>OX940974.1:133392409-133864302 GCA_954871275.1 Leptopterna dolabrata | reverse complement strand
TACAAAATAACAAACCAAAATACCTATTTGTATACCCATTTTGGTTTATTATTCTGTGAATAATACAGCTATGTAATCGCTCAGCAACAATTTTTAAAACACCCCTCAAAAATTTTTCTTTCACATTTCAAGGTGTGTAGATTTATAAAGGTGCGTACACACCTGTAACAAACTGGCGTTCCGTTCCTCCGTTCCCAACAATTCAACGAACTTTTCATCGAACATCGCAGCACTCCGAATCTCGCTCCGTGCCCACAGGAGGGCGATCGGGAGAATCGAGCGTTCCTCAGTCATGGCTTCTCAACAGCAAGTGGCCGCAGCTGCGTACATTGTTACAGATGCTATTTTGAAAAAAAAGAACAGAAAACCGCGTTGGTGGATAACGAAGTTGTATTCAAACCGAGAACAATCTGGTGGGAGCAGCCTGTTGGCTGAGCTGAAGTTTCGGGAGGTCAGCGGGCTCTACAAAAATTTGACTCGGATGCTCCACAAAATAGGTCCTAAATTGCGAAAATTCAAAGAACTGCGCTACGACGATTCAAGGAATTATTGAGGAGCGTTAGAACGTTCGGGAGCCCCGTCCACTCCACACTAGGCTCACGCCGCTCCGAACATTTCTTTGATGTGCAGGGAAAAACCGCCAACAGAGCGATCGGACTGCGTTCCGTTCCTCCGATCCTCATTCCTTGAAGTTTTGCCGCCCCGAACCTGCAGAGGATCGGAGCGGAGGAACGGAACGCCAGTTTGTTACAGGTGTGTACGCAGCTTAAAATGCAATGTCCGTCTGCCGTCCGTTGCATCACGTCTACCGGCTTCATATTCGGCCTAAAAAATTCGATATTTCGCATATATGCTCCATTCGGGTCCTAGTTGTGTCCGAAACTTTGAAGCCAGATCGGAACATACCCAGGGGTGTTATGAGGGAGAATGTGTATAAAAATAGGTACTTTTTGTGTTTTAGTAACATGTTAGTAACCTGAGCTTTTGAGGTATCGTTTCCCATGTTTCTGGGACGAGAAGAGTGAATATGAAGTCGATATTGACCAAAGAGTGGAAAATTGAGGTTCTAACGAAGTTTCAGCCTCAAATTTCGCTAAATTTCGTTATAAAAGTGTCGTTCTTCCACACACAGTTTGGACACACATTTAGGTCCTAATTATGCTCCGAAACACGGCAGACCGATCGGCCCAGGGGTGATATGGAAGACAAATGGGGTATAAAAAGAGGGGTTTTCGAGGGATTTTTGAGGTTTTAGTGAACATGAGCTTGTGAGGTATCGTTCTCCATGTTTTTAGGGCGAGAAGACCGAATATGAAATTGATTTTGACCGAAGAGTGAAGAATTGAGGTTGTAACAAAGGTTAAGCTCCCAAAATTAATTTTTTATGAAACCAAAAACATGGGAAATTGTCTGAAATCACGATACATTTGTATCTAACACTAGAAGTAGTATCAACAGGAGAATCAAGACAACAAATTAAATGGTACTATCAATGATCAAAACTAATCTGTAAAAAAAAGCCGAGCCTAATTCGTGTTTTTGGGGGCCAAAATTGGTGGACACCATCAAAAATAGCCATTTCAATAATTGCACATGAAAGCAATAAATGAACAGCCAAAATTTCTGTAGGTATGTCCAGTAGAATAATGTGACATGTGACAAGGACTTTGCTGCGTTTTTCACTCATAACACCCTGGGTATAATCCGATCGGGCTGCAAAGTTTCAGGACACAACTAGGGCCCAAATGGAGCCTTTGTGCGAAAGAACGAATATTTTAGACCGAAAATGAAGTAGATATGCATGATACGGCTTACGGACACTGCACTTTTGGAATTTACGCACCTTGAAACATAAAAGAAAAATGTCAAGGGGTGTTACAAACATTGTTTGCTGAGCGAATACATAGGTGTGTTATTCGCAGAATAATAAACCAAAATGCAATGTCCGTCCGCCGTACCCCGTACCATGCATATCTACCGTTATTTTCGGTTTAAAAAATTCGTTCTTTCACACACAGGCTCCATTTGGGCCCTAGTTGTGTCCCGAAACTTCGCAGCCCGATCGGATTATACCCAGGTGCTATGAGTGAAAAACTGGTATAAAAATAGGTATTTTTGTGTTTTATTAACATGAGCTTTTGAGGTATCGTTATCCATGTTTTTTAGGACGAGAAGACCGAATATGAAGTCGAATTTGAAGAAAGAGTTGAAAACTGAGTTTTAACGAAGTTTCAGCTTTAAATTTATGTTAATTTTGGTCTAAAATCTTTGTTCTTCCGCACACAATTTGGGTCCCCATTTGAGGATACATTTGGGTACTAGTTGTGCTCTGGAGCTCGGCAGCTCGTTCGGAATACACCCAGGTGTGTTATGAGGGGAAAATAGGTGTAAAAATAGGAGTTTTCGAGGGTTTTTTTTGTAAGATTTTAGTGATCATGAGGTCGTGAGGTAACGTTTCCCATGTTTTTTAGGGCAAGAAGACCAAATATGAAGTTGATTTTGACCAAGAGTGAAGATTTGAGGTTTTAACGAAGGTTTTATTTTTCATGAGTCTACAACCTGGGAAATCGTCTGAAATTACCTTAAATTTGTATAGTAACACTAGATGTAGTATTAGCAGGTGGATCAAGACAATTAAATGGCACTATCAATGTCCAAAGATAATCTGTAAAAAAAAGGAGGAAAAAAAGAAGCCTTATTCGTGTTCTTGGGGGCCAAAATTGGTGGAAACCACCACAAATAACTATTTCAATCATTGTGCATGAATGAAACAATAAATGAACAGTAACATTTCTGTAGGTAAGTCCAATAGAATAATAAACCCAAGTGACAAGGACTTCGCATCGTTTTTAATTTGAACTGGGAGCGATAAATTGGAGGGAATGTCCAAACTATCCCTCTATCGCCAGTATTTTCTTATGACAAGAAGCAACGAACTATTGGATAAAATGTGAACTTGTCGAAAACATTATACTGAGAGTGTGCAACTGGTTTGGAGAATTGAAAAATTTATCTTCCTCAAAATATTAGACCAGATGTGTCAAAAACTGCTGACAAGAAAATAGGTATGGAGAAAAATCCCCAATATCTTACTGGTTTTCTTCTCTACCCACTTTTCAACCCATTCTACCCACTGCCACAAAGTTCATATTCAATGTAAAAAACTACGAAATTGGAGATGAAGGTGATACTTACTTTTCTCTTACGCTCTGCTGAACTGTTGTGACGGATTAAGATATTCGAATCAGGCCTGTAACAATTGAAACATGAAGCTTAATGAAATACATTTCTAACTGAAATATAGATTCGCGTGAACTCATTTCTCGTAAGTCTAATTTCAATATCACGGATTATGGATCATTGTTTCAAAGGAAGATCCTGAAATCTCCACTGAGATAACCACTGCTCTTATGAAACACGGTTAGCTGGCAAGTAAGCTGAAACCATGAAAACCAAAATTGCAGGTTTAGCGTTAATAGCGACATTGAAATTGTGGGCGTTAAATGTCTCTAACACCCTTTTTTCTAATTCAGATATCGCAGCATTTTTTCCAACCTAAATTCAGAATTTTTTCCCAATTTAGTTAGTTCCAGGGATCTAAGGTTTCAGAATTTCAGTGGTAGGTACTGCAAGGTCCCCTCCCTTGCGCATGCTCCTACCTCGAGCCAACTGTGACTTCAGGTAGGTAGTAGAGTAAGAATAGAAACATCTGTGATCAGTGGTGATCTCATGAGGATCGAGTTGGCGTATGAATTCTTTTTGACTGACAACACTGTTATCTTAGTGGAAGGTTTAAACGTTTTCAGGCTGGGTGATTCTAACATTTAGGGCCATCTCTGGAGGTTCCTGGACCAAGTAAGTCGTATTTTTAATCAATTCATTGTTTAATAATGTTTCTCAATCAATTAATGAATAGGTTTTCAATAAAATTAAGATAAATGAGCGTTGTGATTTTTCAAGTTGGTGTGTATGCTCCTACCTTGAGCCATATTTACATTCCTACACTGATCCACCAACAGCTGGTGGCTCCAGGTTGGAACATGAAAAAAAAATCATTAAATTCATGCATCCTAATAGTTTATTCCATCTGAGCACACCTGAATCGAATTATAATAGTAGTACTGTGATTTGTTATAGATGCCAAGCAAGAAAAAAGAAGTCCTCAACTTTTATTTGGCACACAGTGGTAGTGTGCCAGGTGAGTGATATTGAAAAAAATCTTCCCTATCCTATGATTGGAAGTAGTGACGTTCCGATATTACCGATGTTAGTAATATCGATACATTTGTTTCGATATTTCCGATATTTGTATCGATATCAAGAATTCGATAATATCGGGATATCGAATGAAGCTTTACAGTATCGAATCAAAATATCGAATACAGATAACATCGGTAGGAGGTTACTTACTTATGTCCAACAAACCCCGAAGAGTGGGGTTTGTAATTTTTTTTTAAACATTCGCCACAATATATTTTTCACTCTTTGTACTTTTTGGGCTTTACTTCTGAAGATTGGGGCTTATAATATTTTTTTTAAACATTCACCACAATATGTTTTCCACTCTTTGTACTTTTTGATATAGATAACAATAAAAACTTCAAAATCTACCCTAGGGTTTATTATTTCCACTCCTGTAGTATGTACCGAAACTGATCATAATGTTGAGATAGATGGATCATTGTAGGCCTAAACACGATTTATTTTTTGAATTGAGTTACAGAATTTGAGGACAATATAAGTATTGCAAAAAAAAAGTAAGAATTATCGATATCAAATGATACTTTCAATATCGATATTTCTTTTCGATAATATCGGAGTATCGATAACATGCTTTCGATATTGATTTGATACCAAATATCGGATCGAAAGGAGTATCGGAACGTCACTAATTGGAAGGAGGGGGAAAATGAATTTTGACATGGAATTTCAAGGCCTCCACGTGATGAGAAGTTGAAAATCAAAATCTTGGAGATTTTCATCGCAAAAACCTAAGATTCTATCACGATCGTCACGTCACAATCTTTTATCAAACTAGTTATAAATTATTTATCTGGTTTCCAACTTAACGCTTGTCTAGTCAGACTGAAATTGGAGGGTTTCAGCTCGAAAAGTTTAACGATCTAACTTGAATCTAATTTTTATTGTAACCTATTAATATTGGTCGACTGATCAGTAACCTAATGCTTGGTTACGGTGAAATTATCTATTAATATTTTCTGAGAAGTGCTGTTCCTTCTCTCATTTGTCCATCAATACTGTCGATAGACTTTTTTTAAATATGTACTTAGGTTTTTTTAAGGTGTTATTTGGAGACTGTTGAAGAATAATATCTTTCTCCGCGTTTCGGAGATTTAGATAATCCCCTTGGCGGTTTTCCAGGAAGCAATTCTTATTCTACTCAAGCGTTTGTGATATTAGTTAGCAATAATTCAGATTGTTTTGATATATGATATTCATATAATATAGAAGAACAAAAATCAAACTTGTAAGACTACTAGTTGATTCTGATAATTTTTCCAACGTGCAAATTGTTTCATTTTACTTAGTTGAGTTCATTAAAATTTTATAATCAGTAATAAATACATTTGATTCATTTTCCAGTACTGCTGTTCCTCCAATTTCGAACAACTGCTTGAAGTGGTGGGAATACGGGTGATGGCTCAAGGTAGGATCCTATCTGGCTCAAGGCAGGTGCTGTGTTCCTACCTTGAGCCACTTTGGAGGGGTTTGAAAATTTAGCTCTTGTAAATGAAGAAACGTGAATCAAACAATTTTAACACTTGGACCATGTAGAAAACTTATTTCCTCGAGTGATCTGTGAAAAAATCGATTCGAACAGAGGCTTGGAAGCTTCACAAATAATGAAAATCTAAGTGGCTCAAGGTACCTATTCCTTGCCTATTCCTAATTAGCTGTTCAAATTGCATATTAATTTTGTTTTCCCAAACATCCAATCTTTAAGCTTGGCTCCCAAGAAGTGGCCAAGGCCTTACGTTTTCGCTGTTACACTTGTTAAACAATTATTACTATTATGAGGGGGGGGGGGGGAAGCCGATTTCATGCGAATCCATCAAAAAAGAAGGAATTTCGGCTCCTTCAGGTAGTTGTGTATGTATGTGTGTGTGTGTGTGTGTGCATTTCTATGAACCACCGTAATTCAAGACCCAGTGGTCCAAATAGGCACTCCTATCAGTAGTAGCGACTGCACGTGTGCAAACGCGAATACCGCTGAACCACCATGACCAACAACCCAATGGCCCAAACAAACCATCTTTTTTTAATCTGGTCCAGTAGTCTCCGGTGTTCCATATATTTAGATCATTGTTCAAACATTGTCAATATGGAGAATTTCACTTCTTAATATTCCCAATGGCTCAAATTGTTGACTGAAAAAATCCTTTGTTTCGAACTACCCTAGAAAAAATCCTACAAAATACTGCTTATTATGAACAAGGACAACTAATTCCACCCATAGTCCCAAGTCTGATCCACGTATTATTCTAGACAATATATGTTTTCAAATGTATACCTACCTTGAGGTAAGATAATCTGGAAGGGGGTTGGGATACAATGGACAAGGGGTGAAATACTTTGGCCGAACGCTATTAAATTACGCCTGAAAACTCATTTAATAACATATTTAATGAACAAGTAAGTATGCAGTTTTTAGGATCCCTCAGAAGTGGGTGAGACCTTATCTTTTCGTTTTTATACTTATTTAATTAAGTATACTTTTATACTTCATGTAATGGAGCAAATTTTCATGGTAGTTCGCGGTTAGGTCCTAGTTGGTCCCATATGAATTTTGGCATTCGTATCAGTAGTAACGACTGTGCATGCGCAAATGTGGAAAGCGTTCAACCGCCATAACCCACAACTCAATGGTTCAAATCGGCTAAAATTTTGATGGTAGCTATCCTAAAAAATATCCTACAAAATAATACCAATTATGAACATGGACAACTAACCACCCATAGTACCAAGGCCAAGCCATGGAATATGCTAAACCATATATTATGGCCTTATAATATATATATACCCCCCCCCCCCCCTCATAACCGGTCTTGTCGGGACCAAGACCCTGGCCCATTACCTGTTTGGTCTGAGGTTCCCATGAAAAATCGATTTTCCTTCACAAACAACGTACATATTTCATCAGGTGTCATGAATAAAAAAGCATATGATACGTTATTGCAACTCATTTTATTGTTATGAACATGCATACATGTTGAGGCCTAGGAATGTGTGGACTGTATATTTGACTCGAACAACTTTGAAACAAAAACTAACTTTAATTCACAACAGAAATTGTACAGCACAGTAGCGAATTTACAACAAAGTGGTTTCAAGGAAGGCGTCTTGAATGCGACTGGAAGCGATGAGCGAAACCAGAGAGGGGGGGGGGGGGGGAATAGTTAAACCCGGCGCTGGTAGAGTGCAGGTGGCAACAGAGGGTGAGAGGGTTGCGAATCCAACTACTAGGGGCGATTCAGCCAACTGATGAGTAGCAGTTTGATTCTAGAGATGGCGCAACTAGCCATCAAATAGTGAGCTCATCCAATACATAATAAAACACAAAAAATTTAACCTTACAAACTTATATAAACGTTGAAAACTTGATGTACAATACAAAAACTATTACGTTCCTGCAGAGAACATAGGGTTTTTCAACTTTCAGGGTTCCGGTGTTGCTTTTTTGGAATACCAGTATACCCACTGGAACAAGCCATTAAAATTTATAAGTAGAAAAAATAAAATCTACCATTACATACTCACTTCTTTACAGCCGGCAGAAGAACAGACACAGGTGACAGGGAAACCACAGTTCACAAACCAACTTCTCCTTTACACGGTTCGCTAACAACCAAAATTAAGTCGCACTTTATTTGTTTTCACCCTGACACGGATTCTAGCTGCATGTTACGCGGGAGCTGGAAAACGAGCAAAAGCCGCCGAAATTCGAAAAAACGAAGACAGAAGAAGACACCTAACCTCCGGAACACAATTTTATTTTCTCCCACTCGTGGCCTATGCTTCTTCAAAAAGTTGTAGACATTTTTTCGTATATTTTGAAGAACAATCCGAATTTCAAATCGATAATGGGATTGTATGATTTACAATGTGCAAGCAAAGTTGGCAAGGTCGGGTCTGGATGTGGCAAATAACAGGACATTTTGCTATTTGGATTTTGATTTGTACATTAAAACGAAAATTTTGATAGTTCAACTTCCTTGCCTCTCGTGGAAGAAGTTTGGTAGTATATTCAGGATTTTTTTTCTTTTCAAACGACCGAATCATAAATGAGAAGTCAGAATCCCCTCTGGACAAAGTTTGGCCCTTTCCAGGAAAATGACCCATATAAATATCAGACCATACAACTAACCTTGAAAACTGATCATTCAACAAACCTGGTTACTAGAATACGTGGAGTCAACATAGAAGTTGAGCAGTACTTCACTTTCCGAGGAGTATTACCAAGAACAGAGTTGTAGGGAAGTGATCTCAGTACCATTGATCTGTGTGAAGAAAATCAATAGATATTAAAACAAACATCCCAGTCATACACAGTGTGTTGGCATGAATGAATCGAGATGCTTAATAAGAGACAGACTGGGTTTCGCAGTGGGATGAGTGGAGGCAGTATTTTTATCTTGAATCTGTATCACCACAACTATGTATTGCAATTGAGGCCAACTCATTAAGCGCCATGTCTAACTACTCAACCTACCTCTGTGAAAATTTATTTACTACTGAAATAGTATTTTTCTGCCTCGTTTCACAATACTACTATTATAACTCGTGTTAACCCCTATAACTCAAATTTCACCCATTTTTGAATTACTATACTGTGTAGATTTTAAAATACAACTATGGGCGACTACCACATTTCAAAAATCACTTCTTTGACCTCACAAGTGATTTTAGTAGAAAAACTTCAAAAAATGGGGTAAAACCTATTTTAAGCCCAATTTTTGGACAACTGACATTTTAAACAATGTCTGTAGAGGTGAGAATCTTGTACACAGTTACATAATTAACTTGTCTGAAACACGTAGATATGGTATCAGATTGGGTGGACACCCATAAAGTGGGTGGGTTACAGAAAGTTACTTTCAGACAGAATGCAATAGGTACTTCCCTATTACCATTCGGGTTTAGTAATAAATGTAAAAACATATGAAGTACTTGATGAAATCTAGGGAAGGTTTTTTTTCTTTCGTTTTGGTTTATAATTCTGTGAATAATGCACCTATGTATTCGCTCAGCAAAAAATTTTTATAACACCCCCTCAAAATTTTTTCTTTTCCGTTTCAAGGTGCGTAGATTCCAAAAATGCAATGTCCGTCCGCCGTCCGCCGTATCACGTGTACAGGCTTCATTTTCGGTCTAAAAAAATCGTTCTTTCGCACACATGCTCCATTTGGCCCCTAGTTGTGTCCCGAAACTTTTCAGCCCGTTCGGAATATACCCAGGGGAGTTATGAGTGAATATGTGTGTAAAAATAGGTACTTTTTGCGTTTTAGCAACATGTTGGTAACATGAGCTCTTAAGGTAGTATCGTTTTTCATGTTTTTGGGGACGATAAGACCGAATATGAAGTCGATTTTGACCAAAGAGTAGAAAATTGAGGTTCTACCAGATGTTCAGCTCTCGAAATTGATTTTTTATGAGTCAAAAACCTGGGAAATCGTCTGAAATCACCATCAATTTGTAGAATAACACTGGAAAAAGTGTCAACAGGTGGATCAAGACGATTAAATGGTACTATCAATGATCAGAGATAATTAAAAAAAAAAAAAAAGGAGCGTACCTTATTCGTGTTTTGGGGGCCAAAATTGGTGGAAACCACCAGAAATAGCTATTTCAATTATTTTATATGAAAGAAACAATAAATAAACAGCCAATATCTCTGTAGGTATGTCCAATAGAATAATAAACCCATGTGACAAGGACTTATCAGCGTTTTTTGTTTAAGGCAATTTATGAAAATACAAGTTTTTAAAATCATTAATCCACTTAATTGGCTAAGTGAATTGAGTTCCTCCTTCTCTTTTATCCCATATATTTTCTGAAAACGTCATACTGTTTGACTGAACATGGAAGATGTATATTTTGTCATGGAAATTCTGATTACGCAGCACTTCCAGCAATGTTTTAAACATAAAAACGCTGCAAAGTCCTCGTCACATGGGTTTATTATTCTACTGGACACACCTACAGAAATGTTGGCTGTTCATGTTGGCTGTTAATGTTTCTTTCATGTGAAATAATTTAAATAGATATTTCTGATTGTTTCCACCAATTCTGGCCCCCAAAACACGAATTAGCGCTCCTTTTTTTTTCAAATTATCTTTGATCACTGGTAGTGCCATTTAGTTGTCTTGATTCACCTGTTGACACTTTCTCTAGTGTTATTATACCACTTGGTGGTGATTTCAGACGATTTCCCAGGTTTTTGAATCATAAAAAATCGATTTTGGGAGCAGAATCATTGGCAGAACCTCAGTTTTCCACTCTTTGGTCAAAATTGACTTCATATTCGGTGTTCTTGTCCCAAAAAACATGGACAACGATACCTCAAAGGCTCATGTTACTAACATGTTACTAAAACACAAAAAGTACCTATTTTTATTCCCATTTTCTCTCATAACAAGGTTATGAGTGATGATGATTCCCATTTTCACTCATAACCTTGTTATGAGAGAAACTGGGAATAAAAATAGGGGTATATTCTGATCGGGCTGAAAAGTTTCGGAACACAACTAGGGCCCAAATGGAGCTTGTATGCGAAAGAACGAATTTTTCAGACCGAAAATGAAGCCGGTATACGTGATATGGCGGACGGTGCATGGTGTACAGATGTTGCATTTTTGGAATCTACGCACCTTGAAACGTAGAAGAAAAAATTTTGAGGGGATGTTATAAAAACTTTTTGCTGAGCTATTACATAGGTGTATTATTTACGGAATAATAAACCAAAATGGGCTTTTTCAGGACCTAATAGAAAATGTAACGCTCTTTCATCTAGTCCCCACATTTTAGGGATTTTTTGGAAGGGAAAATACGCTATTGCAGTAGATATATTTATAAGTATATAATTTATGTACTATTCATGTAAAATATTTGTAATGGCAAATAAGTTGAGTAAGTTCGTTGTAAAGGATAATTTCGAAGATAGTCAATTTTCAAAGTACCTAAAACGTTCAGTCAAATTTGAGTTCTCATGTCTGAAAACTCACTGAAAATTGGGAAATATGGCTAAAAATCTGTAAAAGGCTAAATAATCACCATGAATTTATATAAATTCTCCAAAAGTGGTATAGGATGGTGACCAGAGACAGAACTGTTTCAGCTGTCAAAAAGATGGGTCAAATTGCATTTTCGGTGGTCAAAAAGCGCAAACTGAATCGTCAAAAACTACTTGAAGTTACTAACTTCGAAAATTCACTGATATGGTCACGTTGGTCGTCAAAAACAAGAAACATACAAATCATAAATCGCCAAAAACTCGGAATACTAAAGAGATTTTGAACAAATTACAAGGAGAAGTTTTTTTAAATGAGTAGGTAGTACCCTGAAGTTAGGTAAACCTCAAATTTAGACACCCTGTACGTGCACAGGGTGGGCGAGAACACTAGCACACTAAGTCAGGGGTTTTCAAACATTTGGCTGATTTTTTTTTTTGCAAATTAGTTGTAAAATTGATCCCTGAAGTCGATGTACTTGAAGTCGAGTTGAGACACCTGCATTTTTATAGGAATAGTACAGACGATTCATATCCACTCAAACATCGGTAGGTGAACAAAAAAGCAAATCAGAGTTCTACAATGAAATGATAAAGTACCTAATGGACTTACTTCTTTTTATTGGAAAAATTGGAGTCCGTGCATTTTTTCTTTCCAGTAGAAATAATTTTGGGCGTGTATGGAGCTTGATTAGTAGTGTAGTTGGTTATCGTGTCAGAAGTTTCAGGTGATGGCTTTGTGATCATCTTCTTGATCCCACTAATAACCCCTAATCAAAATAAACAATATATTCTTTCATTATTGAACATTTGCTGATAATTACCTACTCAACTAATTAATCACAGTCGCAGTTCCAAATAACTGAAACATTAAAGAACTTAGAAGAAACATTAACTTAAACACACTGTTTATACAATTTTGTTTTTTAACAAAAAAATCAATTACAGTACCTATTTTTATACCCATTTTCACTCATAACACCCCTGGGTATATTCCGATCGGGCTGCAAAGTTTCGGGACACAACTAAGGCCCAAATGGAGCCTGTGTGTGAAAGAATGAATTTTTTAGACCGAAAATGAAGCCGGTATGCATGATACGGCGGACAGCCATTGAAGTTTTGGAATCTAGGCACCTCGAAACGTAAAAGAAAAAAATTTCTAGGGGGTGTTATAACAACTTTTTGCTGAGTGTATACATAGGTGTATTATTCACAGAATTTATCTTTGATTATTGGTAGTGCCATTTAATTGTCTTGATTCACCTGTTGACACTTTTTCTAGTGCTATTATACAAACTGATAGTGATTTCAGGCAATTTCCCAGGTTTTTGACTCATAAAAAATCAATTTTGAGAGCAGAACCTTTGGTAGAACCTCGATTTTCCACTCTTTGGTCAAAATCGACTTCATATCCGGTCTTGTCGTCCCAAAAAACATGGTAAACGATTCCTCAAAAGCTCATGTTATTAAAACACAAAAAATACCTATTTTATACCCATTTTCACTCATAACACCCCTGGGTATATTCAGATCGGGCTGCAAAGTTTCGGGACACAACTAGGGCCCAAATTGAGCCTGTGTGTGAAAGAATGCATTTTTTATACCGAAAATGAAGCCGGTATGCATGATACGGCGGACGGCCATTGCAGTTTTGGAATCTACACACCTTGAAACGTAAAAAAAAATTTTTGAGGTATTTATTATTCACAGAATAATAAATCAAAAAAATGTACACTGAAATTAGGTAGGTAGTCACTATTTATCCACAAACAACAACAACCTGTCGCTTCCTAACATTTCCTTTTTCCCAAATGTAGAGTATTTTGACGGCCTCACCAGAGCTAACTCGGATGGTATTTTATGTGCTTGCCCTCAAACTAATTGGACCACCTTTAGACCTAATCGAAAGACTGAATTCTCTTCTTTTTATTGGCACTACGAAACACTGAATATAACGAAGAAATAATACCTAAAAACCTATTTGAAAAGTATGTCGTTCTACTGCAGTCATTTCGTACTCAGCAAAAATGTTGAAAACTCTTCATTTGAAATGCAGACTCTTTACTTTGCCCTATGTGAAAGATAACCTTTAGGAACGGAACTTTTCGAAACGGGGTAAAACTCAGCAATTCTACACTTTGCATTTCAGTCTTCCTCTTCAAATCAAGAGCGCTCTTTGGGAACGGAAATTGCAGAATGTGGGTTTGAAGAGTGCAGAATGAAGAGTGAAAGTCTTTGGGAACGGGCCCCAGGTTTAGTTAACCAAAAGCTTCCCAAGGTTATTTTGGCAAAAAGCAGCTGTTCAAAAAACCGTGGATGAGGGTATTATTACTGATATGAAGTGTAATTGGCTGTAACATTGCTGTTACTTCAAAATCTGTAGATATAAAGGAATGAGAGTTCTCTCGCTCCTGTTGCAAATGGGCATTTTGAGGTTAAAAGTAAGGTAATGTTTGAAAACTGGTTTATAGAATTAGTGATCCATCATGAGTGAGAAATAAGTTTTATATTATTCCAATAAGTTAGAATCTCAAACTTACTATTGAGGGAACTGCTTCTTTTCTTTCTTCTTTTCCTCCTAGTAACAGAAGAATCCAGATCATCCACACTGGAGAATAAATTGCTCACATACAACCCCAAGCGTTCACAAATTGAATCAGGCAGGATTCCAATTTTTGCCGAGTTTCTTAACAAGACCTGGAATAGAGTAACTTGTAATAAATAACATACTACAGACACAAAGGGCATGGTAACATAAACATCTTCCCCTCCCTAATCTTCCGCTCAAGTTTTCAAGACCCACCTAACTGCCTAATTTACCCCCACCCACAAAGCCTGATTTATGAGTTCTTCTTCTTTCAAAGACTTTTCCCCTTGGCAGGATAAGTAGTAAAGCAGAACTTCTATTTTGGTCAACTAGGTCAAGCACTGCTTCAGCTATCCCTCTTCTCCATGGTCACCCCTAATTCCTTCTCCATGGAGACCACCAATGGAGTAGTAGTCTCTGAGGCCATATTCTTTTCCCAAAATTCTCATAACATGGTCATACCAATTAAATGATTTCTTCCAACTGACAGATAACTGTTTTCTCTTGTCCAATCATTGTTTGAATGGTGTCATTCCTAATGCATTCAAACCTAGAAATTCTTCTGTTGCCTCTTCTTAGGCCAGTAAGCTCTACAGCGCCTGGTCTTCCACTTTGCATTTGAGGAATGGACTTTCAACGATGGCATACAAAATGGTTTTTTTCATGTGTTCAGTAATTTCAGTGCGCCAAGAAACATCGTTCAAAGAACCAAGCGAAACCATTCTCTGTGTACATGTTAACAGCCAGTTCACAGCTGCCAGAAGTGACCAATATGAAATCAATGTACCTGAATTAATTTAGATACTTTGCAGGTCTGCCTCCTAGCTCCCCCTGGTAGCCCTTCTTCAGTGCTCTACATGGCTGATTCACCAAATGCAATTTGCCTTCAATTCAGCAATAATATCAAGATTTCTATACAGTTCTCGGAGTGCTATATTTGTTCTGATTTCCCATCCGCTGTTTACTCATTTAGCCCAAATATTTTGCGATGAAATTTCTCAGAGAGAATAACCACCGTTTCAGACCATTCCAAAATCAATTCCACTGTAAAATCATAGGTGTGTGTTAGTGATTTGTGCAAAGAAAGCGTGCAACCTGAAAGAAATGTTTGTGCGATCTGATTTTCGTTGTTCTTTTTGCTATCAACTCAGTTTTCCGTCTAGTTGTGCAACAAACTTTGGGAATGTTGAAATTCATGTCGGGAGGGGATAGAACGGAAAACCCGTATGATTAACAAAACTCTTTCTTTGTTCAACTCATCAGCCTTGATGTCAACACATTCCAGCCCTGAGGTTATAACTTTTTATAGAGAGGGATGGGCATAAGCATAGTTTGTGTGCAATGCCCAGGTTGAAATTTTCATGGTTTTCTTCAAAACTGACTCAGGGTTCGGTCTAACTGAGTAAAAATTTCAGGAAATATTGAAATCTATGGTATTAAATCTAAACGGTTATTTCTACTAGTGTAAGAAGTAATATTACCACACTTTCCGGTCGTACCAGCTAGTGATGACAGACTCCTCCAAAAGGTATGTTAATATTACTTCTTACAGTAGCGGAAATAACCCTTTAGATTTAATACCAGACACAGCCAGTCAGGCTAAGGTACTACTAACCTGATTACATAATAAGACATCAACTTCACAACATTGCTAGTATTAAGTTTAATAAGGCATGTTTAGCTAATAACATTATTTCTAAGTATGCTAATATTCAAATTAACTCACATAACTATTCTGCACGTAAAACTAAAACTATAGTACAAAAATTTTGGGTTAGGAACGAAATTAGGAGCTTATACATCAAGAAACACAAAAATAAGATAGCTAGTGACGACAGACTCCTCCAGAAGGTAGGTATAGTAATATTATTGAAATTTATGTCTGGGGATAAGGAGTGTCGGATTCAATTCAAACTGTGCGGTCGTGTCTAGTTGGCCAAATGATAGTGAGGATGAGAACTGGTGGGCCCATTCAACTTTTGCTGCACCCACTAGAGCGTGTCAAAAGTTAATATTATGTTTGAACTTCAAAGCTGAATAATGGTTTACTAAATCACTGATTCACTTGCATCAGCATGAGATAACGCAAAATAGAAAATAGGAAAAGTATCCCGTTTCTTTCATTTTAATTTTTATAGATACAGGAAACTTCCACCATTTTTTTGTTGATCCTGAAATTAAGAAGAATGATTTTATGTGCTTGAATCAGCATAACGAAAAAATAGAACAATGTCTAAAGTTTCTTTTATTTTTATTTTTGTAATTGAGAAAACTTCTTTATTGTGAACGCTGAAAAGTTAGCAAAATGAATATTAAGGCTCTTGTCACATTGAACATCACATATAAACCTAATGAATAATGTATAATTTACTTGTCAGAAATTGAAGCAGGTAACTCACTTGAATGATTTTCATTCTTTGGTTGATCATTGCCCCACCTTGGGCAGTTAGTTTACGTGCATTTACTGGCATGAGAGTGGGGGTAAAAATTATGGATAAGTTGGCTTCATCCATTTTGTTCAATGAAGACTGCTCACTAACTGCTGACAAAAACTAGAAGCAGAATTTATAAAGTAACTAGAGATCTACATCAAATACCAATATTATTGTTGACCCAATACATTCATATAAGAAGCAAATGTACCTGCATCAAGTACACCAACGTGTTCAGATGTGATAGGGGTAACAGCAAGCAGGCTAAGAGAATAGCCTGCACATGATTTCCCTTACAGTTCAGACATCTGAAACCAAAGTGAGTTGAGTGTACAGGGTGTTCACACTCAAGTTTGAGTAAGTACCTTCTAGTTATCGATTCTACAACTAATTTCCAACAAAAAATTCCTCCTTGCAATTTTTTCTTAACCCTTTGTTTTCGTGAGTTCTTTCAGTTTTAAGATGATTTTTTGTGTGTTTTCGACCTTATAACACTAAAATGGCCGTAACTACCTTAAATTACACTGCAAAACTAAAAATAAGGACGCCATTGGAAAGAGCGTTATATTTCCTATTAGAATATGGTCCTAACATGAATTACAGAGTACATTCAGCGGGCGAAAAAATTGAACTGAAAATAAATCTACTCAAACTGTCAAAATCGCTATTTTCTCAAATGGCTCTAGGTCTCAAAAATAATGGGTGACTGAACGTGCACGTGACGGGAAAAAAAACTTCCTCAGAATTTCAGCTTTCCAACGGTCCGGTTATTTTTCATTTTACTGCACTACATGGGGGAGGAAATCACGTCTGACTGCAAAAAAAGTCTGTTTTTCGAGGAAATCGAGGGTCTCAAGGGATTTGTCACTTAACTCGACATGACCATGATTGGAGGAGTTGGGTGCAGTTTTCTACATAATTTTTCACACTGACTCGAACAGTGACACTCCCGAACTTACCGACCATAAACAAACTAGGTTTTCGAACTACTGGTACTAACAAGGACGAGCAAAATAGCCTTTCTACCGGGACGTCAATCGCCGATCTGTTAACAATGTGTGTTGAATATTGTGAATATGAGAAGGCGGGATATTTTGAATTGTTGGGAGGGATTATGATTGAGGGGAAGTTGCGCATGCGTAATGGGCCCTGAGGTGGGAGGAGAAGTCAAGAGCTAACTATGAAAAATGGCCGGTACGGTGTTATGTCCTGTTGTGTAATAAACCAGTGTTTAATGAAAACAAACTTCGGTGTTCCTAATACAGTTCATTATTATTCCAAAACCATCAATGTGCTTACCTTCATTTGACGGGACACCCTGTATAAGTAGTTATACAGAATTCATTCAAGTCTCACAGTACCTACGTCGCAATCACAAAAAAACAGGCACACCGCCAACAAAATACTGCTTAAAATGAGCACGATGATTATATTTATTTTGCTCTTTTGTATTATTTTAATTTTATGATATACTTCCCATATTTTGCACATAAAATATGGTATGTACATAAAATGTCTAGGACAGTTTAATATACATTCAACAAAACGCTCAGGGAGAGGGATCTCAGCCTTTGGAAGGGGACGCAAATACAGCTCATTTAGAGGGCTACCCAGCTAAGCAAGGCCAATCATCCTGTTTTTAGTTCCAAAAGCCGCCACCACGTTGTGCTTCAAAATGAGTAAAAACTGTTTCCAAAGCCCTGGCCGCTAGGATCAACCGATTTTTACCATGTAGTCAGTTTAAACACAGAATTTACTTAACATTTTCATAAAAATTGGAAATTTCATCAAATTTATGAAATTTTACATTAAATGTTGAAATTTGAAAAGCCCAGCTGGTCGTGTTTTTGAGTTATATGTGGTGAGTACAGAACTTCTTCCAAAATTAATAGCTGATGGCTGTATCAGGTGTAATCTTGGAAATACGAATCTGGGTGAGGGATAAAAACATGGGTGTGGCGCACAGTGGGGCAAACTCGGCAAAAACCCTAAAAAGTGAACACGCGTTTTGCGAACTTTCTCAAATGATTTACGTCTCTTGAATAGTTGCAGAATAAAGCCTTGATGTGCTTTTCCGAAAAGACTGTGTTCGCAACCTTGCTTTGAGGCCTGCTTTTCGAAATGTCGGAAAATGACCGATTGAAAGCACTAACTTTAATTTTATTCGTGGGCCTGTATCTTCATTGGAAAAAGTCTGGCATGATTCTCATATATGTGAGTGCAATTTAAACGCCACAACGCTTTTTTTTTTATTATGTACATCTATCTCACGGAAATGACATTTCAATTATGCTAGTTCTACAATGGAAAGATACTATGGTTTCTGAAGCTTTTAAAAAGTCCTCCGTTTCCTCCAGTCCGGCTCAGCAATTATCCGACTTTATACAACCAAGAGAAACTTCTTTGAAAATTTCAGCTGCAACCGTTTGCAACCCCAGTGCCAGAGCCACGTTTGTCCGAAGAAGTGGGCAGATTCAACGCTAATCACCAAGGCGCTCGGGATACAGTCTCGTTCGAACATGGGACGTTGTTTATTCAACTGGCCAGGGTTCATCACCACGAATGTCAACAATTTAGGTTTTCTATTATGTAAGATAGAAATAATGTTCGTATCAGTCAGTAAAAGTTTCCCTCGGCGCATTAGATGGCATCAACGCGCATTACATGCTTGCAACCATCCACAAAATATTGATACATGGTGCTGACATAGTTTTATCGGCAGCCCTCCCAATTGGCTCACTTTCAAAAGAGGCCCAGGAGAGCCGAAACACCACTCCAGAAAAATCTCGAGACTACACACTAACAAGGACATTTTCCACAAAATATGCGAAACATCTGATCCCTTCATTACGCACTTGTGGCCAGAGCCGAAGAGGAAGCATACACAGGCTAGCGCTGAGGCCCATGCCTTGTTTGAATGATTCCAAGTAATGACATAATAATTTATCACAACTATCACTTGGTTTATAGAATATAATTCTATTATTTTTACAATTTACAATGTATATTATATAGCTATATATGTTTCAGCAAGAAAGAAAAAAGGAATAATTTATTTTAATTTATTATATTCTGTTGTGAATATAAATTTCGAAGTTCAGCCGTTTTTTCCATTTTCGACGTTCCCGCCTATTTACTAAGTGGAAAATACCTACAAAAATAACGGAAAACTAAGTTTGTGGTAAGTTTTTGGCCGGAAACATGGAGGGAAAGCATTTTAGACCCAACATGTGGAATCTAATCATAATTAGCGTTACATTTCCTATAGGAATACGGGGTTTGAGAGTTTTTGCCAGAAAATCGCGATTTTGCCCCACTGTGTGGCGGTTCCTTTGAAGTGAGAGACACTACGTTCTCGTTTTACCCTGTCGCCCATTTCCATATAAATGACATTGTTTGGAATTTATTTGTAGTTGTCCTGGGTGTCTAATACTTAGTTCCTTTCCTTATTTTTTGCTTCAGAGTCTACCAAGATACCAGGGCCTTGCTTTCCAGTTTACCAAGGTACCAGAAGCCTCGTAGCCTGCCACTTACTGTAGGCAATATATCCTGACGGATTATAAATCGCTCTGAGATTGAAAGGGCTACTATGATCTTCCGGCCGAGGAATTCGTAGCAGTTGAGGAAGGAAGAGAGTTCTGGGTGTGTCAGGAGGTTAAAACTGTCGAGCCCAAGAACGAACAACTGCCAGGTAGAGCTCAACGAATGGGTGGTTCATTTCATGCTGGCAGTTGAGGGCTTGTCCCAAGATGCTTGCCTATGAATTTCGTTGCGATTGGTTCAGTAATAGTCAATGCACATGCTTTGGTAGACGATAATTTTCTTGCCATGATGTACATAAAGGAATGCGTCAAAAAGATTGAAAAGAACGAGGTACCTATTCACTTCACAACCCGTTAGGTAGGTAGGTATTGGGAAACAAAACCAATCCGGAAGATCAGGTCTAACCTTGACGAGCCTGCAAACCTCCTGAGCGGGAAAAAAGCATATAGCCACAATGGGCAGGTGAGAAAAACGCCGCAAATTACACAATTACTTATTAATATTACACAACAGTTTATTATTTACCTGTATAGAGGCCCCTTCTGCGTAGGCCACTTTTTTCTGTGGTCAATACCTACCCTCGTGTTCCTCCCAGAAAAGCCCTAAATCGAGTACTGCAGCCAGTCGGGGATGTGAATGGACAGTGCGTGAAATTATCATGAAGGTGTATTACTGTTGTAATGGTCTTCAATTAATAATAACAACAACAAAAAAGCCAGTCGGGGAATTACAGTTTCATAACTAATATGCAGTAGATTCAAGACTTCTATAATTAAATATTTATCGTTATTCATGAACAATAACGTTCCTTGTTAAAGTTACAAAAGTAGGTTTATAACAACATCCAAATCCAAAATAGCCATCATTCTTCAGACGAAATAATATCACGGAACAACCAACTCAATTTCATGAAGCCATGCGTGATTTTAATCAGATATTCCCTAGCAATGATAAATATCTGTGCTGGATTTATACCGTTTCATCCAAGATCATGTTGACGAAGCTTTTCGGTGCAAAATTCAGGGCCTTACCATGAACGAACGGCTGGACGGATAAGGCTCCGGGTAGCCCCAAAAAATTCCTCAGTTCGAGACCAATTTATAAATGCTGAGGTCCTTGTCACTGGGTTTATTATTCCACTGGACATACCTGCAGAAATGCTGGCAGTTTATTTTTTGTTTCTTACATGTGCAATAATTGAAATAGCTATTTTTGATGGTTTCCACCAATTTTGGCCCCCAAAAACACGAATTAGGCTCCTATTTAGATAAATTACCTTTGATCATTGTTAGTGCCATTTAATTGTCCTGATTCACCTGTTAATACTACATCTAGTGTCATAGAAAATTATGGTGGATTCAGACAATTTTCCAGGTTTTTGACTCATAAAAATGAATTTTGGGAGATGAAACGTCGTTTGAACCTCAATTTTCCACTATTCGGTCAGAATCGACTTCATACTCGGCCTACTCGCCCCAAAAAAAGATGGAAAACGATACCTCACAAGCTCATGTTACTAAAACACCAAAAACCCCTATCTGTACACCCATTTTTCACCCATAACACCCTTGGGTATATTCAGATCGGGCTGCAAAGTTTCAGGATACAACTAGGGCCCGAATGGAGCCCGTGTACGAAAGAACGAATTTTTTACTTAGACCGAAAATAAAGGTAGATATGCATGATACGTCGCACGATGGACAGACATGGAATTTTGGTTTATTATTCTGTGAATAATACACCTTTGTATTCTCTCAGCAAAAATTTTGTATGAGACCCCTTAAACATTTTTCTTTTATGTTTCAAGGTGCGTATATTCCAAAAATGCAATGTCCATCCGCCATATCATTCATATCTACTTTATTTTCGGTCTAAAAAAATTCGTTCTTTCTTACACAGGCTCCATTTGGGCCCTAGTTGTTGTTGGGCCGATCGAATGTACCCAAGGGTGTTATGAGTGGAAAATGAGTGCAAAAATAGATTTTTTTTTTTTTTTCAAGTGTTATAGTAACATGAGCTTGTGAGCAATATTTTCCATGTTTCCATGTTTCATTTTCCAAGTTTGTTAGGAGGAAGATATCGAATATGAAGTCGCTTTTGACCAACGAGCGAGGATCGAGGTTCTGATAAGCTTCTAATTCAGCCTTAAATTTACGTTAAATTTTGGTGTAAAATCGTCGTTTTTCCACACACAGTTTGGGTCCTAGTTGTGCTCCGAAGCTCGGCAGCCCGATGGGAATACACCCAGGGGTATTATGGGGAAAAATGGGTGTACGAGTCTTTTTGTTGAGGTGTTAGTGAACAAGAGCTTGTGAGGTATTGTTTTCGATGTTTTTTGGGGCCAGAAGACCGAGCATGAAGTTAATTTTGACCACAGAGTAAAGAATTTGGGTTGTAACGAAGGTTTAGCTCCCAAAATTCATTTGTTGATGAGCCAAAAACCTGGAAAATTGTCTGAAATCACCATACATTTGTATGATAACACTTTGAGTGGTACCAACAGGTGAATCAAGACAGATAGCACTATCACTAATCAAAGATAATTTGTAGAAAAAAAAAGGAGCACAATTCGTGTTTTGGGGGGGGGAGGGGGGCAAAATTGGTGAAAACCATCAAAAATAGCTATTTCAATTACTGCACATGAAAGAAACAATATATGAACAGCCAACATTTCTGTAGGTATGTCCAAGAGAATGATAAACCCACGTGACAAGGACTTTACAGCACTTTTGGCATCTACACACCTTGAAACGTAAAAGAAATATGTTTTGCTGAGCGAACCTAAACGTAAAAAAATCGGCATACCGGCGCCCTGGAAAATCAACACCTATTTTCCACCCCTTCACAGACTACTGACAGTAACGCCAAGCTTTGTGGACCAACTAGATACCAAATGGGACACACATACCAAATTTCATCAATTTTCGTTCATGGTAACTAAGGAGAGTGTGAAGTACGGCGGATGGACAGAAATGTTTTATTCCATTTTTGGATTCTACGTACCTTTTAAATGGACGAATTTCGAGGGGTGGGGGGGGGGTTAATGCTGAACTCCTAGGGTTCATTACCGAAAATAATGAACCAAAACCAAGTGAGGGGGCTGGAAGAATGAATAGCACTGAACCTGTATCGGGTAGGAAAGCATACAACTGAAGGCAGGCCTGCCCAATTTCGACTGGCAATGCCTATTCACCTCTTCACTTTCGACCTTGATTCTAAACCCCCTTCCTTTTAAATTGATTTAGTAGGTACCTACGGGTCCATTAATTTTTTTTATCTGTACCTACCTGAAGCTATGTAGGTATTGTTGTATCTATCGCTAATGTAAGTAAGTAGCAATATTTTTTCAAGTTATTTATTTAAATCTGAATGTTCGAATACATTATCGAAATGAACTAATAGGTATATCTACTAATCGGAAAATAAAAACTCCCAGCTTGATTTTCATATTTCAAAAATTTTAAATTTCATAAAATTTAAGTACATACCTAATGTAATTTTTAATTTTCATGAAATGTGGAGTGTTGCACAAATTCTTCCTTATTATTGAACAGGAAGCTTCATAGCAGTATTATTATACAGGGTGTCCAGTGATAAGCTGTGGTCGATCGATTCCTATTCCGCAAGGAGACCCTTGCGAACAATAAAGGTCTCCAAGAAATTTTTCTTAAAACGCTTAGTTTTCGAGTTATAGTCATTTTACGTTTCCACTTCCATATTTTTACGTTCACTTTTCACTGTTTGCGCCTTCAGGACCTTGTAGGTACAGCCGTTAATATTTGTCCTATAGCAAATCTAAGGGTATCTTTGGAAAGAGCAGAAAAACCTAAAAGGTGAATCAATCACTGACTTTACAGAGCCAAAAAAAGGTAAGGACAAAAGGGGATTTTGAGTTTTTGTGTTTTATTCTTGTGCCCATTTCAATCTCAAATCAGCCACCCAAAGCCGCAACATTTTCAGGTAAAACTTCTCAAGAATCAGAGCTTTACGATGGCATATCACTTTACATGATTAGGCCAAGGCTGGGCTCAGAAATTAGTTATCTGTATAATAGGGGAAAATCACGGTATCACGGAAGGAGTTATCTGTGGGTGGAATACCACATTTTCCAGAGGTAGTAGAAAAAATGTTTGATCAAAAGTTAATACAATTTACCTCAAGAAAAGGTTGTGGAATTTAAGAGGAATGAGAGGCTCTGGAAGTTCCCTGAAGAACATCTTCAATGTATTAGCAACATTGATTATTGTTTGGTCATCCGTGAGATCAAGGCGATTACCACAGTCCAAGAGAATCTAGGAATATTTATATAATGATATAACAACAAAATAATTCAAAATTTCCACAAATCCAGCGTTTTTATGGATGGCTCAAACAGAGGATAGTACCCTGAAATCAGAGCACTACAGGTTTTCTCACTAACAACAGCAACAAATATAATTGAAACATCATTCATATTTTACAAACTTTGAACGAACCAACTAGTGGCTGATTACTTATCAAGCACCTAATTCAGTGGAATTAACCACAACGAATTCAGACCTACAGAAAACTAGTGAGTCTTCTGTAGGTACCTATGTACCCCCTCAATCCTGTTCCTATATCATTATGTTGTTTCCCCTGAGGAGTATCTACAACTGGGTTATAACAAATGAAGTGTTAAACAATAATATAAATTTTATAAATAAATCAATAGACATATTAGAACCTTTATGCGAATTATTTATTAGGATTTATATTTTATGAATTCATTCTTCTAGAAACATTTAATAAAATTATGCTACCTTCAATTCTCGCTGCTTTGCAGCAGATCCTGCTTTCCTGAATAGGCCTTCTATCGTGAGATCTTTCTTGATGAACTGACAAGCATCAATTACAAAAACAGGGACATCAATTGATTGATCAGTACTGATCAGAACTCTTTCTTTTTCGAGCAGGCCCAAACTAGTTTGAAAGACTTTGTACACCTTGATATCATCTTCATCCTGTGAAAGAAAAGATAGTTACTGTACATACACAGACCTGGAGGCAGCAAAACAGAAACATACATTTCAATTAAATCTCAATATACAACTACTAGTGTAATGTTTTTGAGACTACACATGTACTACTTGAAATTAATTTAAAAAAAAAAAAAGTTCCTGTCATGCAGCATGACCATTTCAGGAAATTTTCAAATTGGTAATAGGCACTTTTACCGATTACTGACCCAAAAAACATGCATTTTTAAAATCTTTTTTTCTCTTGGCGTTTTATGCGTCCAAACTCGCTAGTAGCAGTTAAAAGGGCTAAAAACCTGCATAAATCGATGAAAATCACAAAATATATTATAGAATAGTAAAAAAAGAAGCAAAAAAAGAAAAAAGCAAGCAGCAAGGAGCAGCATGACCATATGCGCGAATTTGTGAACTAAAGTAATCTTGGCACAATGAGTTGGCCCTGAAGAATCAAGGTATTGAACAGAAGGGCCCTCTTGGTATGACGAATTCAAGTGTAGCCATCAGGATTCAACTTGGGATGAGTGGAGGAGGTACGGCCTACAGTCTGTCTCCGGTTAAACTTTCTCAATTGAGGCCACTCACTGTGTGTCACCAATACCTACTCAAAAACACCAATACAGTGCTGCAAAACAGCTGTTTTGATTATTGTTCTAGTAAAAGGTTCAATTCCCACCAACGGTGACATCTTGACATATCTTGGGAATGCATGAATGCAGCGATGGGTGGAACAGGGAACACCCCTCCCTCCTTAGTACGATTTCGGCGCTTGAAGTGAATGGTACGATCTTAACTCAGAAGCGCGGGTGACGTAACTTGTAGCACTTAGTGGTGGTTTTCCTACATTCCTTCTGATGAGTGATCAAGTGAGGTACAGACCTGATGAATATCAACGAGTGTTGCGTGATCTCTCTTATGAAGAACAGGAGACCAATTATGATTTTTTGGACGAGAGTGAAGGGTGGGAAGAAAATGTGAGAGTGGATTATCACTCGAGTGAACTAAGAAGAAAGCTTATCTTGATGAGGTTTATTATTACAGTTACCTCAGTGAGTAGAGAGAGAACACCTCAGCGTTACCTCAACGTGAGTAGAGAGAGGTTTGCTTACACTACCAGGTGGGGGAAGCGTGGCGTCACGCATGCCCTATCGCAGCAGGCTCTTATCGCCTAGTCCTTAGGGCATTATTTTCAACGTGCACTTTCATTTCTCCGTTTTTTGTTGTTGTTGAAAGGGTTTTGTAAGTTGAAAACTTATTCTCTGCATACCTAAGATGCTTGGTTGTAGGTGTGCCCTGGCAGTGAGTAACAATAATTTCTTCGAAAACAAAGCTGTCATCTTTCACAATCAGACTCATATTTATTAAGTTTACTTTTTCGTTCAGGGTAAAATCGGGCAGGGTTTCGGGTACATCTCTAATTAGTGTTGACATACTAAACTGTATATTTTTCATTACTACTATTGCTTGTCTACCACTCGCTTTACTACTACTTGCTTTTCTTTACTATTGTTTTTTTTTTTCAGGATGCTTTGGATCAATGCTTGCAAGTGGAAAGATTTTACTCTTCCAATATCCTTCATTTTCTTATTCTTCTAATAAATGCACCAGTAGAAAACTGTATGTAAGTGCAGTTGTCTTCTATTCCTGAATATTATATGTTTAATACTTGAACTGTTTGGCTTGCATAGATACCGATTTGAGAGTTCAATTTCGAGGTGGCCTGTCACAAATTATATTATTTTGTAAATGACTAATACCTGCATTTAGAACGACTGCACGACATATTATATTAGTCTCATCTTTGAACTTCTCATATATCTGTTGTTTGTAGATTTATTCCCAATATCACCAGAAATCGCCCATCAATAACAAATAATATTTGAGCAGATAAAGACGTTCTTAAGAAGACAGTGGTGATTGGAGTGCTGTAGAGGACTCTTGTGACGTCAAACCCCTTAACATCCCACACAGCATGAGTACACCTCTCTCTAGCATTCTGCAGTTACCTAAACCTAGATTTAATCATTCGAGACTTGAGATAAGACCGGTTGGTCAGCCAAGCCTTAGGAGTTTGTATTGGCTGGTCGACAACCCCTCATAGCTGTTACCTACTTATTTAATTTTAGCGAATTTTCAATGAAACTATTGCAATGGGTCCAAAATTTTCAAGGCATGAAGTTTTGAATTGTTTTTAAATAGGCAATTCTGTTTCAGAGCATCCTTATTCACCCCTAGATTTTAACAAAAATTTATATGTATATGTTATATATAAATAGAACGCCATAGCTCGAAAACTTTCAATGGAACGGTATGGTTTTCATGACGTTTTTAAATTGATTTTGAACTTCTTTTATTTAATTTGACTTTGCATTTTTTAAGACTACCCACAGCATTGTTCGCCCAGCCGTTTCTTTCTCAGTAAGGCCCTAAACTGTGCCCCAAAAAGCTTCTTCAACATGAGTGAATCATACGGTATACATCATCCAGCATATAGACCCCCATCTATATAGGTAGGTAGGTATTTAAAATAATCGAGAAAAGTACCTGTGTGAGCAAGTGAGTGTATTTATCTGTACAAATACAGTAGAAACTGTTCAAGTTGGAATACGCAGAGTTTGCCTGTCGTATTTCGACTGTGTAAATAATAATTCGACTGAGTCACGTTCAAGGTGTAAACAGTACTTCCTTATGTACAATATGTATGCATAATTTTCAAATTATTTTTCCATTAATTTATTTATAACTCATCGCAAAACAGAGACAGGGGCTGATGACGACGTACAAATTCATGAAGCGAAATTCCCCGAAATACCGACCATACCTTGAAAAATTGTGACACTACATTTGTTGTGACTGAAATTGAATTGTTTGACCACTTTGTTTGACGACTGAATTGTTTGACGAATTGCAACAGTGAGTATTACAAAATATACTATTATTAGTATTACGATCGTTATCTTTAAATTCATTATTTTTCATTGTTTCACTTCCTGGGGTAGAGTCGGCCTTCGCCCCGTACAGCGGGGTCGTGTTGGTACGGGCGGGGTCGAGTCGGAGATTACAGCGGGGTCGTGTTGGTATGGGCGGGGTCGAGTCGGATGTCGCCGGCTAGGGAATATAATCACGCATGGCTTTATATAATGGGGTTGGATGTTCCGTGATATTAGGTATTTCATTTGAAGAAAGAGGGTTATTTTGGATTTTGTTGAGAGACACTTTTGTAAGTGGTTGTTTTGTAACAAATTTGGTTTGGTGTCCGTCCGTGTGTCTGCAAATTCTTGCCTCATACATTATTTCCTGAATTTGATTTGGCTGAAAATTTGCGCGTTGGGCACATTCATATGGTAACCTATGAGTTGCAGACGATCGGATCATTGGTGAGGCCATTGCGCAAGCGCAAACGCGAATCCGAGGTATTCAATTCCTCGTGAATCAATGGCCCGATTTATCTCAAATTCGATGGGTAGTTGATGTGTAGCTCCTAGATGGTCCGCTATGAATTGCAGAACAACTGGACGCTTGCATCATTAGTAACACCACCGCGCATGCGCAAACGCGAAAAACCTGGTAATCTTTTTTTTTTACGAAACAATGGTCAATGTTTAAATTTGGTGGGTAGCTTCTAGAATGATCCTTGGGCCTTCTGTATGGTCTTTGGTGGGGTGGTTTCTGGGTGGTGGATGAATTACAGATGATTGGATCAAGAGAAAGGCCACTGCGCATGCGCATACGCAATCCGAGGTACTCATTTTTCACAAATAAATGGCCAGATTTCGCTCAAACAGACAAGAGTGACCTAAGCAGAAAGGGCATCTATATAGGAAAAAAATAAACCGTAATAATTTGCATCGTTTTTGTTAAATATCGACTAAGTCTGAAACTAGTCACGCAAACAGATTATTCTCGGCACTTTTGGAGAATATTTAAATGTACTTCAGACGTTACCTATTTGGATTTGATTTCTCTGTCCCTAGACCCGAAACTCTGCCGACTTCGACTTCTTTTGAAAATCGGTATTCCGAAAACTATAGAAGTATACGTGTGCATACTACTGCAAGGCGTACTTACTGACAGGCAGTAGAGACCAAACATTTAATTAATCGACAATTTTTCTCAGAAATAATAGACCCCAAATTGTACCGAAATTTTGAAATGACCCACCCACAATTCTCAGATTTGACCCACATTTCTACCCCACAACAAGTCATCTTCGAACTCGCTCGTACTTTTGCTGTTACCTACGAACAAATCACGTACTAAAAATTTAAGTGCAACAGCGTATATTTCCCAACAATTAGCTGACTGCAATTTTCAAGTTGTTACTGGCAGTCTTCACACTTTTTGTAGCTTTAAAAAATATATATAACAGACTTCAACACTGCCCTACATATAAGTTATTATATCCTACCCTTAAATATTTAATAGGTACTCATGTCCCATCACATCACAGAAACAGAAAATTTACTCACTTCTGGCTTTAAATCTTGCTTCTTTAAACCATGTTTCACGCCGGCAGCTTTCAATAACTTGATAACTTCTTCCCTAATTTCTTCAAGATAGGACCCGTCGATATACATAATGAATGGAACGATAATTTATTTAACAACTGGCTGTACAATTCTCACGAACAACAAAGATGTGGAAATGACGGGAAAATCATCTCCGCGAGGAGGATAAATGAATTACATATACTATACTATACGAAAACAAAATGAAAATTCTGATCGTATCATTCACCAAACAAACATTTTGGTTTCTGATAATTATGAATTGTACACTCGTAAAACGTAAATATTTATTCCGTTATTCGCAGACACCAAACAAAACGATCCGACAGGTTTTCGGTTTTTTGAGCCAAAACCTCCAGTGCCTAGTTGATCGTGGGATTGATTAGATATCGGTAGTAGGAGGAGGTTTCAACGATTCCCATGGATTCTATAGTATGGATGGTAAACTTCCCCGGCTCACGGAGCATAAAAAAGTAGAAGCGGTCAGCAAAGAGACACTGGAATTACCAAGACGCCGCACTCCCGTACAACTGGCTCGATAGAGTGATCGCCAGCCGGCAGTTGACTTTTTCCCGCTAGTAGCACTGAGAACAACCAAAGGTATAAGATCACTAGAAAAAGTTCTCCATCTGGTGAATTTTACTGAATAGGTAGGTACCTAGGATAAGAGATAGGATAGGTATAGGTAGGTGCATCTCGTAGGTAACTATTAAACATAATATTAATTATTATTAATTCTATTACTGTTAAACACTTTGATTTAGGTGGGTACCGATTACACTACACAACGTGCATAGGTATATATTCCCAACAGGGTACCTAGTATTAAACACTTTCATTTAGGTGGGTACTGATTACACTACACAACGTGAATAGGTATATTATATTTCCAACAGGGTACCTAGGATCTTAGGTTCTCATACAGACAAAAATATTTTTTTCTGGGTCTCGTCCATTTATTGAGATTCATTTATATTGTTACGGAGTTGTGTTGCCTCCAGGCGTTTCTACGAACATTGTGTGTTTCTACAACAAATTGTGGAATTTGTAATTAATATAACTTTTGACTTTCACGAGTGCGGTTGTATTTTTCAGTTCTACTCAGGAGTTAACACTGGTGTCAGAAGTGCTACGAACTGTTTCTTTTTGTTTCATGGTATAGCAGTTGGCCATGTCTGATAGCGAGGGGGAGGAAGGACGTGTGCTACGCAGTGGGAGGATAATACCCCCTGTACCCACCCCTCGACGCCTACTAAGTCCTCGTGAGCAAACCCCAAGGAGGGAACCGGAGGAAGGGGGAGGCTGGCAGAGAGAGGCGGCCGAATTACGACAGCAGATTACCACCTTGGTAGAGCTCGTCACTCAAATGCAAAGGAACGATGGTGAGACCATTCAGCAGTCACAGATGGGAAATCGAGCTGTGAATTGCCCACCCGTAGGAACCCAGCGACGTACGACGGTCAAGCCCGGATCATACAATGGTACACATGACTGGGGAGATTACTGGCATAAGTTTCGGGTTATCAGCCAGTTCAATTCCTGGTCCGACATTGAACAGGCAACCCAACTGACAGCAGCACTCGAAGGCCAAGCACTCGCCGTTGTAGCTCGGCTGGGTCCAAATGCAACATGTGACGAGATGGCGGAGGCATTGGAGAGTAGATACGGTACAAAAGGCCAGGAGCACCTATTTACTCACCAACTGCGGGTTCGCAGACAAGCTTCAGGAGAAAGCATTGGTGCTTTTGCTAGTGAGCTGGAGGCGTTGGCTGTAAAGGCGTTTGCGGGCGCTTCTGCAGCTGTCGTTGAAGCAATGGCGCTCCAGCAATTCTATGATGGGCTGCGAGACCCAGAACTGAGGAGGCTTGTGATTGCTTTTCCGACTACCTCTTTTAGAAGTGCTGTCACCTATGCTGTGCAAGCGGAAGCTCATTTTGTCAGAGCAACGGGAGCTTCAGGACGCTTGCCTTTGAGAAGGATGGAAGAGGGCAGTAATTCGGCAAATGTAGGAAGCACCTGGGAGGAAGAGCCTGAGACTTTGTACCAGGCAGGGGACGGTCAGGAGCCTAGGGCACCACCTCGTAGGGTCATCAACTGGGATGAGGTGGAATGTTATCGATGTAGACAGATGGGCCACATGAGTTGGCAGTGCCCAGCTCGAGGGCCACGTAATAAAAATACTAGAAGGGACTCGGGAAACGGGGGAGCGCCGGCTTAAAAGGCCCGCAGACGGTGCTAGGTGGTGAGGGCCAGAAGGAGACTTTGTTGGCTATAAGGAATGGCTTCACCGCAATCTTGCAAGGGGAGGTGGCAGGCCAAGCTTGCAGGATGATAGTGGACACAGGGGCGGCTGTCACGGTAGTCTGCCTCAACCTCGGAAAACATTTGAAAAAGGAGAGGACAGCCAGACAGTTGCAATCAGCCACAGGGGAATCAATTCCTGTAGAAGGAATGGCTAAGGCAAACATCAAGCTGGGGAAGGGCCTGGAGTTCGTGCAGCCCGTCATCATTGCGGACATAAGAGAGCCTTGTCTACTAGGTCTAGATTTCCTCGCAGGTAAGGAGTGTCTGATTGACTTGAAACGAGGATACCTTACGGTTGGTCAGCAGTGTGTCAAGATGAGCAGAGATAATAGCGGTGAGGGACTTCAGAGGATTGAGCAACAGCCACCCTGGACAGAGGCATTGGAAGGCCTGACAGAGCGTGTTCCAACTGACGGGGTTACACACGAACAGAAACAACAAATCAGGGCGCTAGTGCAAGAATTTCATGATGTGTTTGCAGAGGGCCCTATAGAATACGGGGCAGCCAGAGTTCCACCACACCGGATTGACACGGGAGACCATAGACCTATCAGACAGCCTCCAAGACGACTAGCACCTGTGAAACGGGCAGAAGTGGATAAACTCGTCAAGGGTATGATGGAATCAGGGGTAATACAACCTTCACGAAGCCCATGGGCGAGTCCCATCGTTCTGGTGGGGAAAAAGGATGGAAGTACCCGTTTTTGCGTGGATTATCGAAAAGTAAACACTGTTACAAAGAAAGATGCGCATCCTCTCCCAAAGACAGATGAGCTATTGAACGGCCTGAAGGGGAGTAAGTGGTTTTCAACACTAGATTTCCTAAGTGGGTATTGGCAAATCCCAATGGCAGAGGAAGATAAAGAGAAAACTGCGTTTTGTACTCCCTCTGGCCTTTGGCAGTTTAACGTCATGCCCTTTGGACTAACAAATGCTCCAGCAACTTTTCAAAGAGCCATGACTAAGGTGTTGTGGCCACTATTGCTGGAAGGTGGTGTGTTGGTGTATATTGATGATGTTTTGGTATTTTCTGTGACGATTGAGCAGCATCTATCACTTCTGCGTAAGCTCTTTCTGTTGCTTCGGGAGGCAAACTTGAAGTTGAACATCAAGAAGACCTCATTGTTTCAGACTAAGGCAAGCTATTTAGGGCATTGTGTGTCACCAGATGGAATTCATACAGATCCAAGAAAGACGGCAGCAATTCAGAACTGGCCACCACCTAAAACGGCAAGGGAGGCTCGAGCCTTCACTGGGTTCTGTGCTTACTATCGTGACTTCATTCCACAGTTTGCTGATAAGATGAAGCCTCTTTACGAAGCGGAAAATCGGAAACCCTTTGTGTGGAACGGGGCCTATGAGGAAGCATTTAGACAGCTCAAGGAGGTTTTTGCACGACCACCAGTATTGGCGCATGTGATTGACAATGCTCCATTCATCATTGATGCTGACGCCAGTAATGTGGCCATTGGAGCAACCCTCTCCCAGTTGCAAGATGGAGACGAAAAATTGATCAGCTGCTTTAGTAAGTGTTTGTCACGGGCTGAAAGGAATTACTGTGTGACCCGCCGAGAACTCCTCAGTGTAGTCAAAGCAGTGCAACATTTTTCCGAGTACGGTATTGCCAATGGACAACCATTGACGATTCGCACAGATCATGCATCCCTGAAATGGCTAATGACCTTCAAAAATCCTGATGGGCAAATGGCAAGATGGTTTGAAATTCTAGCTCCCTATTCTCCTACCATTGTCTACCGGCCAGGAAAGAGTCACATGAATGCAGATGGCTTGTCAAGACGGCCGTGTCTCCAAGAGCAGTGTGGTTATTGTGCACGACAAGAGGAAAAGGAAGAAAAAGAGGAGATTCAGAAAGTACAGAGATGCCGGATGCCTGCAACCTATGGAAGAAAGGAATGTGTACAAGCACAGAGGGAAGATGGGACGTTGGCCAAGATTATAAGCTGGGTGGAGAGAGGGGAGCGGCCAAATGAAAAGGAGCTAGCTGGTTGCAGTGAAGAAGAGAGGATTTATGAAGCAATGTTTGCATCCTTGGGCTTGGAAGATGGGTGTTTGTGTCGGAAATGGGAGTCTCCTGATGGAAAGAAAGTGACGTGGCAGCAGATTGTCCCCAAAGCTTGGAGGAAGAAACTTTTTGAACAGTTCCACAACTTGGGTCACTTTGGGGAAGCAAGGACAGCAAAGGCCCTACGTGCAGGACACTACTGGGTGGGAATCCATCGAGACATCGCCATGTGGTGCAAGACCTGTAGGACTTGTAGAGAGCGGACGCAGGGTCGACACCGAGCACCAATGCAAATACGGACCTCAGGAGTGCCATTCGAAAGGGTTGGTATCGATCTCATGGGACCATTACCCTTTTCCAGGCGAGGAAATCGCTACATTCTGACGCTGCAGGACTACTTCACCAAGTGGCCAGAAGCCATCCCTCTCCCAGATGCCAAAGCAGCCACGGTTGCTAGAGCTTTGGTGGATCATGTAGTCTCTCGCTTTGGGGTTCCCCAAGAAATACATTCAGACCAGGGACGAAGCTTCGAAGGGGAGGTCTTCCAGGAGGTGGTGAAGATGCTAGGGGGGCAGAAAACCAGGGCAACACCGTTACATCCACAGAGCGATGGTTTAGTGGAACGATTGAACAGGACGCTATGGCAACTCTTATCAAAAATTGTAGATGACAACCATCAACAGGACTGGGACGACATGTTGCCCATCGCTCTCCTGGCATACCGAGCGTCTGAACACTCGACTTCAGGATTTACACCCGCCAGAATGATGCTCGGTCGAGAATTGACCCTCCCAGTTCATCTACTGGTTGGAGAGCGACCCCAGGGGACGACTGGAGCCGAATACGTCGAAGAGTTGAAGGAAAAGTTGGCAGAAATTCATACGGTTGCCCGCGAGCGTCTGAAAATAAAGGCTGAGGAGATGAGGAAACGCTACAATGTTCGAGCCAAACTGAACGAGTATCAGAGGGGTGACCAGGTCTGGTTTTACAATCCAAGAAGAAGAAAGGGGCTTCTCCCAAAGCTGCAGAGAAGTTGGGAAGGTCCCTGTACGATTGTAGCCGCGTTAAATGACGTTGTGTTCAGGATCAGGACAACGAAGGGACAATTGCGAGTGGTCCACCATGACCGGCTGGCTCCATACGTAAAGGACGGGAGTTTGCTATGAGAGGGACGGAGTAGTGTTACGGAGTTGTGTTGCCTCCAGGCGTTTCTACGAACATTGTGTGTTTCTACAACAAATTGTGGAATTTGTAATTAATATAACTTTTGACTTTCACGAGTGCGGTTGTATTTTTCAGTTCTACTCAGGAGTTAACAATATATTATATACCTTTGTAAAAGGTCCTCATTGACATAAAACGAATAAGTATTCGACTAAGTACTTTTGAATTTCGTAATAAGGAAAAATTGTGTAAAAACCTAGAAATTGGGATCCTTAGTCATCATCATCCATTTCATTTTCATATAGGTAATCATTAAATGACAGGGCTGTACAATAGAATGAAATTACTAAGTAGGTAATGTAGGTATATATTTTACCTAAGAAATTTGGTACTACCTAATTTATTGAGTAGTATGTAGTAGTAAGTTAAACAAATCAAATAGAAAATGATTTTATTCCTAGAAAATAAGGGGTAGGTACCTACCTTCATATCATATAAACATAAATTCATGAAATATCAATTATATTTGCCTACTTTCCGAAGCTTGTTCGATTTCTGGCTTATAGTTAGGTATTTTCTTGAATTTTTCTATGAGATAATCAATTTTCATAGTAAGGTGGAATTTTGGTGTGTACTTCAGTGATTCGGTAATTGTGCACTTGGTCCTCAGAAAGTTGTTGATTTAGGCGGTTTTTTGGGCCCGAGGGGTTGTGAATTTTGGCAAGGACGTTAAACAGTGAGTGCTCTATCGACTTCAAAAATCGGTTTCATCGTGTCCAAATTTTTCTGGCGCAAAATTCATCGGTTTTCCGTTTTAAAGTTTTGTTGGAAAATTGGGAATTAGTTTGTTGTGGTTACATGTTGTTATTGGCTGTGGACAGTGGACAGGACCGTTTCATGTTTTGAGGACTCTAAAATTGAAGTATGTGGGGGTGAATTTTACTACGACGGGATGCCACGGAGACAGTCTCACAACGGATCAGCAGTGCTCAGTCAGACAGGCGCAGCTTTATCTTAGGTTTTTGTATGCACGTCTCGTACTAACTCATTCAACAATTTATTGAGCATAAACTATGGCCCGAACCGGTTATGCATTGACCCATCAGCGAGCAATGCAACTGAGGAGTGGAACCATTGGAAAAAGACCTTCACCAACTTCTTGACAATCTCAAAAGGTGAGAATAACGCTCCCTTATCTTCGGAGGAGAAATTGCTCTACCTGGTTAACCACGTTTCTGCTTCAATTTATACTCTCATAAGCGATATCACTACGTATGATGATGCGATAGCAGTCCTAGAAGCTACTTACGTTAAACCTAAAAACATTATCTTTGCACGACATTGTCTTTCGATACATCGCCAGAGCCCCGGTGAATCTGTCGACCAATACATGCAAGTCTTGAATCTTTTGAGCAAAGTTGCGATTTTAGGGCGGTGACAGCAGAGGAAAATAAAAATTCGTACGTAAGGGACGCATTCATTGCTGGGTTGACCTCTTCTTCTATACGTCAACGATTGTTGGAGAATGTATCACTCACCTTAGCACAGGCTTTCGATGAGGCACGGGCTTTGGAAGCTGCTCAACAACATGCTATTAGTTTCCAGCCTCCAACTTTACCCATGAACGCTGTTACGGCCGATAGTCACAATGCGGATCGTAGTGACACGGTTATGCCTGATAATTGCGCGGCAACGTCGCTTAAGCCCGTGAAATGTTATTTTTGTGGTTTCAGACGCCATCCTCGAAGCAAATGCCCAGCAAAAGACGAAAAATGCAAAGAGTGCGGCAAACTTGGACATTACAGTCGGGTGTGCCAGTCCCGTGGTAAGAAATCTAACTCAGCCTCCGCGACTTCCAGTTCTGATAATGTAATCTCTGCCATTACAGCTGTTTCGTCACCCCAATCACTCCAGAAAGCCATTGTCCCAGTGGAAGTTAACAATATCAAATGTCTGGCGCTGATAGACACAGGAAGTTCTTCAAGTTTTTTGGATAGCACGCTCGTGAGTAAGTGTCATGCTATAAAACTCCCTTCCACCGAAAGAATTACTATGGCTAGTTCTTCATTGTTCTCAACAGTTGACGGCTGCTGCCATGTCGTTGGAAATGTCGTTAGAAACATCGTTGGAGCAGTGACCGGGACTCCTCACCTCCAGTATCCCTTGAGGGAAAGCTAGCCGCTGCCCACACCGCCATACGAACCCTTCGTCGTATTCCCAAAGGAGTGAGGCGTGCGGCTGCTGAAAAATTAACCGCGTTGATCACGGACGTCCTTGGTCAGGGCTCTATCACGGCATGGGAGAACCTCCTGTTGTTCTCTTACATTTCATTTAACATCGACGGTCACGAGCAAACAAATTTGACAACTAAAATAAAGGAGAACATTGAGCGCTTTGACCTGGATATTGGCGGTGCAGGAACCTCCAGAGTTGGTGTTGGCTCATCAAGCTTTGAGAAGCGAATTGAAGCAAAGGTGGCGGACTTCGATCTCAAGGGTGCAGTCCGCATTTTGAGTTCTGATAGCACATTGGCCGCACACGACGACCTAACGCTTGAGGCTCTGAAATCGAAGCACCCCTGTCCTTCAAGGGTCCTTACTTTCCCTGACCATCCTGCGGACGACCATCCCAAACTCTCTGTGACTGATGGCGAGGTTCGAAAGGCTATAAATAGCTTCCGCCCAGGCTCTGCTCCCGGAATCGATGGTATGCGGCCTCAGTATTTGAAGGATATGATTTCAGCGTCGGCGGGGGATGCGGGTGACCGGGCACTTACTGTCATCACCAGATTATGCAATCTCATATTGACCGGGAAAGTTTTGGAGGAAGTAGCTCCCATTTTCTTTGGCGCTTCCTTGTGTGCGCTCAACAAGAAGGGGGGATGAGTTCGTCCTATCGCAGTGGGTTGTGTGTTTCGCCGTCTTGCAGGGAAATTGGCATGCACCAAGTCTATTGCCAGCATACAAAATGCATTACAGCCTCACCAAGTGGGCGTGGCAACCAGCAGAGGTTGCGAAGCCGTTATACATACTGTGCGGAGATATGTCGCTGACCCAATCAACCAGGGTAAAGTACTGTTGAAAATCGATTTTGCAAACGCCTTCAATTCAATCGAGAGGGATGCCATGCTCAAAGAGGTCAAGGCTAAAGTGCCTGACATGTATCCATTCATGTTCCAAGCATACAGAAATCCCTCCAAACTGGTTTTTGGCAAGCACGTGATATCCTCTGAAGTCGGTGCGCAGCGAGGGGACCCATGTGGCCCAACCATTTTTAGCCTCACTGTTCAACCCATTGTTGAATCATTGGAGTCGGAACTCAATGTCTGGTATTTAGACGACGCCTCCCTGGCAGATGTCCCATCAGTTGTTTTGAGTGATCTAGAGCGAGTAACGTCCATGGCGACAAGGTTGGGTCTGGTGGTGAATACCGACAAGTGCGAACTTTATTTCTGCTCCCAAGTAGTGGATGAGTCACTCTCACACCAGTTTCAAGCATTATGCCCTGGGATAAAAATTATAGCTCCAGAAGTGATTGAGGTCTTAGGTTCTCCCTTGTTTGAAGCTGGATATGCACGTCGTTTCGAAGCCCGTCTGGAACAGCTGAAGCTCTTCACTTCCCGACTAAGGAAGGTGAACCCTCATGTAGCGTATTTTCTCCTTAGACACTGTCTCTTTATCCCAAAATTGACCTACTTCGTTCGGACTTGTGCTCTTTGGAAGTTCCCCTCTCTGGTCAACAACATAGACTCGCACCTTCGGGACTGCTTGGGGGGGTTGCTCAATATCTCCATGGAGGAACAGCAGTGGGCCCAAGCTACACTTCCTGTTTCTTTGGGGGGTTTGGGAATACGACGTATTGCGGATATTGCACTGCCTGCTTTCATAGGCTCCTGCTGGGGGGCTAAGGGACTCGTGTCTACCCTGTTTCCTAATTTGGACAACGATGCTCCCTTTTGCCTTTTGACTGAAGCTATGGAAGCTTGGGATGAGGTCAATACAGAAACTCCAACCATAAGGGATTCGCAGAGGTGCTGGGACACCATTAATCTTACCCGCCTGGTGAGGGATATGTCGTTTGATTCTGATAGGGATAGAGCCCGCTTTGTTGCTCTGCAGGAGGCAGAGTCTGGGGCATGGTTGCAGGCGTTTCCCTCACCAAACATTGGGACAGTCATGGATTCTCAGGATTTCCAGGCATGCATCGCTCTCCGTTTGGGCTGTCGTCTGTATCAGGAGCACGTCTGCATCTGTGGGTCCGCAGTCGATGATGCAGGGGTACATGGCTTGAGCTGCGCCAGGAGCAAGGGCCGTTTGTCCCGGCATAATGAACTAAACAGGATCATCTATAGGGCACTCGCTTCAGCAGACATCCTCTCAGCTCTGGAGCCCAGTAACCTGAGCCGTGATGACGGAAAGCGCCCGGATGGTGTTACCCTTGCACCTTGGTCTAGGGGCCAACGCCTTTTGTGGGACGTCACCTATGTGGATACCTTGGCGCCTACCAACTTGCCTAGAACTTCAACGACAGCAGGGACGGCGGCTGAATTGGCTTGTAGGAAAAAACGCGACAAGTATTCTCGGCTAATAGCTTCCAACTTCACCTTTAGGGGTCTCGCCTTCGAGACCCTTGGCCCATGGTGTGCGGAGGCTAAGGAATTCGTCGCAGAGGTGGGGGACCATGCTGAACGCAAAATCAGGGGACGCCTGGGCCAAGGCCTTCCTCGTGCAGCGTATTTCCCTTGCTATCCAGCGAGGGAATGCTGCAAGTGTGCGGGGCACCTCTCCTCATGCCTTTGGCATTGATGGACTCGAAGAGATTCACAGGCTGTAAACTTGGGAATGAGGGAATCCTCTGTGCCTCGGGTTAGCTCGTTCAAGTGGAGTTCACATCTCGATCTGGGGCTCATATCTCTTCAGGTACTCATCCCAAGTCTGCATCGAGATCTGTGACCACATGCACATCATGCTCTTCAGGATCGCTCCGTCCGCCGTCCCCCTGGCGACAACCAACAAAAATGGTACGAGTTCTGTAACAAATTATCGGCAAACCAGATCGAGAAAGCATTACCACTGAAGGTGCCCCTAGAGAGGAAGTAGCACCCCCCCCCCCCCCCCCCAAGAACATCATAACATTATCGGGCCCCCCTCTCTATCAACAAAATCAACCTCGATGCCGTAATATGTGATCCATTAAAGAGTGAATACATCGTTATCTAATATAAGAGCAAATAAATTCGTGCGATTCAACACATAGATGGGGATACTTCTTCCCTATGTTCAGAGCATCCCAGCTCTGGAATTTCTAAATTACCATCTAAACTGTGTTTTAACACAGTTAAGTAGTTTAAAAACAAACTATCTGGATTAAGGTTAAAACATTCAAATTGGTATCTTGGATTATTGTCTCCATCATGTTCACTATAGGAACCACTGTATCACAAATGCACCATTAATTTCGTTGCCTTCCTATCTGTTGAATTTGAATGATGACGTACCTACTTAATCAGTCTTGCACATTTAGTAGAGCTGGAAGTTTGAGCTGCGACTCTCCCACCCTCCTAATTTTCCTTGGGGGTGCACGTGCTCCTGTGCCCTGGCCAGTATCTGCTCCTGCCAGATACTGCTGTTTTCGTTCCACTTCAGCATCTACCAGCTGGTGAAGTCATGGTAACGTTATGTTAACTTCGTCCATTTTGCTCACCCTGAATACAAATCTATGACCATACATGGCGTCAAGTCTGGACAAATGAACAGAGAAATCAGCAAGCAAGCAAGCTGTGAATAGGACGCTAGGGTTAGCAGACATAGGTACCTATTCTTTTTGTAATATCTGTACTGTTTTTAGCCCCATAATTTATATAGTATTAATTTTTCATTTTATGACCAAATATACTCTTTTTTTCATAGCCTATGAGGTTAGCTAGAACATGGAAGTAGGTTCCATAGCTAGGAATGACTAGAAGGGTTATGGTTTTTTTGTGTGATATTTCTGAAAGACTTCGGCCCGGTTCAAAAAAGAGTGTAACCCTGGGGTTGAAGTTTACCTTAAGGTTTCCCGACCATGGTAACGAAAGTGGCGTTTAACAAAATTCAGTAATCGATCATTAGTGTGATAAATTAAAAACTTTACCATGGGTACGTAACCCCAGCTATTCGAGGGGTTACAAGAAGTTTACCATGGTTTCTCTCAAAACGAAGATGGCTGCTCATTGTTTTTGGTTTTCCTATTTGCGCTGCACTATTCAGATCCCGTCCTATTTTGCATTATTGTGGTAATAATGAACCGTTGTAACTATTATGCGAGCGATGAGGATGATGACATCTTCGTCGAACTAGGGCTAGTCGTAGAACCGAGAAGACATCGGATCAGAGCGAGACATCCCAACTTCGACGCCTGGAGTGAGAAGGAATTTTTCGATCGCTTCAGGTTGTCGAAGGAAGGAGTCGCGTTTGTTCTCGAAGAAATACGCCCTCAAATATCTATGGCAGAACGCAGGCAGTTCTCCACAACATCGCAATCATGTTGAAGGAATAACTACCTACCTGATGTTGACGACGGTACTCAGCATCTCTTGGATGAAACTATGTTTAATAACCCTGGGGAACGTGGCAGGGTTGAAGGGCGTGAAGACTTTCGTTCAAGATTCATCACATATTTTGAATCATTACGTAGTGAATAGAAATATAGGTATCCTTGTTCCTAACACGTCTGTGTGATTTATCCCACATTATCCTTGTTTACCCCCGTTTAAATTTCCATCAAGCAGGTGCAATGCCGCATAAGGGTCGTTCTACGCTTATTCTGATTTTTCATGTAACAAGGCATTTCCCAGCCCCGTAGAATGGGAAAGTAATAAATAAATTATGTATCATTTACTACTAAATCCAGGCTTTGCGGGTGACCTTGTTTCAGTCATTCAAATCATTAATTAGTGACAGTTATTAAACATTTAATTACCTGAATGTCACTACCCTGGTGTGTCACACGCCTAAGTTGGAATATTCACATACATGAAATATATAGCGTTTTCGGATTTTCATTACCAAAACAACGGGATCACGCCACAGTTATGATGTAGTTTATGTATGTATTGTAAAATTTCAATTGGTCATTCACTTTTGATTCTGGATGAGAAAATGTGTTTGTTACAAAGTTTTGTGTCACTTTCCTGTCTATTGAGGAAACAGCCCCCCCCCCCCTTCCCTGTGGGGGGGAAAAATTCGGGTAAAAATCAAGTTGGCAGCAGTGATTTGTCACAGGTGGCCTCTGGGTTTAGGAGTGTCTCGCCCAAGATCCGCTGTGGACTGGTGGCGCTGCAGTTGCCTGGTGAGCGTACTACTCTCCTCCCGGCGTCCCGGCGCATCATTCAAATTAATTTCGTCTCCAGAACGCAGTGAGTGCGCTCTGACTATCAAACTCAATAATAACATTAAAGATAACCTGCAATATCGCCAAGCCATCGTTAGCTGAATAGATGGAGACACTGGCTTTAGTGCTGAAAATCTTCAGTTCGAATCCCACTTACCATTGGTCTTTTTTTGTCATTTCACAGGCCGGGTACTTGGATAACACATCATCGAGGGTGGCCATAGTGTGTCCGGGGGGGGGTGGGGGGGGGGGGGGGTCTTGTTTTGTTGAATGTTTTTTAGAGATTGTTAATGAGAGATGTTAGGGATGGTTGGAGACAGTTCAATTGAGACTACGGATCAATAACCTTAAGTAAATTTCAATAACCTTGTGCCATAGTATTTGTCAAATAGGTACTGCATCAATTAAAGACAATCGCCACAGTTGACAGTGCACGGGTTACCAGCATGAATATCACTTGTTTGTTGCATGAATATTTGACTGTCAGAAGTTTTTCACCAACTTATTTTTACCTAGGCAGATTATGATTTTCAATGGATACCAACTCATATTCATACCTCCTCGTTACTGGATGATTTTTAGAGCACAAAGCGCTTCAATAAGTTTGGGACTGTTTCTATTTCTGTAGGTGCCAAGGTACAAGTTAGTTTATTCCATCTGGAGGACCGCATCAGGGAAAGTATGAATGTGCGTATAAAAACAAGTGTATTCATTTCATTTTTGAATACTTAAGTATACATTATTGCTCACAGTGACTTGACAGTGGGTAGGTCACATTATGAATAGCATCTAGACCTGTACCTTACAGTAAATTGGGTCCTTTCCCAGGAACATCGAGCGAAAGATAACAAAACTCCAGAGTCTCAATCCTGATAATCACAAACAGTGGTAGGTAACTATACCATATCCTGGGTCTTTCTCTAGGGAGTCTCAGAAAGCATCACAGACACAGGTAATCATGAACAAGTATATTCATTACAAAAAAATACATTCAAGTAAATGTTAATAGTAGGTAACTAAACCATTAAAAAATAAATAAAAAATAATTAATAAAAAAATGAAAATGCCTACATTATGTCAGACGGCATTTCCCAAAAAGGGGAAAAATTACAAATTTGTATCAGAGGAGCGACAAAAAAGTTATGAAAACATAAATTTATGAAACACCACCATTTACCACACCTACGTGAAATATGAATACGAGATTTTGCTTCAACTTGTGATGATACAGAAAAACAATATGGTCGCCATAATCACCCGTCGACCACATAAAAATCGTAAAATAGCTGCAAAAACATCACATGAACTGACAACCAAACCACTGACCTTCCCACTACTGATAACAAAAATGAGCGTGGGGAGGAGAGTAGTACGCTCACCAGCCAACTGCAGCGCCACCAGTCCACAGCGGATCTTGGGGGAGACACTCCTTCTGGGTTTGTTTTCCTTTTTTAGTGTTGTGTGCGCCCTTGCCCTTAGAGATCCAACGTGGTACACGATAACAGGTATGCAATTTTCATATCTGTCACCTTCCTGTGCTCTGTATTTTCGTATTCATTTATTTTTTTTCTTTTCCCCTTCCATCATGCCATAGGTTTACTGAAGCAGTATTCGCGTACTAAATTCCAATCCTGTACTACCAGCGGTTTGGAAGCTATGTGCAGAAAACCCCAAACAAGTCACTTTCCTGTGTGTCACTTTCCTGTCTTTTGATGATTTTCATGTAGACAGGAAAATGAAAATCAAGACAGAGTAGTGACATGACTTCACTTGGGTAACTTATTCAAGCCTAATTTTGACGTTTTTTCACAGCTAGCGGGTGTGCTACCTACTGGGTACCTCAAGGCAACTTTGGGAATTTCAGATATAGGTACATGAGGGTAGTTATTCTTGGTTTCTAGTAAAATCACTACCCTGGAACTATATTTCCTTTATGGTCACTCCCCTGCCTACCATTTTTTTTAAATTGGCAATATTTCATGTTCTGGTATGAATTAAGCTCGCATATTAATAACTGACATCATATGATCCCTCCTGAAGAGACTGAACTGAAAAAATCGTGAGTGTGAAACGAAAATATCAGTGGTCTCAAAACCACTCTAAGCGTAGAATGACCCATAAACGTACACCTAGGAGTTGCTACAAATCACTCAATTAAAAAACATAGAAAGTATTTTTAGTAAAGGCAATATTTGTTGCTAGGATCGATTACTACAGCACTTGAAGAGTAAGGATTTATTAAATATCATGCTAGGATGAAGTCACGGGATCTAGGTTAGAATGGGCAACAGTGTTGCCTAAAAGTTGCTTTATACGTCGATATTGCATGGAATTACATTATCCATGAATCGAACTTCATGGATTTATAGCGTCCATGAGCGGTTTGATGTGGATTTCTCGTGAAGTATCCATGGCTAAATTTGAAGTTACCAGGGTTACCCAAATAATCGATTCTATCAAGGTAACCTTACCTTAGAAAACTTTTTTGAACGCTCCTGCTGCGAACCCCAGGGTTACCGAAAAATCGAAAGTAGCCCCACGGTTAGGTAACTATCATTGTTACAGATTTTTTTTTGAACCGGGCCTTCGTAGTGCACCGTTTCACTCTGGTTAGAAGTATTTTTGAAAAGTTTGTTCCACAAATAAGTGCCCAGGTATCTTGTTACTTGAAAATGTAATTTGAAAAAACTTAACCCTGTGAAACGCACGCCCTGTGAGGTCTCCCTTGTTTCTGATTTTCCTCGCCCACCATTAATGTGGGGGGACGGCCGAATGGGGAGGCTGGCCTATGTCTCCCTAGCATTTACTTCAAACTTCAGTTTACGTCCAGCATCAATTGAGGGTGCTCATTGACTGGTGTCAAAAAAGACCTGGTGGGTCACTTGCACCTGTATGTTTGGTTACCAGTTTTTACTGGTAGTTGCAACCATAGGTACCTAACTGTTTCATAGGACGACGTATTTGAGTGTCAAAACTCATATTTTGTGTACTGCTGAGAATAACTTGGCAATACTTCGTCAGAGTGAATATACAGACTTTTGAAATCAGCTTGACTGAATTTTGTTTTATTATTAGAACATTCAAAAACGAGCAACTTTCATGTTTGAATAATGAAGAATTGTTTCATACTTCTTCTTCAATTCAAGTGCCCTGGAGTACTTTTACCAAAAACAAATGAAATATATTAGGTTTTTGTTGTAAATGACATGAAAAACCTCTCAGGTCGATTGAGCTTCCCAGAGTGATTTTCTGATTGCGCGCTCCCTAGGGTTAAGGTCACCTTTATGCAAAACGTAGGTACCTACTCGTTGTGAATTGTGTGTGACAAATGGTATTCGAAAAAATGTTCTTCATGTTGTTGCCTTGAACAACATACCTACCTAGTGTTCTTCATTTTTCTGTGATATTTTCAAAAGACTCATGGAGCTCCTACTCAACTTCATTTGAATTATTAACAAAATGCTTCCACTGATAATTCAGTTAAAATTTAGTTGCATAAATTTCCACAATGCCAACAACAAAATTGAGTTTGAAAACGTTAACTGAAATATAAAATCTTATTTGCATTGTCCCAATAAATTTCGCTCCATGATTTCATGTACCAGTTCATAAAACGAACTAACATGACATATATATATATATATATATATGTTATGTCCTGGGGTTCGGGATCTGATATTTCCCCTTCTTCATACTCAGATGCCATGGGGAGACACAAGCAAAACACTCGCGATATGATTATTAAAAACTAATTTATTTTGATTCGGACTGTTAAAATGGGAAAACTCGATAGCACACTCCCCCTCGAAGGTACTCACAGTGGTACTTGTAACGTAAACTGATCGTAATACTTTGTGGTTATAAAAATGCGACTAACAGAGCAACTACTCTCAACAGACTGCGGAGTGGGGCCTCAGGGTGAGCGCTCCCCTCCAGTTTTCAGTAGTTTGTTAAAGTACCTCGAGGGGATTTACGAGCGACTAGTGGCGACACAATTGGTGTTTTCGAGTACTACGTTCCAGAAGCTCAGACAGTAGGCAGGCTCATTTCTCCATCACACGGCGATCCTGACATTGCTGCCGTCCTCGGGAGCACAAGTCACTTGAATATCATTCTCCATCACACGGCGATCCTGACCGTGCTGCCGTCCTCGGGAGCATAGAGAACCTGAAAGGCCAAACGCAACGCATTAGGCCTTACCAAAAAAACCCACCCCCGCCCCCAACAATGTGGGGAAAGGCAGGGTACGCAAACAAAATCAAAAGTATGGAACCCAACAAACAACTGAGGCACAGAGGAGAGGCCAGAGGCACCAAAAGTTCAGCCCTAAAATGTAAAATGTACAACCAACAAACGTATTGCGCAAGGGAACGGAAAAATTCACAAATCACAAAACTAGCCAGAGGCGCGTCCAGTGGCAACATAGTATGACACTCAAATAATAAAGAATCGTCCGACCAGCCGCGCTGGCTGAAGCCGAACCAACCGGGAGGATCCACAGTCAATTGGGGCAGAGTCCACCATAAACAATAAGTCATACTTCACACAGAAATGTCCCCATTATCAGGTAGAGGGCTTGTCCCATCAAAATAGGAGCCTTGCGCAAACGTTCACGAGTTAACCCTGTTCCTCACCTCTGTCTGTGCAAAAACCAAATCGTTCTCTTGAAATCGTTTAACCTTCAATTTTCCACTGCCAAATCGACATTTACTTAGTTGAGCTTTTTTCTCAATCAATTGGGTAGCAGAGTCACGCAACTCATGGAGGCTAGAGGATGGCTGTTCAAAATTTACAACAGACGAACAAAATGTGTAGGAGGTTCAAAATGAAAAATGTCCTGAGTTGGCCACAGGGTGGTCCAGTGGCTGAGGAACTGAGGTCAAGGTAAAGCCAGAGGCGAGTCCAGTGGCTGAGGAACTTATCTCATGGTAAAGCCAGAGGCGGGTCCAGTGGCTGAGGAACTGAGGTCAAGGTAAAGCCAGAGGCGAGTCCAGTGGCTGAGGAACTTATGTCATGGTAAAGCCAGAGGCGGGTCCAGTGGCTGAGGAACTGAGGTCAAGGTAAAGCCAGAGGCGAGTCCAGTGGCTGAGGAACTGTAGGTTTTAGTTGACAGTTAATAGGAAGAAAAAAGAATAGTCCCGAACCTACTTGGACTTGACAGTTACCCTATCGGAAAAGAAGTAACTGCATGACGAAGTCAGTGCAAAGGGTAGGACGAAGACGGAGGGTCCTACCATGACAAAGAGCATCGCAGGGGTGCCAAGCAAGCTAGGGATTTAGGAAGTTCAGTATGTCATTCAATATGAACGAACAGGAAGGGTCCCGAACCTTCTTGGGCTTGACAGTTACCCTATCGGAAAAGAAGTAACTGCATGACGAAGTCATTGCAAAGGGTAGGACGAAGACGGAGGGTCCTAACATGACAAAGAGCATCGCAGGGGTGCCAAGAAAGCTAGGGATTCCGACCAAATTTCGAAGTTAGAAAACAGAAACTAGGAAAAAATATAGGAAATAAAAAACTTGGATTACAACTAGCCTCTCAGGCTGAAGTCATAATAGACCGGGCTCGTCCACAGTCCAATTTGGACACACATTCCATAGTCTAAGGTGGGATAGTCCACAAACGCAATAACATTATTGCCAACCAGAATTTACTGTGAGAGGTCTTCGACATCAGGGATAGGTTCAAGGGAAGGAGCTTTGCGCAAACGTTCATGAGGATATTTCAAGTGTTTCCCTCCAGAAACAGACTGCAACTTATAGCGGTCATTTGGCAGCACTTTCATAATCTTATAGGGGCCTCTGTAGGCATTGTCCAATTTAACCCTGTTCCTCACCTCTGTCTGCACAAAAACCAAATCGTTTTCCTGGAATCGTTTAACAGTAGCTTTTCCCACTGTCAAATCTAGTTTTACTAGTCTCAGCCTGTTCAGCAATCAATTGTGCGGCAGTGTCACGCAACTTTTGGAGGCTAGAGGATGGCTGTTCAAAATTTACAACAGACGAACAAAATGCGCTAGGAGGTTCAAAATGAAAAATGTCGTGAGTTGGCCACAGGAGGGTCCAGTGGCTGAGGTATGGATGAGGAAGGTAAAAAGACATTGTCAGCAAGCATCGCCAACAGAGAATTCTGGCGCCAATGCCAACACCCCAGCTAATTCAGCCTTGGCACCAAGGTGAACAACCAGCACACTATGCCAAACCCAAACAGGTAGAGACTGGATAGAACACTTTTCTCAGCTCAGCCCGGGGGGAAAGACAAAGATGACGGAAGACAGTTAGGCAGCCAGTAGAAGTGAAGAATAGCTAAAAGGTCCCGTGGAAACAACAGCCCGAAGGCACCATCCAATAATCACGGATAGAACACTTTTCCGCAACTAAGGACAAGTACCCCAAACCGAAGTGGCAATGACAGCCTCCTTCATCATAAAGAGGGGATACAACACTTTTCTCAGCTCAGCCCGGGGGGAAAGACAAAGATGACGGAAGACAGTTAGGCAGCCAGTAGAAGTGAAGAATAGCTAAAAGGTCCTGTGGAAACAACAGCCCGAAGGCACCATCCAATAATCACGGATAGAACACTTTTCCGCAACTAAGGACAAGTACCCCAAACCGAAGTGGCAATGACAGCCTCCTTCATCATAAAGAGGGGATACAACACTTTTCCCTCCTCAGGGAATCAGGCGAGAACTGCCAAGCCAGGAAGGGCACCAAGTAGCAAGGAAAGACATCACCAGCCACCCCAAGAGGTGACTCTGCAGGTGGAGGTAAATCCACAAATGGAATAGTAACAGTGTGACCACCTAACATCTCACTGAACAGCACAACCTCATCCTCAGTACACTGATCTAGAGAGCACTGATCTGGCAAGGTATCAGAATAATCATTGGTGACATTACTAAATGTATTAACAGAATCAGAATGTTTGTCCTCCTTGGTACATTTGTCCAATAGATCTGAGTCAACTCTTAAGCAAGTTTGCTGAACTTCAACTTCTAAACAAACTTGTTTGGGTTCTACTTGGTTTGATGTGTCACAGGGGCTGGCAGGGTCCAGCAATTTACTGTCATCGGTAGTGGACAAAAGAGGAGGCTCGTCCTTCCTCAGCATGCACGATGACAAAGAAATCACCATATAAAAATTTGGCATCAGAATTTCTCGCCCCAAAACTATGGGCACTGGCAAAGTACAATCTGCCACAATGTGGAACAACACGAAGATATCATGACCGGTGATGGTTATCAAAACTTGTTTTTGGCATTTAGAGAGGGTCACTGCTGACCCTAATCCATGCAAATGGACAAGGTTATTAAAGGTAGTACCTTGGAATTTATCACTAATGGACATGCGAAGGAGAGAGCATTCTGATCCTGAATCGAAACAGTAATTGAATACATCACCTCGGTGGGTAAAGGTGCCTTCTGAATTGGCGACGCAAAGGCTGACCTGCCTCTCTGCTGGCTTGGTCGTCAGATTTCTGGTGTCTCCAGATCCTGGACGTGATGATGACTGCTTCTTCTTGGGACAATTTGGTGCAATATGGCCTTTCTCATTGCAGGCGAAACATGTAGTGTTGTTGGATTGTTTGGGTAGCTGATTGGATGAGTTGGATCCTGAAGTTGGTGATCTGCATTCAGAAGTTTTGTGTCCAGTCCGTTTGCATCGGCCACAACGAGGGATGAAGCTTTGGGTAGTTGAAGATGTTGATGGGGAATTATATCGGGGTTTCTTTGACGGACCAGAGCTACCATCATCATTGTCATTTGGCCTTTTGAAAGACAAGGCCCTCAACTCCTGAAGCAATTTTTTGCGATTGTCGATTTTTGTGGTCTAGCAGAGGCGACGCGCTCTTGGATCTGCTTGAGCAATTTGGGCAAGAGCAACAGATACAGCAACTTCTTCTACGGAGGATTGGCGATAACGAGACATAAATTATATATATATATATATATATATATATATATAGAGTTTATGTTGCTCCTACAGTTTTTTTTCAGTCTGCTTATTTTCCGGACATTTTTACGTTCTAAGATCTTTTTTCCTTGCTCAGCCTTGACTCACTAGAATGGCCATCTAAAACCATGTTGCTAAGGAATTATCAGTTGTTTGAAAACGGGAGTAATTAAATGTACAACTATTGTTTCAAACATCTTTGGGATAGTTGAGAGTGAGACCACAGGACGAAAATGCTTATATTATTTTTAGACCCAAAATTATGTACTGGTGTGACAATGCTTTGCTTCAGATGCCAGGAAAAATTGAAGAACTTGACGATTTCTTAACAATTATGGTCAGTGGAACGCAGAGAGAGTAGTTGTCACCATGTAGGTACTTCTCAAGATGTATGTTGTCTCAATTTAACCCTCTTGTTTTTTTTTAACCCTCTTTTCATGCATGTTTGCGTTTGCCATAACGCAGAGGGGCGAAGAGGAATCTTTAGATGGACGATGAACTGTTGTCAGTCGCTTGCAAATATTTTGGCATCAAACAACATGCTCACATCCAGGGGCGTTGCGTCCATAAGGCCACTTGGGCCGCTGCCCCAGCACCTAAAAACACTAGGAGTAAAAAAATCCAACCATGTGATCAGTTGGCATTTCTGTGCCCAGCTTTTTTCACGAAGGTTAACAGCAACCCTTTAGATTTCTCTGGCTACGGATATTCAGTATTCAAGTAGAGCATCCTGCTTCCTTCATGAATGTTAGCTGCCCTGTAGTGCATGTTATCGGAATGTGGTGGTAGTAATGTCCTGCAATCGAAATCGAAACCTAGGTTCCTGAAACTGGCAGGCCCTGGGACTTAGTGTTCCCATGGCAACTGAGAAAAGTGGCCCATGCGCCCATGCTCAGTCAAGTAAATATGCAGTTTGCCAAGCCGACTTTGGCCCCTGTCCCCAGAATCTGATTTTCACCCGAAAATCGTTCCCCTTCACAATCGATTCGATCCCATTGATTCAACTTGTCATCTCGATAGGACATCGATCCTCTCGATCTTTCGATTTGTTTTTTTTTTTTCTCTCGTGAATCGCATTCTGTTTCTCTCTTGAGTCAGTTTTCCATTGTTTGCATAGAATTTTTTGCGTTTTCGTTCAGTCCTGTTCCGGTGACAGACTTGGACATGTGGCACCTATGTGCGTTTTTTCCTGTTTGCTGTTTGTGATAGGTATTGCGGATTGATTGGCGTGCCTAGCTTCTAGTCAATAGCTTCTCCATTCAAGTAGGTACTGGCCAACGGGTAATTGTTTTGTTATAGTTTCCTACATTTTTGTAGGACATGAATTGGTGGCATGAATTTACTGCCGAACTTTTCAACGATTTCGTACGACGATACGGTTGACTAGAAGTTTAGGAAGAGATAAGCCTTTGCTGAATATCACTCAATCAGTAATAAAGGGAAGGGTGTTGCTGCCTTGAGGTATTTAAAAAAAAAATTCTGTTGGTTTTATGATCTGGTTTGGTGCCCCACCATTTTCACAGCCCACACACAGCTACTATGGTAGGTACCTACTTGCCAGTTTAAACCGATTTCTGAACAGGGGGCAAAAATTAGCAGTTTTTCTGAGCAAATTTACTACTGCAGCAAATTAATTGGACGTCAGGGTAGGGAAGTTGAAAATGGGAATGTCCAAGGTGTCCAAGAACTCTGAATGCCCTCATATAGATACCCACAGACCAATGCTCCAGTTCATGACCTTTGTCACCAAATGATGGAAGAAGATTCTTATTAAGTAATAACATAAATAAGGCCGCTTTTGGAAATTTTCAAAATTTGAGCATTACTTACCCAACAGTTTTTTGAACAATGGGCCAAAATGAGTATACTTTCTGAACCTACTATTCCTAGTGCAACTACGAACTAAGTGAAATACCAGTTTCCAAAAATGATTGAAATTTGAACAATCACCTACTACCTAAGAGTTTATGAACAGTGGGCAAACATTTGCACACTTTCTGAACCAACTAAGTAGTGTTATCTAGTGCTAGTAGGTGTGAGAACACTTCCCAAATATGATTACTATGTGAACAGGTACGTACATAACAAACAGTTTTTGGAACAGTGGACAGAAATTTGCAAACTTTCTGTGCCATTGTATTACTGCATCCAGTTCATTCAGTGTAAGGACAGGGAAGTTGGAAAATGGTAAGTTTGAGGTGGCCGAGAACTCTCTACCCCCACATACAGTCAAAAGTTCCCAATATTGACCCTTGTCCCCAAATCCTGGAAACGAGAATCGTAAGGCTACAGGCAATTTAGAATAATCCTAAAAACGGATTTGTATTCTCTAGAGTCCAATGCAAGTGCCTATTAAGCCACTTTTTGAAAGTTTCAAAATCTGAACTTTTTTGGGAACAGTGGACAAAACATTTTTGCACAGTTTGAACCAATTACCCTAAATTTTACGTGCATCTCGATGAGAAATCTGTTGTCCGAATTTAAATACTCCATTCTCCAATGAGAAGTAAAGGAAATGTGGCCCCGATGGTGCTGCTGTCTCTTTATCACAGATTCTCACCAAAACATTGTGACATTTACCCTCAAGTTTCAATGTCTAGCAACGTCTTTAGAATTTCAAGTAGTTTTCTTATTCCCCATCAGAGGCGCTCTGAAAAAACTCCCCTGCTACAGCCAGTTCGTTCTCTCCTGGACTCCTAGATTCCATGCTCCATACGGTGCCGTCCAGGTGTATTTTGGCGAATTTTCCGTTTCGTTTTCGTGTGTTATGTTGGGCTACCCAGATCGCCATTCGGGCGTGCACTGTGTCGAAAATTTTCGCGGTTTTGTTGATAAAGGATGTCATTTCTCACTCTGAAACTTTTATAGGCCGATGGCTCTGCGGCACCTCTAATTGCTGTAAGTAAGATAATTTTGAATCTACATTTTTATTTACATTTACCGTATACATTGATCGGCTTGGATGCCGTTGGATGTGTTCTTGGAGGAATTTGGCGCCATACCCGCTTGGTACAACCTTGTAGTACTAACCTCATTTTTTTTCTTTTCTAATCGTCATGAGTACACTCCCTTGAGATTCAGTGGTTATTTATTTTATCCTCTATCAGACCTCAATTTAGTAATTCAGGTAGGTATGGCGAACCTGTGAATTGCGACACCGCATAGGTATTTTGAAGGAGGCTCCTTGCTCAGGTGAGATTTGAGTTTGTTAGATATTCTGGGATTGCAAATTGTTTGATTTCTAAAATAGCCCATGAGCTGTCAGACCGAGCCTGGTCGTTTGGAATATTCTATAATACCTTCTGTTTGTTATTCTGTGTTCTGGTAGGTAGACGGATTAAGCTTCCGTTTTCGTTTATTTTGGGCCTGCACGTTTGTCAAAGCGCATTTTTCTAGTTTTTCAGAGAAGGCGACTGCTATACTAGTACTTCCTCTCTGGGTACCATTCACTTATTTAAAAATCTACAGACTTTTCAGATCTTGTCGTTGGCTAAAATGTTGGCGGTAGTTGAAGTTGATTAGATTATTGAAATGAGTTCCCTCAAATGTGTTGAGGATTTGATGCCGCCACAAGAAAATGGGGCGTCACCATTAGGCTTTACTCGGCCAATTTGGTCTTATCCTCTCGCTGGGCGATTATTACCATACCTAATTTTGACAGTCTCCTTAGCTGAATACTATATTTTAGTGATTGTAAGGGTGTGTCGATACATCTGTACAGAGACTGAAACCTAATCTCTTATTGGTGTTTGGTGACATCCTGGCCCTTAAGCTTAGTCCACAGTGGGCAGCAAAATGTTGCCAACATGTTGACGGATGTTTGCGACCTATTGAGGGATACAATAGGGGGATCCTATGATACGCTCCCGGGAAAACCATTACGATGGGCTCCCGTAGAAATTTTATCATGCGCTCCCGCCATTGTGATGCGCTCCCGTAACTCCGAAATCACAGTTTTCCTTACCACTTTTGCAGACTTAGGATTGTCTGCGAGCATGCAGGTGTGGTTAAAAATTTGTGATTTAAGACATCCCAAGTAGGCTGTTGTCATTCTACCTATTTTCTCGTCTGTGATGTAAGAATCGTCAGTTAATAGAAAGAGAGGTTATTGTTATTGTCTTTATTTTTCAGTGATTCAGGGTAGTGAGTTCGCAGCTTGTAGTAAAATACTTTGATGAGCTTGTATACAGATATTTCTCTTTCATTTGCCTCCTGGCGCCGAATCCTTTTCTCTCCCCAACATTGTTGTTTCAACGCCTTAAGCCGTGGCAGGTGAACATCATGCAGGGAGTTTAGTGTTGGATAAATTTCTGCCTGAGATCTGCATTATCGGCAATATATCGTGCGGGAGAGCAAGATAAAAGCTCAGGGGTCCACTCTACACGAACTGGAGCGCATCGTATTGCAGCCGAGTGGACTTACACTTTGGAGAGACCAGGAAATACAGTAAGGATTAATTAGGTGTCTACCTAATTATGTATATCTGTGGTATGAACGTTTTGTTCTGCGCCTTTTTTACCGATGGTTGGGCAGGTCCACTTCTTCGGTGATGGAGGCATAGTGAGTTGAGACACTAGACGGAAATCATTAGGAACACACTGTGTAAGAGAAGAAAGATGACTAATGAAGGAGTGAACTACAATCAACTGGAAAGGTGCGCATTGATATATTATATGATAAGTGGAAAGCTTGCAGAGAGGAGCCACAAATAATCTTGGGTTTTATAGTATCCATGAGATAATGGAATTGATAACAGATTAGGCAGTTACAACAACTGTCGAAATTTGGCAGGACGGCCGATGCCACTGACCCTAGCAGTGGGTGAAAATCTAACTCGGTGACTTCCCGCCACATCGATCGTCAGCGCATTCTCTTGTTTGGGGGTGGTACTGGTCCACTATGCGGGACTTGAACAGGGAATGCAGCTGTCCCGTCCTACGCCTATGCCTACACTAGGCAGGACATTCCTCAACTCTCTTTCCCCCACCAGTCACCATGCCCCCTCATCTCAAGCTCTCCTCATTCTCAAAAAACATTTCCGACTCTACGGGTGTGTGGGAGGGGAAACGTCTCATGCCAGGGACCGCCGTTTTTTGCTCAGAGAGCGGTGATGGCGGATCGCATCCTGTGTTTGCCCCGTGCCGTCCACGCCACGTCCCACCCAGTGTGCTCATCCATTCAAATACAAAGAGGCGAAAAAATACGACCCTTGTCCTGCAGCTGTTTCCTGTCCTGTTCCTGCATAGTGTGCGAGAAGCTTCACCCTCCTCGACCTGTCTTCCTGCACCAGGAAAAGAGAAGTGTGAAAACATTTGGAATTGTCACATAATGTTATCTTTGTAAATCTTTGGCAATTACAATATGTTGCCAAGTACCAGTACCAGTAAGGGAACTAGTACCTACCAGTAAATTGGAACGATTATGTCCTTGTTATTGTAACAGTTATGTCCTGTTACAGTAACAAGGACAACCATCACTGCAAATTATCTGGACCGGCACACCCCTACTTAGTATGATCACAACCTAAAATACACTGCCAAGGTGATGGCACAGGAGCTTCCTCGCCACAATCAGAGTGACCCATTATAAAATAGAACAGACTCGGAAGCAAAATAACATAACATTACATTACATTACATTACATTACATTACATAATGTGAAATATACATATTACATAACATTACATTACATAACATTACATGAAATATACATATTACATAACATTACGTCCATTATACATAATTGCGAAAGTTATGCGTGTTTGAAAAATTTCACGTTAGCGCATGCGCAGGGCGAACCGCTGGCTCTATCATGTTGAAATTTATATGGGACCTCAATGGGCCCTACCCGCTTAATTCCTGAGAATTACATTGAAATTGGGTGAAATCTTTGGTTACTACGGCTGTAACAAGGAAATTGAATCTATTTCACGCCAGCGCATGCGCAGAGCGCACAGAGGGTCCGATCATGCTGAAATTCATGCTGGAACTCACTAGGCCTTGTCCAAACAACCCTTGAAAATTTGAGCGAAATTGAATCAAAATTGTGAAAGTTATGCGTGTTTGTTGAATTTAACGTTAGCGCATGCGCAGGGCGTACCGCTGGATCAATAATGTTGAAATTTGTATGGGACCTCAAGGGGCCTTATCCGCACCATCCCTCAAAATTTGAGCTGAATCAATTCAAAATCGTGGAAGTTATGGCTGTAACAAGGAAATGCGGACAGACAGACCCACAGACCGACAGACACGGAACCAAATTTGTTCAGTAGGCTTTGAAACGCAAAATGCAAGTGGAAATTTTGATTTCTGAAGACAAAAATTTTTTGGCTCACGAAAGTGAACACAAGGCTTCCGCTGCTTCGCAGACTCGGAAGCAAAATGTGTGGGTTCTCCTCATTTCACTCTTCGAGCTCAGCATCAACTTTTGCATTGGCACTTCGACAGAAATTGGGACTCTACCAACCTGGTAAGTTCCATACTTTCATCTGAAATGAATTTGAGGAAGTCTTTGCACATTGTTGCAGGTTCTACTTCTCTGGCTTTCATTGATCAACGGGTTTGCCGACATGTCTACCACAGGTGACTCGGCATCTAGGCTTCCAGGCTGTTCACAATCCTGCCAAACTTTGCCTACCACGTAAGTTGTCAGTATTTTTATGCAGCCCTATGTATTTTTAACAGACTTCAGAAAAAGGAGGAGGTTCTCAATAAATTCGACTTGTCCAGCGATCATTCCGAAACTACAGGACCAATAGACCGTAGACATATGGAAAACATATTAATGAGATATTCCGTCGGAAACAAATTTTGGCCGTGAAAACTCAGCTGGAGCTGAGAAGCAAGATGGTAAGGGGTGACCAGTGATGGTGAGGGATGTGGGCAGAGGGGCCCCAACGGGTCAGAGGGCGGTGTGGGGGATGGGAGGGACGTGACTGCTGCACCGAACCCTGACCTGAGCCAGCTTACACGTCACTTGTTTTTCACCTTAAACTGTGTACCTAATTCATGCTAATTCTGAGTGATATTCTCTGTTACTTCTTTTACCTCTCCTTTTAATCATGCCAAATAAGGGATAATAAATGAAAATTAAAAATCTGTGGACACAGCTAGTAGGTATATAGTTTTGCTTATAAATACACGTTTGACTGTAGTACCTATTAATCGAAATCACATTGAAAACACTGGTCTTCTCCGCTCATTATTTCTCATGATCCAGCCTCAAGACTTGAACAAGGTAGGTAACTCAATTTTTCCAATGGAAGGTAGGTAACAAATTTTTCCAAATAACGAATTATGACAGTTTTGCGATTACTGTAGTAGAACGAATTGGTTCGTGTAACACTTAGGGCATTCATCAGGAATGCCCTGCTTTACTAATCAAATCGAAAGGATTGATTATAGTATACCAGGTCATGCGGGAAATATCTCTGAGGTACAACTGTCATTGGGCTTACAGGTGTTTCAAAAAAATGTTATTCCTTACAGCTGCACAAAGCTGGAAATGAATTTAGGTGCATATGTGACCTAGCCGTCCATTTACTTTGAAGGGAAAGACAACTCACAATCTAGAAGTCATTCAGGACATTTCTTCATAACTAGGTAGTGTTGGTGCGCATTTGCTTACTTTTAGGAGAATATCATCTCATTGTCACTCAAATTAGCTCATCAACAGTGAAACTTGTAAATTATGATTAATTTTAGATAACTACCTACGTAGTTATTATATAACAGAAATAATAGTAACGTTTTTACATGTATCTACTTATAATATGTATAGGTACATAGATACTACTTACCTAAGTTATAAACAAATAACCAAGGGTACTGCATTGCCAAAGTATGTAGAATTAACATCCTTTTCAAAAAAACCTGTCCCATGTAGAGACAAAACCTCTCAGATTTTGACAGAATAGAATAGGAAAAATGATACTTGGGGTAGTTGAGAGGTAGTATGTGCGATCAAGGCCAGTGGATGGGTGTTGCTAGGCAAAGATGCGCCTGATCTTACTACTGCCCCTTCAGACACAGTCAGCTCTTCCCAGGACCACGTTTTTCAGTACCAAATTTCTCTTTCCGCCTTAATTATCATTCCTAAATGAACTTGAAAATTTTCCAAATACGGCATGTATGCTAATTTCTGAATTGCAAAAACATTTCAAGTGCCTATTAAATCATAAATTGGAAAAAATTATTTAAATTTTCTTTCAAATAAAGTTTTATGGTCTCCTGAATGTTTATATCTTCCTAAAAACGTTGCGCTACTTGAATTTGAAAAAAAAGTGTAATATGTTAATAGATTGCCTGGGTACTTTGGTGTGTCACTAGTGTAATCTCCCATCTGAGCCTTAATCAGGATGTTTTTTCCCCTGTTTTGCAGATCATTCGACGTGCCTCAGGCTCAGGCTTCACAACCACAGCCTGTACAAGGTGTGACTGTAGTATTAGGTGCCCAGTGGGGTGATGAAGGCAAAGGTAAAATGGTGGACCTCCTCGCAGCTGAAGCTGATCTCGTATGCCGATGCCAGGTATTTGAACAATAATTTACGCTTTTTACCCGTAACAGTCCAAACAAGACCCACTTCTTGGAGACAAAGTATTTTTGATCATGCTCAAATTCAAATATTTTGATGCTTGCATCAAAATAATCTCTTAGCAAAGCTTAAGGGGAATTAAGCTATTGCAATGACTTCAAAATTTGTAGTAGGTAAGTAGTTCAAACATATTTGAAAAAACTATTTTTGGACCACCAAAATTCCAAGTTGACCCACTTCTTGAGAGAATACGTTTTATTTGGAACTGTCTCTTTCCGTCTGAAACACCATCAGATCTTTCCGGTTTTGTATAAAAAACCACTCATGTGAGGAACAAAAGCAAAAAAGGTATGATCTCGTCTCAGTCTCTACTTTCATGTGAAAAATGAAAAGAGGGTATTCCCGATTCTGCCTGATTCAGTAGTTCTCCTGTATGATGAATTGACTGATAGTGATATCGATTTATTCTTTTCTTTTGCAGGGAGGAAATAATGCTGGACACACAGTAGTTGTAGAACATCAGGAGTATGACTTCCACCTATTGCCGAGTGGGATAATCAATCCCATGTGTATTTCGATTATTGGTGAGTTCATTTACTGGTAATTAGTGTGTCCCTTTCCATTGCAACCCACTTAACAGGGTTTAGATTAGATTGTTAGGAGAGGGGGAATACAGGGTTTAGATTAGATCGTTAGGAGAGGGTGAATACAGTAGTCAAGGCGTCAAAAATGGTCTCATACGAAATTACACCAAAAAGTGGACAACAATCCGTCATTTTGGAAATATGAGACCGTTGTTCCTTAACGTATTCCATTCAATATACTCAAAGCCCTTAGGGCTTATAAAGCTCAATTTTTTTTCTCCCAGGAGTTCCTAATATTGTGGAGAATTAGCAATCTAAAATGAAAACTAAAGACTACCAGTGCTAATTGAAGATGATTGAATTCTCTTGAAAAAAAAAGAAGTGTTTATTCGTTTTTGTTAATTTCTATTATTCTGGTAGTGAACGATCTAGAGATGAGTAAGTTAACAGTATTTCTGTATTCTGTCGTTTGATGTGTATTAACGCGGAAAAGTCGAGATTAGTGTTGGGTTTACTTACTTGTCCATTCACTTCATTCAGTTTGAACATAAACGAATTTGTGAAGTTCGTCTATTTTGAAAATCAAGGAACATGTGAAGGGTGTAACAGTGTGGGCTGTTCTCGATACATTTTTTCTTCCGGTGGAGACGGGATTGGTTTGGGGAAGCCTAATCGATATCCCTTCTTGACAATCTCGCTGGTCTAGGAGGGGGACTCTCGAGGGTCCACCCCCACTGTTACACTCTGTCACAAGGGCCATTTGAGGATGTCTCAAACTCCTCACAACAGCTTGTTAAAAAAAGATGGGGCCGGTTTATCAATAGCAACACTAAACGGGCAGTTGGATAAACCACACTTATTGAAGTGACGCGTCCATCATTGCCAGCTTACGGCCGGTTTCACCAATGTTTCCAGCAGTTACATTATACCGAAGATCTCAGGTGTTGAACGATGATGTCGGGTTTCACCAACCTTGTTTAAGCTAAAATAACTGATCAAAAGAGACAAATCTAAGATCAAAACTATAGCCAGCTGATTTTGGTGGTCAGCATCCTAAATCAACGGGTTACCACTTCACCAGTCAACACTTCTTTTCAGGCGAACCGTTCTTCTATTACTATTATTCTTGGTATCATTATTCTTCTACATCCACAAAAATGAGTAGGGAATTGATTAGAGCATTTCGGCTGGTATTGGAGGACGAAGAGTAATACTTCGCAATTCGCCGTCCTTGTTGGATGAGAGATTTGATTTGATTTGATTACCTGTTTTATTTGCAATCTGTACAAATGTTAGGGCAGACAGCCCTCTCTTCCACATCGCACAGAAATAAAAAATAAATATTACTGTAGTGATTGAGGTGTAGAACAGACGAGTCGATCGCTTTGATTGAGAATGGTTATTTAATTCGTGGCACTTGGCTCTTTTATAGCCCCCTGACATGATCAGAGGGGGGTCGGGGGGTCCCCACTCTGAGATACTGGATGTTCACACATAGTTTAGGTTGTGGAGGAGCAGCCGATCACAACACTGCTCCCCCCAGAATTTAAGTAACGCATGTTTTTAAATTTTTTTGTGGCGTGCGTGGGAGGCGAAGTGTGTTGTTCCTGTGGGGCTGTCCGGGTGGATGCGAGTGTCGTTGTCGTGGGGGCTGGTCGTGGCGTCCGTTTAGTGGCGGTTGCGTCGGTATTGGCGCGACGGGTCGCGACGGTGATGAATGGGTGCCGTGCGGTAGCGGGGCGGCGGCGTGCGTGGGCGGCGGTGCCGGCGTACCGGATGTCCGTAGTAAATTCGGAGATGAATCTGAGGTGCCGAAGTCTCGTTGGCGGGGCCGTATTGGATTGAGTCACGAGAGAGGTCGTTAGGGGCTTGTGGTCCGTGTATACGGTTAGTGGGCGCCCCTCGATCTGTTGGCGAAAATGTACTATGGCGAGGTATATAGCCAATAGTTCGCGGTCAAATGCGCTGTAATTACGTTGAGCCGGGTTGAGCGTGCGTGAGAAAAAACCCAGCGGGTGTAGGTGCGATTTATCGATGAAGTGCAGCGCTGCGCCGACGGCGAAATCCGATGAGTCCGTATGTAGGACGAGTGGTTGGGTCGGAGCCGGATGGGCGAGTGTGACGGAGGTTTCGAGTAAGCGTTTTGCACGGTCGAAAGCGTCGGCTGCGTCGGTGGTCCACGTGAGCGTGCATTTGTCTTTTTTCCTTGCATCGGGTGGTATCATTTCCACTAGGGGGCGAAGGGTCGATGCGGCTCGTGGTATGGCTCGGTGATAGAAGTTAATTAGCCCGAGGAACGTTTGGAGTTCGTGGACGGTGTCGGGTCGAGGGAATTTCTTTATGAGGGCCGTGCGTTCGGGTAGGGGTGTAATCCCGTCGGATGAGACGTTATGGCCGAGAAATTTGACTGACGGTCGGGCGAGCTGGCACTTGGCGGTGTTGATTTGTAGGCCGCATTTGGCGAGGGTCTCGAGGAGCGCGCGTACGTGGGTGTAGTGTTCTGTCGGGGCCGCCGAGGCGACCAGTATGTCGTCGTGGTAACAGTACACGAAGGGCAGGTTGCGTAGGACGTGGTCCATGTAGCGTTGCCACGTTTGCGCTGCGTTTCGTAAGCCGAAATTCATTCGTCGGAATTGGTAGGCGCCGAAGGGGGTGAGATCCGTTGTTTTTGGCACGTCGCGTTCGCTGATCTTACAGTGGAAAAATGCTCGGGCGAGGTCGAACGTGCTGTACACGGTGGTCCCGTACAGAGCTGTCGTGAAGTCGTGTAGGTGTGGGACGGTGTAGCGATCCGGTATTGTGAGACGATTCAGTGCCCTGTAGTCCCCAACGGGGCGTATGTCGCCGTCGGGTTTCGGGACAATGTGTAGCGGTGCTTCCGAAGGTTCGATGACCCCCGCCGCTAGTAATTCGCCGAAATGGGCCTTCGCTTTTGCGTAAAGGTCCGGTGATAATCGGCGAAGTTTCGCGTGACACGGGGGTCCCTTCGTGACAATATGATGTTCTACGGGTGCGTCGCATGGTGTGTCGGAGGGCTTGTAGCCGTCGAGGAGGGCTTGAAAACGGGGCTCGTTCGTTGTAGTCGTGCAAATTGATTGTCCCGGGGGTACGAATTCTACCGTTCCGGTAATGTACCGCTCTGTGGCTGCGTTGATGAGTCGGGCGTTGGGTAGGTCAACGAGTAGGCCGTGGTATGTCAAAAAATCGGAGCCGAGGATCGGTGTTGACACGTCGGCGACTGTGAACGTCCAATCGTACGGAGGAAGATCAGGTAGGTGTACCGTGGCGGCGTGGGTGCCGTACATCTTGATCTCGGTGCCGTTGGCGGCTCGTAGGGCGCTTGGGCGTGTGGTTTTTCGACGTAGCAGGGTGTTCGGGACGATTGAAACGTCGGAGCCGGTGTCAACGAGGAAGTGGAGGGCGGTACGTTAGCATCGAATGAAGAGCCGGGAGGTTGCTGGGTTGCTCACGGCCGTTACGGCTGATCGGGCCGTGCGTTGGCGTTTCCCGACGGTTTCGTGCACCAGCTGCAGGGGCTGCGGCATTTGAGCGCTCAGGGGCCCCATGTGCGGTGGTAGAAACATAGGGTGTTCGTCGGGCGGTGAGTGTTCGGTGTCGGCTGCGTCGGCGGTCGCTGTTGGCGTCTGTTCTGAATCACTTCAATCTCTTCGGTGACGGTAGCCACTCGAGGAGACGGGGCGAAGGGTATGAGGCGATCGGCGAGCGCAGCGAGTTGTGTGATGTCGGGTTCGTCGCGCGCCGCTACGTGAAGGCGAATGCTGTCTGGGAGGGCGCGGATGAAAAGCTGCCGAACGAGCTGGGTCGGTGTGTCGGCCGGGAGTGCTCGAGTGAGTCGGCGGGCGAGGCTTGACGGTAGTTCGTCGTCGGAAGCCGGTTGGAGTAAGGCGGTGAGCCGGGAACCATCGGAAGGTGCGTGCGTGGCTAGAAGGCGAGTTTTCAACGTCTGGTAGCTGGTGGCGTTCGAGGGGTTGAGGTCGGCGCAGAGGTCCGCTTGTCGGGGCTCGAGTGCGAGGAATGCGCGTGCGAATTTCGCGTGCGGCGTCGTGAGGCCCTCGTGTGCCAAGATGAGCTCGAGCTGGGCGAACCAAACGTGCGGAAATGCGGGGTCGAACGGCCGGAGCTTGAGTATCGACGGCGGCGGAGTCGCATCGGGGGTTTTCTGCGATTTCGAGTCCGTCATTTTCGTGCTCTTCGGAGGTGCCAGTCTGTTGAGATGTCAGCAGGAAGTGTGTGAGGCGCCGGCGTCCGTTTCTTTATATAGAATCCGGATGGTGGGGCGAAGTAGCGGGGGGCCGCTGCGATTGCCGTAGACACGGGCGTCGGAGTGGGGCGCCGCTGTGTGGCGTCGTTGGGGGCGCGTGTGCCGAGCGTGGTGGGGATCGTCGCTGTGGAGGCGGTGCTCGACGCAGACGAACGGCGGGCGCTGAGCGGCGTTGTACACGTCGAATGTCACCAGTGTAGTGATTGAGGTGTAGAACAGACGAGTCGATCGCTTTGATTGTGAATGGTTATTTAATTTGTGGCACTTGGCTCTTTTATAGCCCCCTGACATGATCAGAGGGGGGTTGGGGGTCCCCACTGTGAGATACTGCATGTTCACACATAGTTTAGGTTGTGGAGGAGTAGCCGATCACAACAATTACTTACACGTCAGGTTTCTTAATGATTAAATAAAATATATATATGTGGGATCCTGATTCACCTTAACGGACTGCCACCAGACACCGCCACCTACCGGACTACCACGAGAGGCCGCCACTGGGGAGATAGCGCCATCAGCGCTACGATATAGAAGGCAGTTGTCATTGTGCATTGAGGAGTTGAGTTGTAAATACAGTACGGTCAGTTCAGACAGAAATCGCGTGTGTTTATTCAAAACCATGTCCCGAGAGCCACCGGAGGAGTTTTCCACATGTTTGAATTTCTGTGGTGTAGGCTAGTCGGCGAACTCGTGCATTATTACGTGCCATATGAGCCAAAACTGTTGACATTGCCATTTGTTCCATGGAAAGTTCTTGCCACTTATTAGTGAGGGCAGACGTCATCTTCGTGAAGAAATTCACATAATTATCGTCTGTAGGATGTGAATCGAACAGATTCAGAAGGACAGCTGTGGACGTATCGCTTACATCATATTGAGCGAGGAAATGGATTTTGAATTCCTCCCAAGTTAAGCGAGGGTGAGTTACTTGAACAAACCATGACGTGGCTGGTCCTTTGAGGGCTTTACTCAAGGACAGTATCAATTTTCCTCCTTCCAATGTGATTTCATTCATCACGATATCTACAGCGGTACACCAAGCCTTCGCATTACTGTCGGAATCGCTGGGGTTGAATATCGGCAGACAAACTTCGGATTCTGGCTTACTCTTTGATACATAGTCGAAAAATCGTTCCAACATCTCACCAAACATGGTAGGAAGGGCATCACGATCCGAGTTAGGGCGTTGTGATCCCACTTCTGATGTGGAAAACTCCTCCGGTGGCTCTCGGGACATGGTTTTGAATAAACACACGCGATTTCTGTCTGAACTGACCGTACTGTATTTACAACTCAACTCCTCAATGCACAATGACAACTGCCTTCTATATCGTAGCGCTGATGGCGCTCTCTCCCCATTGGCGGCCTCTCGTGGTAGTCCGGTAGGTGGCGGTGTCTGGTGGCAGTCCGTTAAGGTGAATCAGGATCCCACATATATATAAATTCTTCTTATTATAGATTGATTTTTCCTTTTTTTCTTTTCTTTTTGTTTTGGTTCCAAGTGTCCAAGGTTTTCTAATCATATTTCTTTAGCAGCATATCGATCATAGTTTTTTTAAATGTTATACTCAACTGATTGAGTAGTGTCAAAGTAATTTTGATGATCATTGTAAAATTTAATGCCTTGTACTATAAAAGACTGCCATAGAAGGATGTATTATGTTTGGGTATTTCGAGTGATTTTGCAGCATTACGTGTATTTTTAGAATCCCGCCGGATCAGCCGTACAGCAAGATACGGAGGGGTGTTATATTTTAAAAGTTTGAAAATCATTACTGCTATAGAAACAGTCAGTCGTTCTTCTATTTTTAACCATTTTTGCTTTTTATAATATGGAGTAACATGATCGTCGTATTTTAAATTAAATATGAATATTATAGCAGCATTTTGTGCTCTCTGTAACACTTCTTTTTTTTCTTTTGATAGATCACAGAAAGCCAATTTCGCGTAGTCCAAAATGGGGAAAATTAATTATTGTACAAGTTGAGCTTTAACATATTGAGGGAAATCATTTGCGACATTCTTAAGTTGATACAGGCTTCCAAAAAGTTTCCTAGTCATACTCGATATCTGGGGTCCCCAGTCCATCGAGTTATCGAGTAGTATTCCTAGGCTCTTAACTTTTTCTTCTTTCACCATATCATAGCTTCCTAATTTCATTTTTTCGGTTAATACAGATTCATTCAGCTGGACTGCTCGTTGTTTTGAGCTTATTACCATTAAATTACATTTTTATGGGTTAACGCTAAGCCCATGAGCTTCGCACCACGACACAATTGCTTGTAAATCAACATTCACTCTTCTTATAGCTTCTTTTACATTTTCTGTTGTTGAGGCTAAATAAACTTGAAGATCATCGGCATAGAAATGATGTTCACAAAATATTAAATTTTCTGGTAGGGTGCTAAGGTATAACGAAAAAATTGATGAGGATAAAACGGACCCTTGTGGGGTCCCTTTTACTAGTTCAAGTTGTCGTGATCGAGTTCCTTTTCTATATTCCACATACTGTTTTCTACATGTTAAAAAAGATTCAAACCATGAAATAGCTTCTGTACTAAAATTATAATGATGTAGCATCGCTAAAAATACATCATGCCTTACATTATCGTATGCCCGTGACATGTCAATTTGTACTAATATATTTATTTTACCATCATCTATGTACTTCCTTAAATCGTCACACACTCTTATTAACGCCGTTTCCGTGCTAAAACCTTTTTGGTAAGCTGACTGTTTTTCGTTAATTATCCATTGGTTTTCAATGTGTGATATTAACTGATCATAAATGACTCTATCAAAAATTTTACCAACAGCACATATAACTTATTAATAGCTCTGTAATCTTTACACTGCTCAGGTTTATCTACTTCAGGTAAAGGTTGTACAACAGCATTTTTCCATATGTCAGGATACACACATTTTGTTATGGATTCATTGAAAATATGAACAAGTATATATGCATTATTTCCTCCTTCAGGGTTTTTACAACATCTACAGGAATTCCATCTATACCTACTGTCAAGGATGTAATATGATTAAGTGCCTTTTGTATATCTGCTTCTGATATCTTTCTAAATTTAAAAGATTCATAGTTTTTTCGTCGTGTCTTATATTTATGAATAGTCTCTTGACTCCCATTGGGCTCGGCTTCATCTTGGCAAAAGAATGTATTCAACTCATCTAGTGATACGGTTAAGTAATCTATTTTCCTTTTAACTTTCCCAATTCCTAGCGATTTCATGATTTTCCAATATTCTCTAGTGCTTTTCGATTGTTGAAAAAGATTCTTAAAATGTTTCTTCCTCGCATTTCGTAATAACTGCTTCACTTTGTTCCTTGATCTTTTATACTCACAGAAATTTTCATCAGTTTTGTTTTTCCTATAGATTTTGCATTTTCTGTCTCTTTCTTTCATTGAATTTCTTATGTTTTCGTTTATCCAAGGAGCAGGTGCTCTTCTGCATTTCAACGTTCTGACGGGGCAAGCTTCATTGTAGACTTCCAAAATAAATTTATTGAACATATTTATTTTATCGTTGATATTAGTCGCATTAAATATGGTATCCCACGAAATTGGTTTCATTAGTTCAATAATTTTACCGTTTTGTAGCGCTTTTTTGTCTCTATACTGTACCAACTCAGGTAACGCTTTACTTCTCCTTAAATTCAAATAACAATAGATTAGGTCATGCCTTGATAATCCAGGTGCTGGCATTTGTACGAATTTGATTACCCTTTCGATGTTACTTACAAGTATAAGATCAATTAAAGAACTGGATGTTTGAGTATGGTGGGTAGGTGCAAGTGGCAAGTGTACCATGTTGAAAATAGTTAACTGTTGGATTAAGTTCTTCACATAAAATCCCTCACCACCTTCGATTATCTTGTCTCGATCAGATAGTTCTATATTGAAATCACCGAAAATATATACATCGTTTGATTTGGCTAATACACTTGCTATAGCATCATATAATTTAGATAAACCTTTAGCTTTAGGTGGCCTGTACACAACTCCTACCATGATTCTTCTACTCCTAGTTTCGACTTCTATAAATAAAAATTCCGGTTCGTGATTGTATTCTCCTGGGGACTTATGCACGATTTTATACTTGAGATGCTCTCTAATAAATATGGCAACTCCGCCTCCTTCTTTTCCTAATCTGTCGTTGCGGATTAATTTGAAATTTGGTATGCTCAGTGCCTCCGATTTCAACTGTGGTTTCATAAACGTTTCTGAGACTGCAATAATGTCAACAACGTCTCCTCTAAACATCTCATGAAATTCATCTCTATGACTTCTAATCACCAGATTTTCTGCGTTTACATGAACAATTCTAACACAGTTTTTGCTTAGGTTCTGTGTGTCTTTTAATTCATCATTAATCGATTTCATTCTAAAATTTTACAAATGAAATGCAAACCATAAATCACATCTACGTATGACAAGATTTGATTAAAGTTAAAAATAACTTGTGACGAATGAAAAAATTAACTGTTTCCTCAAATTATGTTAAAAAACTAGAGTTCCTTCAAATTATGCAAAAAAAATAGAGGTGAAAAATGTGTATATCATTCACTTTTTGTTTTGTAGTGTAGTTCCCACGTTCTTAGGCCCTCCTTTCTTCTTTGCCAAATCCCGGAGTACTCCGCTGGACGAGACTAGAATTGCTGGCGACGATCTTTCTTCTTTTTCCTTAAGATAGACTTCCATTTTTTCCCCAGACGAATCGATAGTTGTTCTCCTTCATGAAATCTCTGGTGATTTTCATCAACTTCCTGGTGTTGTAGGACAGACTGTGATTGATGTATATCAGGGTGGGTTCTACCACTCTGTTGTCGATGACTCTCGTTGTCAATGGTTCCCTACGTCTTTTCAGGGCAGCAAACAGTGCATGTTTGTCCATCTTCCTCACAAATTCAACAATGATGACTCCCGGCATGTGTGAGTGTGCTAGCGGTCGCTGGCGGTACCATTCACTTATCGCGCATTTTATATGCATTATTTGAGCACATGAAATACAAGTAACCTGATATGCATTATTCCCGAAACTTTGACCACATGAACCGCACTTTGACGACATTTTCACAGCACCTTTGGGAGACACTTGTTTCTTGTCCGAGCGCTGGAAGCTGACTGAGAGAGAGAGAGAACAATTGATTATGAGCTCAATGATCAATTTTGTGGCAAGGTACCTACAATATAATCAAGTGAAAAGGCGCTCTCTCGTTTCTTTGAACTGATGGGAGAGAGAAACAACTTTACCTATCTATCAACAAAAAGGTCGTGTGGATCATGCAGTTCTCTGGATAATTTAATTTAGCGATTTTTTGTGACTATTTTTAGTGATTCGGGAGATCGGGATTTCGCATTTGCGCAAGTATAGATTAGCTATAAGTTTTAAAATTAGCTATAAAACTAAAATTCCAATGACAATGAAATTTATAGAGGACAGTCAACTCTACCTGCCCACCAAATTTGAGAGGAATTGTGTACATACATAACCTTCCTACCATGGTGGGCTCAGTGGGACACATTACTATTAAAATATGATGTACTGCATAAACAGTGTGTTTTATTCCAGGAGCGAACGATCATCGGTTTTCTTACAGTGTTGAAATATGCGACCAATGTCAGCAACGTCAACAAAGTCCGTGTATTAGTTTTTGCAATGCTGGATCCATGCTGGTTTCCACGATTTTGATAGTCAACAAACTTTCAGAAATAAATGGAACACTACAATCAACAGTATAAACAACAAACCAGACCCCAAAAAACAAATGAGCACAAGTAGGCAATGCACAATGCACGTCAAAAACTACCATATCAATCGTAATCACGCCCAGTGCCTCTGTGATGGTGTCGAATCGATATTTAAAAGTGAAATCGACGTTTTGTGAAAACATCATAATCATTGATTACACGTGTGAAACCCACTTGTCCTTGGCCATCGTTTCAAATCTCCGATTCGTTGAAACATCTATTTTAACCATGGTTAGGAAGTATTGGTCAAACCAGCTCTTGACAGTTACAAAACCATTAGAGCATGAATAATAGGATAATTCGATTATTTTATAAGAGGGACTGGGGTGTCCCAGCGGGCTAGAGACTGATCTTTATATCCCCGTTTGGGATAAAAGTTTGCAGCGTCTCTGGTTCTCGTCTTGGGCGGGCACTAATACAGGCTTTGAAAAGCTTGCATGTGCCAGCATATAGCTCATCACATCTGATAAAATCATGTGAAGCCTACTACAGGGTCTGAGCATTCAATCATAATGTTCCTGGACTTTGTATATCACGAGTTACTTACAAAGGGTCCCAGAACCCACCCCCTTCCCACCATTAATAGAGGCGATTCCAGTTACTTGTTCCTCAGCCCCTGTTCATCCTATTCTTTTAATTTTTGTGTTTCGTTTTGTAGAATATCCTCGTCTTTCGACAGTCCTGTCCTTTTAATTTTTACGATCCCTACTTTTTATTTTAGACCTACCACAAAAAATACCCTATTTTTCTGCTTCTGTGCCCTCTTTTGAATTGTTAGAATGCGGCGAGAGTTCTTTCACCAAGGTCTCCCCTTCATTATCCCTCTCTCTCTCTCTCTCTCTCTCTCTCTCTCTCTCTCTGTGTGTGTGTGTGTGTGTGTGTGTGTGTGTGTGTGTGTGTGTGTGTGTGTGTGTGTGTGTGTGTGTGTGTGTGTGTGTGTGTGTGTGTGTGTGTGTGTGTGTGTGTGTGTGTGTGTGTGTGTGTGTGTGTGTGTGTGTGTGTGTGTGTGTGTGTGTGTGTGTGTGTGTGTGTGTGTGTGTGTGTGTGTGTGTGTGTGTGTGTGTGTGTGTGTGTGTGTGTGTGTGTGTGTGTGTGTGTGTGTGTGTGTTGTTGTAGTAGTAGTAGTAGTAGTAGTAGTAGTAGTAGTAGTAGTAGTAGTAGTAGTAGTAGTTCCCGTTTGAAGTTGAGGCGCCGGGCAACTGAAACAATGGACAGTGCTCCGGATTCTCGCATTTCAGTTGGTCTTCTGAAACCAATAACAACTCATTAATCACATGTTCATATCGAAAATTGAATCGTCATAGTGTTTATGGTAATACCTTCCTCGTAAAACCAACCTTGATTTTGTTGTTTTGTGGATGTGCCGCAACCTAAACTTTTTTGCCTTTGGTGTTTTGTGAGTTGTGTTCGGATTTGAGCCTTTGCGTTTTGTTTTGAGCTCGAGGTTTTGAGCTCAGAATCCATGTTGTGAAAATGACAAGATCAGCATTTTAAGAAGAAAATGCCCTTCAAAAATTCCAGACGACCCACTTCCCACAACTGCAACACAGAGTCTCAGCCTACTTACATCTGAGCTGAAAATACTCAACACTATCAAGAGTTATGACTATGACGATTACGAAAGTCCTCACAAACATGAAATTCTCTACATCAATATTATTTATGGAAAATTGTCCCCCTTGTAGTTTGTAGGAAGTGTACTTAATGGTGATCCAGCATATGGAGCGGGACTGCACTAGGTACGAGAAAAACTTTTTTCATACCCCTTCAAATGGTATTTTCTTTTAATTTTTTACATTCTTATTCGTAATAAGTACGTTTCTGCATAATTTTCCATTAAAAAAAAAAAAAAAATCCTTCACCTTCCAGGGTCCCTTTAAACGTGTTTCAACATTGTGGATTTTTTCAGGCCAGTAACTTCCACTCCCAACCCATCTTTTTGGGATCGAATTATTTTTATAAACTTTAAGTGAAAGAAGCGGCATTTTATAATAAATTACGCAAAAAGAAAACAAAATGAAATGACTCGGCAGAACGTTGATTTAAACAAGTTACAAGCAAACTGGTGTGGAGAATTAGTTACACTTTCTTCTTATTCATTGCTTACTCATTGCTGTGGACTGACAGTTGTATAGTATCCATGACAGAGTTGTCATTTATATGATAATATTATTTTCCATAGAACTAGGGCGAAATAGAGACGCTCAAAAAGAGGGCTCTCATGGAAGAAGGTTTGAAGTTACTAGGTAGCTTCTTGGAAAAAATCACTGTTCTGAAAAACCACGTTTTTCGGCCTTCAAGAAACATTCTCTTTGGAACCATTAGTTTTATCGACCAGATTGTGTCAGGTGTATTGTTTTCTAGGAGTTTGAATGAAGGTTGCTCCAGATTTTTTTTTTTTAATACGGATTTTTAAGATGTAGTGATTTTTGGACAGCTAAATACATCAAAAAAAGGAGCCAATGTCCAAAAGATTGAGTTCGTTTTAATGATTTAAAAAAAAATCGATTTGGTCCACGGTTGTCCAGGAAATACACATGAAAAAATCATGATAATTTACACTGCGGGCTCAACCCCCTTAACTGGGGGTGGATGAACACTCACATTGAAGCAAACTGCCGGTTTGTTTTTACTGCTGGTCAACTCTCTCTTAACTGACCGTTATTTGCAATTGATAAACCGACCCTGAAGCAAACTGCCCTTTTGTTCTTACTGCTGGTTAACTGTCCCTAACTGACTGTTATTTGTGGTTGATGAACAGGCCCTGAAGCAAACTGCCGTTCTGTTCTTACTGCTGGTTAAATCTCCCCTAAGTGACTGTTATTTACGATTGATAAACCAGCCCGTAAAGGCGAGAAAAATTATAGTATGAGTAGGTCCCAACAGGGCTGATTGCGGGACCCTGTATTGCTATTCTTGGGCTTCCTTCCCATGCTGTAAAATGGGAAGGGTTTTGGTCGGGGTGGGCCAAAACGTCAAAAAATGCGGCAAAAGTGATCACAAGGCCTCTGCTACCTTGGTAGACTCTGAGGAAGTAAAAGTACATGATGTGTGTAATCGGTTCTTGATGTACTGTAACTTTTATTTTACTACATCAAGGCAGACATGATTATGTAATAATTGATGCCTAATGATTATCATTATCTTTATACAAAATACTGATGATTGGTTGGTTCATATGTCTGGTATTTGTTTCAGGTAATGGCGTCGTTGTCCACCTTCCTGGCCTCATCGAAGAGCTCAAGCACAATGAGCAAAAGGGACTAGTAGGATGGAGCGATAGACTTCTCATCTCCAATAGAGCACATCTGGTATTCGATTTCCACCAAGTAGGTGTACTTGTCATCAGTCTAATAAATGCATGTTCATTTTCCAATCATATGTGGCAGGTATTGTGTTTGATTTTCTCTTCAATGGGACTTTGATGACTGTATTCACCCATTTTTAGGATTCAATGAGATATATTGATAAAGAAATTGAAGAAACTACTACATATGCTTCAGTCCTTTGTTGAGGGATGAGTTAGATCTACCTGTACACATGGTGTCTCTGGGGGAAGCAGATTAACTGACTAACAGTCCTGTTGTACCATTCAACTTGGGTCATCAATGCAACAGGGTAGGTGTAGGAGCACTTGCAGAGTTCCAATGTTGGTTTTCTTGATACCTCTGTTGAATAGCTTTTAATTATTGGGCTAACCAATAACAGTTCTCGCTGATGTTTTCGTAAATTAATTGGATATTACTTTTACTTATTCATTGTTGCATTAAGTAGTTGTTTTGGTGTGTCACCTGTCTAACAAATGGAAGTTTTGACTATTAGTGATATTGTTTTATTTATTTGAGTCTTATGGTATGAAATATTGCAGTCAATCTTATAGTTTCGTTCTATGCCGTTCACTTATGTTTCTTTCTCTCTGGGGGGGGGGGGGGGGGGGGGGGCTGCTACCCTCATGCCTGGTAGATGAAAAAACGGATCACCTGCTTCATGACTGCCGTTCTTCACAACTTGTGCATGGGCTGTCATAGGGATGCTGCAATTGATTTCAGTTCTTTGTAGAGTGGGTGGTTCTGCAAGATAGGGCTCATTGCTGAAGTCTTTCTATATTTCCCAACTATTCACTTCAGTATCCATCAGCCGTAGAGGTAATCTATCAGCCATAGAGGTATTGGTTTCATTATGAAATTCCCCCATGTTATGTATTTTCAAAGGCGACAGTCATGATTAAACTTTCTTTCAATGTAGAAAATCCTGCATTACAACCCAGGCCTACAAATTGGGCCTACACTGAAGTTTACGTGGAACAGGTGGTGGTGGGGATGTTGGTGGGGGAAGGGATGTTGAAACGCTTGTAAATCTTGAATTATGGTCAAATGCAGAACTGTAGATGCTAACAGTTGGTCAATCTAATAGTCCAGTGGATAAAGGGGGTGTAGAGTGTATCCAGGGCAGAAGTTAACATTTTTGGTGCGACTATGCCAAAGCGTGGTAATTTGCCAATTTGGTCAACTTTAACTTAAATCACTCCTTAAATAACCTGTAGTTTTTAAGGACTTAAATATCCTTTAGTTTTTGGTCAACTTATTTGTCTTTATTTTTACCAAATAGTGACTCACCAGCTCCTATATGGGACCCCTCATTCGAGTGGGTATCTCATGAAGTTATTCTGGATTGTTGCACCCAATTACTCAAGTGCTGCTGGACCTCCCTGATCTGAACTAAATCACACGTGAAGAAAGTCGCGAAATAAAGCTACTATTAGGGAACTATACACCTACTAGTGGAACTAACAAGACCCCAAGCCCCACACACACGAATCCATGGAAAGGGGACAAGACATGATGGTCAGTATTCAGGAAAGTATTGTGATTAGACTCGGAAATAATATGGTGGGCTGTCTAGGGGCTTCATGTTGCCTTTCCTCTCCAGGTTAGGCAAAGGAATGGGACACCTTTACATGCAAAATTAAGGATGTATTACAATCAAAGCATTGCTGCAGTGGTGCCCCAGGACCCCCTGGGATTGAGAGAAGTGATCACACATCTGTATACTAGCACGGCAGGCTGCAGTTTTAATGGAGCCTTGACTCAAACTTAGTTTCGTTCTCTTAGTCATTCTCTCAAAATTCCAAATATTCATGTTCTGATCCCCAATTTCATATCTAATTTGCTTATAGTCACTTGCTGATTATTCTTGTAGTAGAAATTACAGTGTAATGACACGTCCAGGGTAATGACACATATGGTGGCTGTTTTATCAGCTCTTCTGGAGGTTGGGGTGGGTCCTCTTGTCAGCAGCAACTAAGCTAAAATCATTTCGACTACAAGGGAGCTTACTCCGTATATTACAGTGTGAATGCTAGGCTTGATAACTGCACGTTACATGCCTAAAAGGTTTATCAAAATCGAATCCACTCATCAGGTAAACTGATCAGATGGTCGACAGCTTAATCTGGTTCTCTGACTTGACTGGTACTGCAACAATCTGGATAAGTGATAGCTCTTGAGGTTATGGTGGAAGCTCAGGGTAGTGGTATGTATGGGTCTGAAGTTGAGGTATGACCTACAAGAGCTGTTTCTCAAACCCAAATGGAATGATATAGGAATTCGAGCAGAAACTGAACGCCATTGATGATGTGGTGATGGAGATGGAGTATCAGGTCCGGTAGCAGGTTATATGGGCACCAGTGCCGTAGAATGGGAATTCCAGAAACGAATTGTGTGGCAGATAGGCCTGAAAATCGCACGTTCAAGGCAAAAAGGTTTGAATATCAAAATCAAATCTACCCATCAGATGAATATTCAGAGGGGTAGTCTGCCTGTCTGACAATGCACACAATTTTGCTGACAGATTCTAGGTCATAACATTTACCATAAACCTAATTCTGCCTCCATTTAGTTGGCAGCTGGTGGGACCTGAATTTAGTCAGTAGGTACTAAAATATGACGAACAGATTATAGACTCTAGGTGTATTATAATTAGTTATGAAAAGCCCCATCGGTTTATAAATAAATGGTGAGGCATTTTTCCTACTATTAGCCGGGGCTGAAAATTACTTATATGACGTAGCACGAACCTTGTTAAAAAAAGAGTCTACCTTAATTTTTTTGGTGGGGCTTGCAGCAAATCAAGTCATCCTCCAAAAATTGGACTTTATGTGCTTAAAGTCAATATCAATGTTTTTCACTGGTTTAGTCTGCTGGTACCAGACACCCTCAAACCCATAGTGTTAGGAGATCTTATAACTCAATGTTCGAACTCCCAAAGCCCTTCTAGTCCAATACCTGGGCATGATTTTTCTATATTACGATGAAATACTAATGAATAATACAAGTTTTGACTGACTGAAGACAAGGATAAACCTTCAGCTAAACTCAGCTAACAATGGAGGTACATTTTTTTTAGGACAGCACCAACAGTAGATCTCTGTACTTCTTTTGTTGGACAGTCGAATCCTACACATTTATCATTGCGACTTGACTCCAAGCCCTTGGCCCCTTTTCGCCTTTTTTCCCCATGCAACTAAATAAACAATTCGTAGTTTCATGACGTTTTTATGGGCAAGTTGTTTCTAATCATTGATATTGTTCATTGTCTGTTTATTAACAGTGTCTTTAATAGAGGCAATACACATATTACATAACGCATTTTCAAAAAAGTAATTTCACCCCATCCCCATGTAACACACCGTCACGCTTGAGCCCCCCCCCTCCCCCTTGTCATGTAACTCAGTCATAGTAAACGAAAAACAGATGGAATCTTTTAAACATCGTTTTATGCGTAATTTGCCAAGGATTTCAATGAAATAAAATTGTTTTTACGAAACTGTAAGTACCAGTTTTGTTTAGAAGATTTACAGACTTTAGAAAAGATTCAAACAAGACTTACTGATACAAACCAGAAAATAAACTATCCCAGCTCAGTGTAACGAATTGAAGTTGTAACTAATATATCAAACAAGTTCATGGTAACAAATGTAGATAAATAAATTCATTATAAATAGTAAAAGAATTTCTGCCTAATCTGAGATCACAAAACTGAAGTCAGTTGAATATAAAAAGTTGCATGTTCAAGAACCCATCAATCCTATAAAACACTTGAGCTAAAAGTCAAGTGTATTGAATGTGTGTGTTAAGTAACGCTAGGACAACCCCCCCCCCCCCCCCCACCAATAACGCAGTGTAACGCTACGCCATACCCCCTCTTCCACTTGAATGCGTTACATAATAATTATGTGTAATTATGTGTATGGCCTCGTAAAACTGTAGTTCTATAATTAATTAATCCAGCCTGGTTGTTCCCCTGTGGTGGATTGGCTTGATTGATCAAGCTTTGACAAATGCATCCATCCTCTTACGTTTCATCTCAGAACTATACCACCACCACCCATTCCTCATTACGTACCTATCTGTTTGCCACAAAAACTTGTGCCGTCTTAGAACATCTGACCTCCATCAGAACGCGTTTCATCTCCCAGAAACATACATACTGAAACAAATGTTAGACTTCCAATTTTTCAAATCTTTTGACTTCAACAAAGAATAACTTCCCTACCCCCCTCCCACTACTTTCTTTTGTACTTGAATTTTTTTCAGTTTATTATTCTGTGAATTATTATTATGGGGGGGGGGGGGAAGAATTATGGGGATGAATTATTATTATTATTATTATTATTATTTGGGTGGTCATCACCCGTTGGGGGTAAAAAGTGCCACGGGGTGACCCGAGTGGGGGGCCCAAGGGCCTATTCCCACCCGCAAGTGCATGTGGAGGGCTCAGTGGTCGGGCATAATAGCCTCCCCCAAAAACTCCCTCACCAGGCTACACGAAGCAATCAGCACGGCCTTCTGCATGTCCTCGTAAAATCCACCGGGCAACCCAAGAATCCTCAAACTTTCATGGAGTTTCTTGGGTATCACCCCGGTGGCAGACAAGACCACAGGAACGATCCGTACCACCTCCTGCTCCCACATCGTCCTTATCTCGTTAGCAAGGGATAAATACTTATTTACCTTCTCCCTGTGCTTGGCTTCGAGGTTTGATGTGAGAGGTACAGAGATGTCGATGTGTTGTTTCTTCTTCTTCTTCTTCTTCTTCTTCTTCTTCTTCTTATTATTATTATTATTATTACCGTGGTGGTTTGAGATAGGTGAAGGCGAGGTGAGGTATGGTGAGTGAGAGTGATGGAGAAGGTTGCTAGGTCTAGCGTATAAAAGGTTAATACCTATGGCCAAGCCAGGAAGGTTACCACCATTAAAGACGCTAGGGGTTTTGCCCAGTGGTTGCCACTTGAGGCCAGTTGCCACCAGGCCAGGTTCACCAAACTGAGTTCTTCTAGGTTATAGGTAAGTAGGCGTGAGAGGAGAGAGAGAAAAGTCATCGATTTGAGGAGAGCGTAGAATGAAGTGACAGGTGAGAAGGGTGGGTTTTATAGTCCCCTGCCTACTCTCCCCCAGCTCGTCAGTTGCTGTTGAAGGGTAGTGGGAGAGTTTCAGGACTCCCTGAGCCAGATCACATAGGCCACCTCACCCGTTCTAGTTTATTACTTTGGACAATCATTAACGTCCTAGGAGTTGTGTTGTGTTGCGGGGCAGCTCGTATATATGAAGTTTCTTATGTTGGAAAATAGTGCCTTGTAGAATCAATTCCTGATTTCCTGTAAACCTCAAATGTATACATTCTGTTTATATATATATATATATATTTTTTTTTTTTTTCCAGCAAGTAGATGGCCTTCAAGAGAAAGAGAAAGGCTCTCAAAGTCTAGGGACCACAAAAAAGGGGATAGGTCCCGCTTACTCATCCAAAGCGTCAAGGAGTGGAATCCGGATTGCCGACCTCATCGGTGACTTCAGTGCTTTTTCAGTCAAGTGAGTTGATTGAATAACTTATTTTCCGAGGTGGGTAATCGCATAAGGTACTCAAAATGCATACAGAGGACTGATATATTTTATGTTGGTAGGTCTTGAACTGGGTAGCCTCTCTGACTGCAGAAGCTTAAACTTGTCACATTCAGTACCTATTTGTTTATTCAGTGACAGGCGAAGCAAATCGCAATGATTGCAGTAAAATAAAGAATACAATGTATCTAGTACAAGTGAAGAAGGATATTCTATGACTTCCGAAGAGTAGAGTGGTTTTGATGAGGAAAATGGAGTTTTTATGCTGAAAGACAGTGCTAAGTGTCCCTTGTTGCCCTTTCAATTTCAAAAAAAGAACTGGAGAAAATGTCAGTGTCGGGGTTCTCTTGGAGAATGGTATTTGCTAGCAGTGGAATCCGTGATAGAGGCCTGTGCTGCAGGTAGTTGGTGGTATTGTGTAGGGGATGTGGAAAATTGATGCATACCTCGAGAAGAACTCAGGGATGGAAAAATTGATCATAGTGAGGAGACTAGCCACCGTTCGAGCCACCATTTATGAACGAGTAGATTGTTGTCTTCCAGCTTGTCCGTTTTGCACTGCAACAGATAGTCGTAGTCATAACAGCATATTAGTGATGGAGAACTATCGATAGTTACTATCTTTCCTAACTATCGACACTATCAAAGATAGCTTTCTGCCTCGCCGTTTCCTTGTGCCTACCTACCTATAGCTACAGTTTGGAGACAAATGTAGTCAATAATTCCGCCGTACCCCCCCCCCCCCCCCCTTTCCTTAATTACCATGAACCAAAATTGATGAAATTTGGTTTGTAGTCCCATTTGGGGTCTAGCTGGTTCGCGAAGCTCGGCGTTACTTTCAGTCATCTAAGGGGTGAAAAAGTTGAGTGAGCCCTTAGGCTAATATCTCTCCTCCTCATCCTAGGAAGCTGAAATTTGACAGGGAGCCTTCTTAGGACTGCGGGGTAATATTGACAAGATGAGGGCCTTCCCCCCCCCCCCCCCCCCGATCAGCTGAGTGAGACCTGAGGCTAATTTCTCTCCTCCCCATCCTATGAAGCTGAATTTGACAGGGCCTCCTTAGGACTGCTGGGTAAGAACGGCAAGATGACTGTAGTCCCTCCACGATCAGCTGAGTGAGCCCTTAGGCTAATTTCTCTCCCCCCTCATCCTATGAAGCTGAAATTTGGCAGGGAGCCTCCTTAGGACTGCGGGGTTCGATACCCTTTCATTTTTTTCACTTCTGGGGATTTCAGCGTTTGATGTACAGTTGTTCAATTCTAGTCGTACTGCCACAATGCCCGACCGTAGGTATCTAACTCATTTCTGGAGCGGAAAACAAACCTGCTGTTTCTTGCATGCTGCAGCAAAGCTAATAACATGTCTCCTGCAGAGACTCATAGTGACCATTTTATATGCTTCGTGGGTCATTATAAAGTTTCTCCATACACGATTTGAAACAAGCAAAGCAGGGACCCAAAGGACTTTATATGCTCCACGAAGCATATAAAATGCTCACTACGAGTGTCTACAGGAGACATGTTAGCTTTGCTACAGCATGCAAGAATTTTGCTTACCACTCACTGAATATTGTGATACTAACATAGTTTTCATGATGAAATTTGATCTGCCAAAACCATAAAAGTGAAATATTCATCTTGAATCTGGTATGCCAAAACCACGAATGTGCTATAAGGTGAAGGGGAGAGGGTAGGTATATGGTCATAAAATTATTTTTTGGTCAATTATTAGCAGGTCTATGACCAGAAAGTGGAAGAAAAGTATCTCAAACAGCAAACTACATCCTATAGAATTTAAAAAAAATTTAAAATCCTTTTTTTAATTTTCTCAAAACTACTAAATTGCACATTCATGGTTTTGGCATAAAGGGGACGATATGAAGTCGGATTAATATAAAAGTTGCATGCTCAAGAACAAAACAATCCTATAAAACATTCAAGCTAAACGACAACAGTGCATTGTTCATTGAATGTGTGAGTTATATAACACTGATGGAATTCCCCCTCCCCCAAATAACGTAGCGTAACGCTGCACCATACATTCTCCCCTCCCCTGAGTGCATTACATAATTATGTCTGGCCCGATACCCCTATTTGCATCCAGGGACGAGAGCTCACAAAACAGGGCATCCTTGGGAATATTCACTAAGCCAATCTATCTTGCCCAGGATAGGTAGGTAGGTTTCTGGTGGGGTCGAGGGTAAAAATTAAGAAAATAAAAATAAAAAAAATAAGAAAAATATGATGCAAAGAAATGGCTGTCTTGTCTTGGTAGGTGGTGACAACAGGATCAAGTTTCATCGGAGGGGGGGGGGGGGGGGTTGCTGCTCCTCATATTTGACACGATTCCCGAAGATATTTGTTATCCGTGATCCGGTTCTGTACAGAATCAATGCATACTTATGGTAGTGCATTAGAATTTGATACATTGGAGTTGATCAGCTAATCATCATTGTACCCTCAGGCTTTATATCAAGCATGCTCAATGTTTCTCGACAGAACAGCCTCGACCATCTCCATCCTGAACCACTTTGGAAAGGAATAGCCAATGGTAGATGTCTTCAGCTCCTAGCTCTGCTCAGCAAATGAGGCTTTCATCATCTTGTAATGACCCTTTTGGAATCGTAGAAGAAACGCTGTGCAAGAAATAAATACTCGACCTGTGATGGGCAGTGAGATAGTGGCATCAAACTGTGGGTGGGCAACATGAAAGTTCAGTGTCGGCACACAGGGGGTTACGTTTCCAATATTGGTAAGGAGTTGATCTGGTACATACCCGCAGCATTCAAAAGTTGGAAAATCCAAAACTCAGGGAAAGATGCAGCTGTTGTGTCAAGCGCTGCAAAGTGATGGTACAACGGATAACTGGCTGGTAATGAGAACGATAAACACAGCCAACAATCATTTTATGGTCGGGCAGGATAACAAATTAACATATGCCTGATAGCATCAGGAGATTTCCAACAAAAAGAGTGAATCTGCTTTGAGACCGATACCTTGAAGGTATTATAAACGGTCTGATCGGTGTTCTTGACATTGCGGCAAAAACAGTTTTGATGAATCTACATTGTTAGAGCCGTGTTTTGGAGAAAAAAAGAAAGTATCATTGTTGTGATGAGGAGATGGGTGGACGAAGTAGGGTGGCAAGCTTTATATTCAGACCACGTACATTTTGATAATAGATATGTACCTAGGGTCTTCGGTTTCCCACTCTGGTTTTCACGTTTTCTAGGAGACGACTGAATAATTGTATTTATTTATTTTATATTTATTTTTATTGACTGACAGGGCAAAGCCCAAATTACAAGGTAAAAAAGAGAATAGGATAACATAATGTAAACATAACATGGGTACTTGATGGTAACATGATGGTAGGTAATGAAGATAACATAATGTAGGTACTTGAGTAAGTACCTACTTGATTAAAGAAAAACAGAAACTGAATGAAACCAATGATGAGATAAGTAGCTAAAGGAAGAGACACATTTAAAGTAATTGATACACAACATGCATATTGAAGGTAACTTATTTAAATCATTTTAATAAAACTATATGCATGCCTTGATCCGATTTACAGACCAGCTGAAAAGATCTAGCTCTGGATTTAAATTCAGAAGTGAGTTAATTAGGCGGGGGAGGCGGGAAAGTGGGCTGTGGTATAGATAGTTTGTCAGGTTGAAGGGAACGTGGAAGAGGGGTGATGAGCGAGTGATGTGCTGCGTTGCTGAAAAGCCCACCATTGAGAGAAGAGAGGGACAGTCAAATCCACCGTTATTACCGAGCTTGACAAAAAAAAAAAGAAAAAAGAAGACACATCGGCCACTGTCCTACGATGCTCAAGCGAATGCAGGTTGCAGACCCCACGAAGGGCCTCGTAATTCACCTAGACTAACCTTTATGAATTTTAAACGCCACATACCTGAGAAACTTATTTTGTACTCTCTCAAGTTAGGCCACATGGATCATGTAATGAGGAGACCACACCACTGCGGCGTACTCGAGAACCGGGTGAACTAATGCTTTGTAAAGCTGCACAATAGCCGGTACACTCGTGAAACGTTTATTCAGATAAGTAGGTACTTATATTTACTCGTATGTACAATAATTCGTGTACATTGGTAACCATACTTATAGGAAGGACTCAATGAGATCAAAAGTAGGTACCTAATAAAAACGCTGCAAAGTCCTTGTCACATGGGTTTATTATTCTATTGGAGTTCTAGAGTTTTTTGTTGGCTGTTAAATGTATTGTTTCTTTCATGTGGAATGATTGAAATAGCTATTTCTGATGATTTCCACCAATTTTGGCCCCCAAAACATGAAATAGGTACGCTTTTTTTTTTTTTAAGATCATCTTTGATCATTGGTAGTGGCATTTAATGGTCTTGATTCACCTGTTTACACTTTTTCCAATGTTATTGTACACATTGATGGTGATTTCAGACAGTTTTCCAGGTTTTTGACTCATAAAAAACCAATTTTGGGAGCTGAACCTTTGGTAAAACCTCAATTTCCGCGTCTTTGGTCAATATCGACTTCATATTCGGTCTTCTCGTCCTCAAAAACATGGAAAAAGATACCTCAAAAGCTCATGTTACTAACATGTTGTTAAAACGCAAAAAGTACCTATTTTTATACACACTTTCACTCATAACACCCCTGGGTATATTCCGATCGGGCTGAAAAGTTTCGGGACACAACTAGGGCCCAAATGGAGCATGTGTGCGAAAGAACGACTTTTTTAGACCGAAAATGAAGCCTGTACACGTGATACGGCGTACGGCGGACGGCGGACGGACATTGCATTTTTTGAATCTACGCACCTTGAAACGGAAAAGAAAAAATTTTGAGGGGGTGTTATAAAAATTTTTTGCTGAGCGAATACATAGGTGTATTATTCACAGAATAATAAACCAAAATGACACACACTTCCTACGTACCTACCTATACTCAGTCATAATGTTTCGTTGTCAGTCTTATTCTGATAACAAAAAAAAAAGCCTGTTGGACTAGGTAAAGAGTACAAAATTAAAATAATATCAAATGGTAGAAAAATACTATTCTCATGTTTGTGTCTGAAACGTCCTCAGGCTTTAGTAAATAACAACGACCAAAATGTTGGAATTTTTTATGAAAAAAACTTTGAATAAAATAAACACTTGAATAAACTTCAATAAACTTGAACATTTGGTAAAGAAAAATTCTTTGAATAAAATAAACACTTGAATAAACTTGAATAAACTTCAATAAAATTGAGCATTTGGTAAAGAAAAATTAGACATAATAATAATCGAAATCAGGAAAGCGTCCACTCCAATGTTGGTCCGTGCAATAAGTACCTACCTAAGTAAGTGTTTGTAAAGACGTACAATCGTTACAAGTTTTTCTTGTGTGCTCAAGACATATAGGTTTATCGCAGTGGTGGCACTTGTAGAAAGTTTTCCTTTTTATTGTGTAAGGACAAAATCGGCAGGTTTTTTTCGTCGCTTGTCGGTCAGTTCTCTGCGGTGTTTGTGATGGCTCTCCTTCACGAGACAATCTCCTCCTGCTACCCTGTTGCTGTCGCTTTTCTCTTGCCTCTTCTGCTACTTTGGTAATCAAGGCCTTCAAATCAAGGGGGATGTTTCGGATCGCCATTCTTTCTTCCAAATAATCATAAGCCATTGCCAGACCAACGCTTTCCAGAAAATCAAATCGGGACTGGTTCTCTGTATTTTTGAACAAAGAGTACAAAATATGAGCATTGGAACCAGCCATGGCCAAAATGTTGTAAAATACTGCCAGTGGCCATCGTCTGGTATTGCGATTAGGGGAATAAACACTACATTTCATATCAACTGTATCGATTCCTGATTTTGTGGCATTATAAAAAGAAATTATCTCTGGCTTCCCGTTGCTAGTGTCAATGTAAGGGGAGTGGTGCATACTTGAAAGGAGCACCACTGCTTTTTTTTTTTGGAACATGTGATAGTAATGTAAGGGTTTTTGTAAATCCGTACAATCTTGATGACACTTCGCTATTTTTGTTTGGTTGGAACTGAGGAGGGATCTGGGGCTTGTTTTTTTTTTCATGGTTCGTACCATGGTCAGGTTGAGTTTCAAAAGTTCCTCAGCTAACTGTACGGAGGAAAACCAATTATCGCAGGTAATATTACGATTTGTTCCCTCAATGCACTTGGCTAAGTGAAGCACAGCCTGGGTGGGGATAAGCTGTTTTTTTCCTTATCATTCAACGTAGCTCCGTCACTACCTTTTCCAGAGTAAAGGTAGGCATTATAAATGTAGGCATTGCCAGAGTCAGCCATTCCCATTATTTTTATCCCGTATTTTGCGGGTTTTTTCGGATTGTACACTGTAAAAGCTACTCTACCTCTAAAAGGAACTAAAGATTCGTCAATCGTCATACAGGGCCCTGGGATGTATACATCTTTGCAGTTTTGAATAAATGCATTGAAAATTTCCGCAATGCACGCAGCTTTATCAGTTTTCATCCTATCTCCCCTCGTGAGTCGTTCGTCAAAACGTAGGTTCCGAATGAGGACAGTGCAACGCTTCAGAGTCATTATTCCTCGAAATAAGGGTCTTCCCGAAATTTTCGTTGAGAATAGAGATGCCAATTTCTCACGGTTTGATTTGTAAATAGAACAGAGAACAAATATCCCAGGAAGAGCCCATATCTCGTTTCTATTTGTGTTTTTGTAACTGCGGTCATCTGGATTCTGCAATTTCGACCTAATTTCAGTGATTTTGCAGTTTGTATGAACCACTATTTTATCAACAATTGTACCAGTGATGAACAACTTCCAAACCTGTTCAGGGGTAGGGTTGTCCCCAAGTGCAAGCGCCGGTCCATTCAACCTGTTTACTCTCACCTTGATTACATTATGATGGCCACTTTGACCAGGAGGGCGCACTGGTTCGGAAGCCCAAGTGAAACAATTTTTTTTCCCTTGATACTGATGTTCAACTCTGACAGATGAAGTATTAGGATGTTCTTCATCACTGCTACTTGCTATGATGTTTGATGGACGTGTTTGTCGCGTTCGGCGTGTTGGGACATCGTCTTCTATTTCATTATCTGATGAAGCTGGATCATTTTGATGGTCAGTAAAAGTAGGAGATTCAAATGACGTACTTGGCTCACTTTGATTAGCTGTGGAAGGTGGAAGCTGAGGTTGAATCGAACACGCATCAAAGATTTCATCTAGCAGTCTCTCGTCATCAGTGTCCGAGTTCTCATGTATCTGTTCAAACTCGTTCAAGTCAGCAATTTCGTCACCAACGTATGAGTCAGCTGAATCCAATTCTGAATCAGAGTCTTCCAAGAGAGGGTTCTTCATCAGTGCGAGAGTTACAAGGCGTTTTGTACGAGAGGAAACAGGAAAGTTTGATGCCATCGCTACCTATAACAAAAAAACCTTCCTCGTGTAAGCAAAAACACTTGGATGCTCATAAATTGCATGGTAGGTACTCGTAGACAACATGAAAAATGTTTGATCGACAGAAAAAAAATGAAAGTTGTTGAGTAATGATATTAGAAGGAACATCGGTACGTGATACCGACGACCTTTTGATCGATTGGAAGGAACATCGGTATGTGATACCGACGACCTTTTGATCGATTAGAAGGAACATCGGTATGTGATACCGACTACATTTTACAAATAAGCAACTTACCGTGGGAAAAAAGGCGCGAAAATTCCTCCGACGTTCTACCCGCCCTTGCCGGTACCTGACTGAAGATGTCAGAGGGACCCAGCCGCCTCCGTCTTCCCCTCGCACCCCCACCACTCAAAATAGGAACCATAGTGGTATGTGATACCGATGTTCCTTCCGGAGGGTTAATATCCAATGTAGAGAGCTCTCTGGAGACGTCATCAACCCATATATACAGAGGGCCTATGGATAAATATCCTAAATTGGATAAGACGGCGCATTTGAGGCAGGTGGATCAAAGACAGAGGAAAAAATGGGAGGTAAAAAATTCAGCCATCCCTTCTGGGTCAGAAACTGAAATTGCATCGAGATGCATAACAGTCGGGAGATCATTTTTACCTTTCGTGTAATTGATATGGTTCCAAAACAACTTGATATTAAGAGTAAGGGAGTTTTGGATTGAGTCGATGTATGATTTATAAAGAGCTCTAGACATATGATTGCACCTTGCTCTAAGGTCTGAAAAAATTGAATAATTGAGACAGTTGTTGGGATGCTGGCTCTTTCGATTCTGTGCTTCAGTTGTGGACAAAGGTGAGCCAAGTATCTTATTTGTGCAGAGGTTCTATTATTGGAAACTGACAGATGGAGTGGATTTTCCTCACTGGTAGTGATCAAGACTCTACCAGCAGATCAAGGCATTAGCAGCATATGATTTGTCGGACGTAACTTTGAGAGGTTGCAGTCTTTCATTCTCAAGAGCAACAAGAGAGAGAGTCGAGAATCTGAACTTTAGATCAGAAAATTCCAGTGATCATTGTATCAGCAAGAACCTAAACTTATAAACATCTCTCTGGGCTTGAAGCATGGTGTAGTTCCAAATAGTTTAGACCCGATAATATTATTTCCTGTCAACGGGAATCCTCCAGGCAAATTCGTTTGGGTGGCCTGAACTGATCGGATCGAATTATCCAGTAATGCTACACAGTGGGCCAATTTTTTGTTATTTTATCCATTCAAATCGTTCTTTATTTCATCTGCTCAAGCAGAGAGCAACTCATAGTTTGCCATGCGTTTATGAAGTTTTGAATCAATAATTTGAGCTCACTATTAGACCCAGCCAGGTCATGTTTCATCTGCAAGACTAATTTGGCAAAACTATCATCTCTGCGGGGGACTGGCTTTGTCTTGAGGGAACGGACAAAACCAGCCATCTATACAGCACAGTTTCCCCATCCCCTGAACTCAGTGAAGTTAGGGTGGGGGGTGTGACGTCCCCCATGGTAAAACAAGTTTTGAAAAATAACACATTGCTTCCAGGAGTTGACAGTTCGTTTTCGAAAACTACCTGTATCCCTTCTGTTGCATGTGCTAAAACTCAAGAAGAGCCTTGGTCCATTGTGGACGGGATTCTCATACACCGTCACCCCCCCCCCCCCCTTCCCTCCTTTTAACTACCTATTTGAAGAATAAGTAGGTTGGGTGGAAAAGGGGACTGAAAATAGTATAGAATCCAGGAAAGATTCTACTGAAAACTCCCAAGGTTGAAACTCTGTCATAATGGTACATACTAAAAATTATTTACTGGTGGTGAACCACTAAAATAAGTGGAGGGGGTATAGTGAATTTCATCACATACCCACTGAACTACATTCTAATACCATGTCATTAGGGAAGGGGTACAACCAGCCACCCATACAGCATAGTTTCCCCTCAATAAATGTAGGTGAGGAGTGTGACGACACTCGTTAGAGTAATAGTGCAATGCTTCCAGGTCCCGGAGCTGTCGCAAACCACCTGTATTCCTTTTGCATGTGCGAAAACTCGAGAAGAGCCCTCCCTGGTCCATTGTGGATGGGATTCTCATATGCGGCCACAATGTTGCTGTCGTGACTAAAGTAGCTGCGGTTTGTGATAATTTGACAGTCTACATGTTAAACATTTTCTAGAAACTGGCTGTTGACTGTATGTGTATTGTATAATTTTTACGGGAATCCTCCAACTCTTGACATGATTTTCAAACTGCAGAAACTTACTGCGAGGATCATTGGTGGCATTCCGTCTCTTTCTTCTTACTGGGGCGTTTTTAGTAGGATTCTGTGCCATCCCGTTTCTCTGTACAATACTGGAGCTAGTGACATTATTGTACCAATGGTATCTTTTGCACCATGGACCTCAGAATGGGTGAGGGGAAAATTAGGAGTTTGTGAAGCCAGGGGACACACCTGCCTGTAGAGCTCAATAGTTAATTATTGTTTGTTGTGATGGATGTTGGTATACTTACTGGAATTCTGTTTACTCATGTTCCTGAGTAGTCTTAATAGGATTAATTACATTTATGATTTTTATGATCAGTGAATGAGAGGATTTATTGAGCTTGGAAACCATCATAACAATATTATTTCCTGCTTTGATTTTGATTTGAATTTCATATTTTTTCTAGGTTCCAAAACTTGGCCGATCAGTTTAAACGAATTTTTCCTACCTTAGAAGTGGACATACAGAGTGAATTGGAGAGGTACAGAGGCTATGCTGATTGGATTCGTCCTATGGTCGTAGAGACTGTCTCTTACGTTCATTCTGCTCTGAGAAATAAGAAAAGAATCTTGGTGGAAGGTGCCAACGCCGCAATGTTGGATATAGATTTTGGTTAGTAATGGATGTAGTTGAGAACTGTCGTTCCTTTCTTTACAAGTCCCCTAATGTTTTGTTAATATAATTTGAAATTCGATTTACAACTCACTGCATTTCGTTGATAAAGTTGGAATAGATCAATAGGACCATTCTAGCGATTTTTGAGGAAAATGTATCTAATAGCTCCATAATTTCTAGTAGCTACATGGTTGGGTGAGAACGTTTTATCATACGTATACTGGGTAGGAGGTAAAGGGTGGTTCACCTTTTTTTCCGGGCTTATTTCGCACTCTAGAAAAATAATTAAAAACGTGCCCCACTAAATAAATAGATAATTCTCTATCGATCTAGCCTATCGCGGACTGTCCGGAAGTGTCCAAACGGGTACTAACATCGTTATTTCAGATGGGAACCCCCATTTTTTATTGTAGATTCGGATTCTGCGTAATATTTCTTAAATAATAGACCCCTTACTCGATTTTTTACGCCACTTCCAAAATTGGACACTTTTATGCAGTTTTCACCAACTTCAAGTGAGGCGGATGAGTTTTGAATGTTTGTTCAGGCTTAATTCAACTGTAACAATTATTTTGAATTTCGAGTGCATTTGAGGTTTTAAATTCCAATATTTTGGTCAAAATTAGCGTTTGGAGCAATTTTAACGATCTTAACGCTACACATTTTCTTGCTGCACTCAATTTTATGCATAATGGTTATGGTAGATTTCCTGTTTCATAGTCCATCTGGGATGTAAATCGGATATTCCCAGGTGAAAGATCTTGGTGTTATTAGGATTTATTTTCTCTCCGTTTTCTCAACCTGGGCTTGGGGATCTGCTATGGCAAGGTTAGATATAAATTCTTCTTCTTCAATTGATATGAAACTTCAAAAATAATAAAGCAGCTTTTATCGTTTTCAAAGTGATTAACTAAATAGTAACTTATAAAACAAACAAAATAACTAAATTATGATTTAACAAATAATAAAATGAAGATAAATTCATGGCATTTGTTGGACCTGGCGACTATTTTCCTGCAAACAGGCCTCAGCTCTTCGTTCACATCCAGTTATCGTTCTGCAGTTATGCACTGCACTCCAGGTGCAAATTTTGACCAAAATATTGGAATGTAAAACCTCAAATGCACTGGAAATACAAAATGATGGTTACCGTTGAATTGAGCGTGAAAAAGCAGTCAAAAGTCATGTGCCTCACTTGACGTTGAAAATTGCCTAAAAGTGTGCCACATGTGCCCAACAATTCACACTACCATAGCCCTTCTAAGTTTAGAACCACCATAAATGCGTTCTAAACTTAGAAGCCTCCTGCTTTCTGAGTGCCTCTTCCTGCCTTCCAAATGCCTCCTCCTGCCTCTTCCTACCTCCACATTCATATCCATATCAATACAATCCTTGCTGCCTTCCAACCTTGAATGCCTCCTCACCACCTCAGTGCTGTTCCCTTTGGAAACTTGAGTTTAACCCTCATCTAACATGAATGTAGCAGACCCAAAACCAAAATCGTTGTTTTATGAAAGCAGAGATTCTTTTGAAGTTAGTTTTTAATAGTTTACTTGGTTTCACAGGGGTGGGGAGGGGGACTTGGATTACAAATGACATTTATCAACGTTTATATAATATACACTTATAACTAATGTTATTGAAGGATTCTTAGCCATTTACTGAATGTAGTGTGGTTGTGAAGTTGCTGGTCTGGAAATTTAGAACTCTCCTTCTGTGTTTGCAATCTTGATGGCTGTCTGAGATGAACGAAACCAGTGAATCTTACATCATATTTACTTTTTTTCAGGGACGTATCCATATGTTACCTCTTCCAATTGCAGTATAGGAGGAGTATGTACCGGGCTTGGTCTTCCACCATCAGCCATAGGTGAAGTAATAGGGGTGGTAAAAGCCTATACCACTCGTGTCGGAGATGGCCCATTTCCGACTGAGCTGAAGGACGTGAGTTTCTGTTGATATCTCCTAGTAATAAGACATTGAAGACCTTTTCACTTCCACATTTAAGCCAAACTGTTTTCAAACGTAAATTGCTCACTGACTGTTTTTTTGCCGTGTTGCCAAGTGGTTGTATGTATTACATCTACTAAAATACACATAATTCATGAAGTTTTTTTCATTTTTCCATGCACATAGCCCATTTCGCCCCATGGCAGAACTCAAGTTATTGTTCACGTACATAATACTGTGTGTCAACATCAGCTTCTTGATTTTTCTGATATCGATCGTTTAGTGCACGTTACAGCCTTGAAATTGTGAATTGCATAATTGATCACTGGTACTTAATATTGTTATAGGCAACAGGAGATATACTGCAAAACCGTGGAGGTGAAATCGGTGTAACCACGAAACGCAAAAGACGATGTGGGTGGCTTGATATACCCTTACTTGAATATACTTGCCTTGTCAATGGTTACACTTCGTAAGTCATCTCATTTTTCTCTTTATATAAAACTAGCTATACCCGGTATGCGTTGCAGTGCCTCCCAAAGAAAGAAAGTGTTTGTGTTTTAATTTTGTTTATTGAAGTGCTTTTGGGACCTACAGTTTTTTTTTTTTTTTTTGTTCAGTACGTGCACGAAATCAGAAGGTATTCTGACGCGTGAGCAGGCCACATACCTGCCCACATTTGAAAGACACGCGCCAAATATTTAAAAAAAAAAACCAGTTATAATGCCAAATATTAAAAAAAAACTGTGCAGTTATAGTCAACAGTTATATTGTGTAAAGTATGAACCATAAACTCCTTTCCAACCACTGGATGAATACTTACGTTGCCCAAAAAAAGGGTGAACTTGTAGTAGTTACGAACTATGAGAACCACTACCAAACTAAAATGCCAGCCATCCACAGAGAAGATACTGTATCGATTTAACCAACCCGTACAATACCTACTGGTTGTCCTTTGCAGCATTAACTTCCATGAATGTGGGAGATACCCTACCTGATAAGTTCCTTATACCTCACTAGTCCCAATATGCTACATTTTTGACGACTTTTTAAGATTTCTTAAAGGGCAATTGGATTTCTACAATTAACACCACGTCAAACCACACTCGCACTGCCACTTAACTATATGAAATACATCCAGTTGTTTTAAATACTCGCACGCCAGATATTGTAAATGGGTTCTATTAATTATAATTATTTGTATACTAGCCATCATATCAGTGGAGTATAAGTAGGTAAAAAAAAAAAGAAGTAAGATACCTCTTCTACAAGATGAGATGGTTAGTCCACAGTCAATGTAAGTTTTATATGGCTAACACCAAGAAGTTATGTAGTGTCACGTGGCTTGAATTAATTGATGGAATCATTTTCAGATTATGTATAACCAAATTGGACATCTTGGATGTTTTCGAGGAGATAAGAATAGGCATCGCTTACAAATTGGATGGGAGGGTTATTCATTACTTCCCTGCTAGTGCATCGGAACTGGAGCAAGTTGAGGTAAGGTTTTAGATTATTTTATTTCCTCATTAAAATTGTGAAACCCAGTTTTTCAAAATCTCTGACAAACCTGCACACACATGAACCTTGTCATAATATCATGAATGATAATCTCTATATATTATAAAAACGAATCTCTGTGAGTGAGTGAGTGAGTGAGTCTGTCTGTCTGTCTGTCTGTCCGTCTTCCCACGGCCTAACGGCTCGACGGATATCGACCAAATTTGGCACGAATATCCAGTAGGCTCCCAAGTTGTGCAACGTCGCATTTTTAATTCCCTGACCATAGCGGAACTATGGTCGACCATGGTCAACTCCTGAATGGCTTGACGGATATCGACCAAATTTGGCACGAATATCCAGTAGGCTCCCAAGTTGTGCAACGTCGCATTTTTAATTCCCTGACCATAGCGGAACTATGGTCGACCATGGTCAACTTCGTTAATTGAAATGGTAACCCCTATTTTTTATCGCGTATTCGTAATTTACGTGAAATTCTATCTACGATCGACCCTTCGGACTACCCCCACGGTCGACCATAGCGCATCCATAGGCCCCTCCATGGTCGAATCCCGAATTGCTCAACGGATATCGACCAAATTTGGCACCAATATCCGGTAGCCTCCGAAGTTGAGCGTAGGCGCATTTTTAATTCCCTGACCATAGCGGAAATATGGTCGACCATGGTCAACTCCTGAATGGCTTGACGGATTTTGATAAAATTGGGCACAAATACCCAGTAGGCTATGGGATTTTTCCGTCGTTTGTTGGTTCCACGATACTGCGTACAGCGAATCTCGGATAGCGAGCGAAGCGAGCGGTCAGGCTAGTATATCATGTGTCTGCTGGTTGGTCCCACATATCCTTGATTTTTTCCATAATAGTCCAGTCAGTGTACGTAAAAAAGGGGGCTGTAGACGACACGAGGGATGTCAACATTTTTGTCTTCAGGAATGTGTTAAGAGTGGCTAGAGGATGAACATACTAAAAGTCGCTGGTCCTTTGGGGGGGGGGGGGGCAAGAAGTTTTGATGTTCTGGTTTTTTGCTCAGATCGGCTGCAGTTGGTCATAACATCAGGAACAGCCCCACCATGTGGACGATAGGACACATCTAGTGTTTAATGTCTTTAATACCTTTCGAGATATTCGCCTTCAAAAATGAAACAAATTTAAAATAACTTTTTTTACTACACTTTTTTGACAAACTTTTCGTTCTAGCGGCTGTGTCAATACATATTTATAGCGCTGTTTTATTCAACCAGAAACAGAAAGGAGCCTCAAATCGTGGCAGGTAGGTAAAACATATGGGGTTTGATGAAGTCTCTTACTTTGGCCACAAAGTAAAGCTCCGATTAGAAATTCGTTCTCTCTGGATCCCACAACGAGAAGTGACATATTGGCTACGTCTTGGCCTGTTGATCAGGGAATAGCCTCTGGCCATTTAGTGAAGAAATCCATTCCCACATTCTATAGTCCTTAGGGGGTCCAAAAACGTGTAATGTGTGAGGGGGTATAACTACGCCACGCATACAGCATAGTTTCCCCCTCTCCACTGAAGAAAGGTAGGGAGGCAGTATGACAGCTGCCCCTGGAGACACTGGTTTTATTATTACGCAATGCCTCCAAGAGTTGATGATTCGTTTTCGCGAATCGACCGCCCCATCAGCCACGTGTCAAAAAGATCAGGAAGAGCCCAGATCCAATATATACGGGATTCCCATATACCGTCACACTCCTCCCCTTAAAAACATACTTATTTGAAGAACAAGTATGTGAAGTTAATGTTGACACGGGGCTGAAAGTAGTATGGAGTTCTGATTCAGGAATGGTTCATCTGAAAAACTCCATCGTAATGGTATTACTACTAATAATTATTTACTGATGGAGAACTTAGCTCTTTATAAATATCACTTGAAGACATGGAAATAAAAAGAAGGAGGAAAGTAGTTGTCAGAGGTTCTGGTTCAGGAAAATTCATCTGAAAAACCTCCAGGTGACTAACCTCCATCATAAGATGGAACAACTGGAATTGGAAATAGAGAGAAAAAAAAAATACAAAGGAAAAAGATACAAGAAATACAATTGGGTGGCATTGAACGCCAGGCATTGAGTGCCTTAAGAATAATAGCTCAATTTGATGACGAGCAGAAAAGGGAAAAATATAGAGCTATAAAAGAAAATTGAATGGCCGAAGTGTATATTCATAAAACAAGGGGGTATTATAGAGGATTCCTTCTGAAAAACCTCAGAGCTCTTCCTTCTGGAGAAGCTCTCAAAAATATAAGGTGGAGGAGGTACCTTGGATAAAATGCAGTGTGTACCCACCAACCACGCTCTGCTACCCTGTAATGGATGAGGGGGGTAAAACTAGCTGCCCATACAGAATAGTTTCCCCCTCTACATTCAAGAAAGGTAGGGAGCCAGTGTGATAGCTGCTCCCGAAGACACTGGTTTTATTATTACGCAATGCCTCCAAGAGTTGACGATTCGTTTTCGCGAATCGACCGCCCCATCAGCCAGGTGTCAAAAAGATCGGGAAGAGCCCGGATTCCCATATACCGTGACAGACGTTCACATTTGCTGAAATGGTACTCCCACTCTGTTACCTGTGTATTACTTGTCCTCCCCTCTGTTTGCCACAAATTTTACATTGACAACTCCAATCTCTCACATCCCTATGGATTCCGATCCAGTAAAACTGTTTTTGCAGCTGCGAGTGTTCATTTCTCGCTGAAGTAAGCTGGTGTGTTTCCATTTTAAATGTTATTGGTACTACCACTTGCAACTTCGTTTCCTGTCCATCGCCACTCTCCCTAGTTCCGATGTAAACACCTGTTCTTCAGTGTTAAGGAGTCAAACATAGCCCAGTAGGCTTTGCCAAGTTACTTCAGACCATCCCGGATGTTGTCCCTTGTCGACCCTAAAGGCCCCTCTACACTGTGGCACATACTACAACTGCCTCGGCCACGATACGCCACTGCTGTATGTGTGGTCGCGCAGTGCCCTTGGAAAAGCTGGCGGCAATTTCCTCCATCGCGGTTTTTCAGGAAAGATCGAAGGAAGCCAGCATGGGACACTATCTGCACACGCACGTTTTCGTGTCCAGGATCGTCGGTCAGTCACCATTGTCCCAACGGCGGTCAGTGTGTGGATGAGCGACGCTGGCCCACGATTTTGTCACCATCGAAATGACGCCAGAAAAGATGGGGATCTGCCACCTATTCCTGCTCTGGGGGGGGGGGGGGGGGGGCTGCCTTCCTCAAATGTGGAAAAACTAAAATCTAGGGACAATAAAGAAGAAAATAAAAGAAAGCAGAACACTCAGGAAGACTACTTACTAAGAATTAATTATCCTATACTTAACATCCCAGAAATCAACCCAGTGTAGGCCTACTAGGAAAAACCTTCGTAACTAATATACTTCAACAATGAAAACATAGACTGGTCATGATGCAGTTATGCATCAGAACATAGCAAGGGCCACTCAAATAAGGTGACAAATCCAGCCACAATTTTGAAGCCCTTCATTACGCAGTTTTCTTTGAACCCATTCTAAACATTTATGGGGACCATGACGGCCATTCCCAGTAACTGATTATAATATTGTTTTATAATATTGTTTATGGAAAACCCTCAACATTCAAACATAATCCTACATTACTTATACATTGCACAAATTGTATAACAAACTTTGTAGCAATTCCAAAAATGTTCACCTGATTGTAGTTTTAGACACTGAAAGTTACCTTCCTTTTGAAAACCTCAGTTTGCTTTCCATGATTTATGAGTTATGCTGTCTCACTACCAAAGGTAGGGAAATCTTGTAGCCAGGCTCACGAAGAATGTCTGCCAAGTAGGTGGCCTGAGGATTCCAAGTACCTTAGGAGAAATGGAACATAGTTACACACTGGTATATGTCAGGATTCTTTCGTCAAATACCATTCATATGGGTTGGAAACTAAGTCGAATCGACGGGCCTATTGCATTCCTTTCCTTGCATCTTACCTTATATAGCATTGTGTATATCAAGTGACCAGACAGAGTGAAAAACAAAGGGAAAATATTCAGACTTAATAAATAGCACATACAGGAATGTAGGGGAAAATCCTTTGCTTAACCCAGTATATAGAAAATGAAGAGTAGACAGTATACAAATGTAGGTGATATTTCTGTTGCACATATAAATAAAAACAAATTGGGATTTGGTATCAATTTGGGTTTTTTTCTGTTATTGTTCATGTCAACCTCTCATTAATAATTGTAGAATAGTTGATTTATTAATCGGGACTTAAATTGATTTTCGGTGAGGTATGATACCATGACCTAATCCCATGTCCTCCACTTTGTCGACAGGTTGACTACCTTGCTTTACCTGGGTGGAACAAGGACACACAGAACTGTCGCAGTTTCAACGACCTCCCTGATCGTGCCAAACAGTTCGTCCTGAAGGTTGAGGAGCTCGTTAATGTTAAAGGTATTAATATAATGATTATTGTAGGCATGCTTTTTACATTTTTGTTTAACATAACATCTAGTTACCGCAGAATATGCAGTTGAGGAACTATCTAATTAATTTGTTCTCATTTTAATTACGCCATTTGCTCATGGTATTAGTCCATTAACGTGCACCACATTATCACTGCACGTGTTTAAAAATTTGTTTAATTCAATTAGTGTGGTGCCATTGATACAGTGTGTCGAACCACGCATTGAATATCAGAATATCAGAAACCGGATATTCCACCCAATTTCCATTCATCCATGAAGAACGACAATAGGAAACAAGGCCTGGACCGGATTCCTTCAAAAACTACTTCTTTCTGCGTTTGTTAGATGTACACCTACAACAATATTTTCGAATCCTGCACACCTCCCAGTTTTCTTGAGTTGATAATGTTCCCTGTATATAAGAATGTCGACTGAAGAGATCTTGGTAACTTCAGAGTCGGACTCTGCCTGAAGTTCTATGTGTGGTTATTATCAAACAGAATCACCTATTGGGTCGAGGATGAAGGAATCATATATGAAGGACAGCCCAATTTTAGGAGGGGACATGCAACAATTGACTATTCACGATTTCAAATAAGAATGCTCATCTAGCAGGTGCAAACAAAAACACTCCACAACTGTATCCACCTAGGGAAGTACCTTTGTAACCTACGTTCGTTTGCCAATTTGTTCTGCATTGTTATCTACATTTTATCTCCTCATATGTCTGATCGAACTGAACTGTTGTTTTGTTTTCGGATGTCACTCCGCCGGTAATGACAACATATTCAATGCTGACGAGACTAGTCTGTTTTTTTTAAATGCCTCCCAGACCCCGTGATGTGTTTCAAAAATGAGAAGTGCCGTGGTGGCAAGAAGAGTTAAAGAGAGACAAGCTCTATTGTTCTTACAAATATGGATGGATCTGAAAAAAATGAAACCTTTAATGATCGGGAAATCCATGAAACCTCGTTGTTTCAAGAATTTTGAATAATTCCCTATGGACTACCGTTTCTAACAACAAGGCTTGGATGACATCTGAACTTTTTGGTAATTAGCTCATGGATCTGAAAGGACACAAAATCGGAACATTTTGCTCTATCAAAAAATGCACCACACTAAATCCCTTCTCCCTTGTATAATGTTGTGGTCGATGCCACTGAATACCACCTAAAAACTTCAACTGCATGATCAAGTGATTATTCAGAATTTTGAAGTGTATTACTGAAAGGAAGTTGTTAGAAAAATTGTATACTCCATAGAAGAAAGAAAGGACCTTGAACTAACGGTGCTATCAGCAATGTACTTAGCTCATGAAGCATAGGAAACCGTCCAACAGAGTACAATTCGCAACTGTTTCAGGACTTGCGGTTTTGTTAAAAGGTGTAGACACTACATATATGCGTGAGGGCAATGATAATGAAGAGGACACGCATTCCTCAGCATCGTAACCACCCCATAAATGACACGATGATTATGATGAACATACAGCAGAAGAATTTCAAGATCCGAATGCCGGAATCATTACTGGAAAGGTGGCAAATGCAGCAGTCTTATTGCTTTGTCACTACCTAACATAGACTGAGGCTGATACCGTATCTTCAGCCCTTGTCATTTCGGGCAATGCTGAGATCATGCACCTTCCTCATCAAAGGTGCAGAAAAATATTACAGACGTTTTTAAATAATATGTATGTGCCTACATATTATTATCATGTTTACTGATTTCTAACAATCATGTTACATACATACTTACATTAAAATGAAACAATAGCTGGGCTTATCGCAGGACTCGACTGTACAATAACGTTCTGATGAGGGTCCCAAAACACACCTTTTTTGTTGTTGTTTTGTTGAGTTTTTCAAAGGCAGTTTTGGGTATAACTCCATAATGATACTGGATCCTCAACCTCTAGAAGTGGATTGGTGCACCCGATACATCCACCAGTGTTCTAAGACAAAATCTAAAAACTTTTCTTATGAACCACGAACTTTACAGTGTTGATAATTATTTCCCTTTGAAGTAGCTAATGATGTTACACCATTGTATTATTACACTTATTTATTGTTTTAAGACGACTGCTCTACTCTCTCATATCTATGAGTGCTTTCAGCAATAAAATTATTATTATTATTATTAATTGGCAGTGTCCTCAGTGAGAGCCGCCACAAGTCTGTTAGGTCACTTAGGGGTGCCAATGTGGACTCACAACACTATCTGGTAATGGTAAGACTGTGGGCAAGGATTTCCAAAACCCGTTGGCTGCACGGAGCTTGACACGAGTGATACAATGTGGACAAGCTGAGAGAGCTAAGCGTGGCACAAGAATATGCGCAAACAATTGAAGAGGGTCTGAGAACCAATGCAGAAGCAGCTAAGTAGTTCTTTTTCTATGATTTTTCAAAGTTTCCAGAGGTTCCTACTTCATTGAAACCCTCTTGTCTGGGCGGGACCCCCCTGCTAACTGAAGTAGGAACCTCTGGAAAGTTTGAAAAATGATAGAAAAAGGAGTGTGCGGCTGGTCTTAGAATTCTCAGTATGGAACCTGCTTCCAGTTGAAAAAAAAAGAATAAATAAAATAAATGCGGGCAAGTGGCCCATTTTTTTTGAATTGCCAGGATTTTTCCCTCTAAAATGTCTTCGAATTAGCGGGACTCAACTGTATCTTGTTCCGTGTTCATATTATATTATGTTGTTATGACTGAATATTCCATATCTCTTTGTGTAGTACAGGAGAGTCTCATATACATAGAAGGGTGGCATTTTCAAGAGTCCTTCTCTTTTGAAGAGCCCACGACATGAAGCCCGAGGAGAAATACCTACAGTTATGCGCTGCACTCTGTTCTGCAAAAAAAAAAGAAAAAAGTAACATGCCGTAATAGGCTGTCCACAATGTTTAGCGTGAAACAACTGGGCATAGTTTGCGAAAAGCAAAGCACAGTAGCTCAACTTGGATTATTTGAGATCCACACATGGTCATGAAAATTCAGACCAGAATCCTGGCGTATTCCCAAAAAAGAGGCAATATTGACATCTCCAAGGCACTGCCAACTGTGGGATATCCTTTGAAGGGGGGTGGAACCGTATGCATTGTGGCTTTTTCTTGTTGAGTTGAAGATTGTATGCTCAGGTCCAGTTCTTCATGAGTCCAAACTTCACTTATGCAGCAGAATTGTTTGAGGAGCAAGGTCAAGGCTTCGGCCAGATCCAAAAAACAAGCAAATGCGAAAAGGCCATGGTCAACGACTTCAAAAACAAAGCTAGTCAGATCTAGCAGTGCTGTCTCATATGACTTCCCTTTCAAGAAGCCATGCTGGTATTTCGAAAAGAAGCCATTGGAGTTGGAAAATGCTGACATGTACTCCAAGAGTTTTGCCAATAAGCACAAGAGGACCTGAAATAGTTGATTAGTGATTCGTCACCCTTCTTGGGGCCTGGAGTTACCAGACAGTTCTTGAGCTGTTCGGGAAAAACACTGGACACAAAGGAGCTATTGAAAATCTCGCAGATGGCCATGGATATGTCTTCAATAACATTTTACATGGTTTTATCTCAATATTCAACACTCTTTTGCCAACAAACGTTCTTGTTATTTACAATGTTACTAGCACTGACCAACTTACTGTTATCTAACCACCAGAAACCGGTCTGACCAATTCAAGTGACCCCCAGACTCATTTCTGTCAGCAGAAAATCCATGATCGACCATTTGCACAGTTTTCCTGACGGCCTTTAGCTCTTCTCTGGCCATCATTTCAGTCCATGGAAAATCGGGTGGACCAAAAGTCAACCTGCTACTCCCACCCACCTCTTGCTCAAATTGGACAATCCAATCATTTTAGTTTTGCCCACTTCCATATCACTATAATCATGGCGTTGCCCATATCACGACTTTGTTTGCCGACCTGCTTACTGTTTTGAAGTGCTAACTCGAGTTCTGGAAGGGGTTGCAACAGTGTAATTTTCAACGAAAAAATCACAAAAGCAAACTACTATGAGCGAAAAAAATACAGATAATCAGCAATTCCCTTCGTATTCCTCTAGGTAGGTACCAATTTAGTTCACTTAGTTAGAACCAACAAAAAGCTAGTAGATGCACTGGAACGCCAGTTTGGCTCAAGGCAACATGAACAGATATACATGATCTGAGAATATAACTTAAATCACTCGACGATGGCGATGGTGTAACAACCGAAACCGGTCTACAGTTTTTGTTATTTTACGTGGAAATAGACTATTTTATTTTTATCCTGTAGTTTTTTGCATGATCTGAGTGCTAAAAAGAGAAAAGCACCACAAGGAGAGTTCAAGTGAATAGCTCCAAGCTGTGTCAGATCCTGAGAATAAGAGGCTTTTCATTTATCACTACACAAAGGGCTTGGATAATGAAGTATTGCGAGACAAGACTTGTGGCCGAAGTCAAGAGATGACGCATTAATCCATACACCTTAAAACCATTGCACAAGCATCAGACAGTCACTGTGGGTACGGGTAGTGGTATGCCAGTGAAAGATGACCTCAACACACATCAAACATGACTGGCAGTTGAGCTGAGCAGGACCAGCATTCCTCAACTTGATTAAAAATGCGAAGATTCCACGGGATGGAGACATTGGTGCCTGCTGTCACTGTTCCACACCTGATCATAAATACAGGTGAAGCCTTGGCTTATTCTCCTACTGGGTACCAAAGAGGATCACCAATTCATCAACCTTCTGCAGTATGTGACAGTGGCTGTTCCGTGAAGATGGGGTCGTTTTGGTTGAAGCCTAATCGATATCCCTTCTTAACCGGTGATAATCTTGCTGTCTAGGAGAGGGACTCTTGATGGTCCACTGTCAAACTCTTGTCACATGGTACCGCAGCGTGGTTTGGTAGTGTATGTGCAGCGTAATTCACCACACTCCATCCGCTTTTTTGGGCTTTCCGGAAGGATAAGCCCAAAGGTTTCCCGAAGGATTCCTTTACAGACATCCTGCCCCTTTCATAATACATACATCTAAAGGCTTCCCCCACCCCCCTTTCACCCTTTAGAGTGTCAGTATAATTAAAATATATTGAGCTCATTTGAAGGTGATCAATGAAGTGTCCCAATTTACAAGTCCCAATAGTTGTTCCATCCTAACGATGGATCAACGCCTTCATGACGTTGACAGCAGGCACCAATGACTCCATCCCATGGAATCTTCGCATTTTTAATCAAGTTGAGGAATGCTGGTCCTGCTCAGCTCAACACAACTGCCAGTCACGTTTGACGTGTGTTGAGGTCATCTTTCACTGGCATACCACTACCCCTACCCACTGTCTGATGCTTGTGCAATGGCTTTAAGGTGTATGGATTAATGCGTCATCTCTTGACTTCGGCCACAAGTCTTGTCTCGCAATACTTCATTATCCAAGCCCTTTGTATAGTGATAAATGAAAAGCCTCTTATGCTCAGGATCTGGCACACCTTGGTGCTATTCACTTGAACTCTCCTTGTGTTGCTATTCTCTTTTTAGCACTCAGATCATGTATATCTGTTCATGTTGCCTTGAGCCAAACCGGCGTTCCAGTGCATCTACTAGCTTTTTGTAGGTTCTAACTAAGTGAACTAAATTGGTACCTACCTAGAGGAATACGAAGGGAATTGCTGATTATCTGTATTTTTTTCGCCCATAGTAGTTTGCTTTTGTGATTTTTTCTTTTAAAATTACACTGTTGCAACCCCCTCGAGTTAGCACTTCAACACAGTAAGCAGGTCGGCAAACAAAGTCGTGATATGAGCAACGCCATGATTATAGTGATATGGAAGTGGGCAAAACTAAAATGATTGGATTGTCCAATTTGAGCAAGAGGTGTGTGGGAGTAGCGGGTTGACTTTTCGACCACCCGATTTTCCATGGACTGAAATGATGGCCAGAGAAGAGCTAAAGGCAGTCAGGATAACTGAGCAAATGGCCGATCATGGATTTTCTGCTGTCAGAAATGTATGTGGTATGTTACTGTCGAAATTCGCTTAATATGGTCTTGCTATTGTGTAAGCTGAACTTCTCATTACTCTTATTTTTGAGTAATGGATCTTCTCATTACTCTTAGTTTTGAGCAATAGTAAATAATATTACCTATATTTTTTTTAAACCTATATTACCTATAATAGAAGTTTACTCGACCATCTAGACGTGTATATTGTTTAGAACCACCTTCTTATGTAGGTATCTTAGAACACAAATGGCCACACTCTGTTAGTGTTTTCAAGAAAAGACTTCTTGTACTCTCGTAATGTAGGTAGGTAACTACTCAGTGTAGGTGATTTTATTTCATAGAAATTCTTTAAAATCCACATGTTTTAATGGAGTCGCTCAATCCTCCTAGTAAACTTATTTCAATGGTAAAAGATGCTAACTCGATGTATTTTCAATTTTTTTTTTCAGTTCGCTGGATTGGCGTTGGCAAGGGACGTGAATCCATAATCACCCTGTGACCTTAAATGTATTGACTTCAGTTTATCAGTTGTCATTGTTTGGTGCTGTCCCACGAGCTTACTCTAGTTATTTTTGTTAAGCAACTTCTATTTCGGTGATATTGGGCTTGGTGGCTCAAGTTGGTTTCTTATGAATGTAATCCAAATGTTTCACATGTTTCATAAAAAATCATATTGCTTCTGAAGGTTTCTTTATTACTTTATACACTTGGTACACATCTTTCTCCTAAGTGCTCGTTCAATTATTTCTATGCTACAGCCAGTCTTTATGTATTCCCAGTGACCCGTTTTATGTTAATTTGGTTGTTCTGATGGAGTTCCGGGAGACGTTTCATACAGGGTTGTCTGTATTTGATTCTAGAGCTACTCTTTCCACTACTGTTGTTATGTTATCTTCATTCATACTTGGTTTTATATTGTGTCATGAACTCCATAGTTTCTTCATTCTGGTCCTACCCAAATGTACCTTTTCATTTCACATCAGTTCTTATTTTGATTGGGAATAGTGTTCAGTATTCAGTTCGTTCACCATTGAGGTACCTACCATCCCTACAACCCTTGTCTTGTACACAAATCACGTGTGCTTCTGATGTTGAATTATTGGCAATTGTATCTACCTCAAGCTTGATTGGGTTGATCTTGGGTAGTCTATAGTTTTTTTGGTTTTTCATGTTTTAATGGTGTGTCAAAGAGAAAGAAACATTTCATCACCAATATTCAGTTCACTGAAATGCATCTTGTTTTATAAAATGGATTTTGGTTTAGTGTAACTTCACTCTAGTTTCATGTAGTTGTTGGAACGAAATGTACATGCCCTTTTGTTGGGCTCTCATGTTGTTGATCTTCAACCGATTGTTACCTATTCAACATTGACCTTGCCTTATGGTGTATTACCTTGCCTTACAGAGACACTAGGTATTTCATTTAAAACATAGTTCCTAATTTGTCATTTAATTATAGTTTGAATTACCTATTTTAATTGAGGCATCTCGTTCTGTGTTGTATATTTCAAAAATAAACTGTTACCTTAAACTTTTCTCTTTTGTAGTAATCAACCCCATTTATTTTTATTGCAGAGAATTCTAATTCGCAAAAATAATGTGGTTGCATAACAAAACTGAGAGAAAATCATGTAGAAAAGAGGTTTGATGGCCCATGACGCATTCAGAAGCCATTACTTATTCGGTCTTTATTGCATTATTTTCCAGTAGCTATTGAGATTAATTGTGGAGTCTATAAAATTGGAAAGTAATGTTCGAATTGTCTCTCGCAATAAATTCATCATTACATGGCTCCTGCAGCAGTGGTTCTTCAACTTTTTTAGCTAGGACCTCCTGCAGCAGATTTTTTCTTTCTTTTTTCAATAACCCTGGATCCATCCTCATTGGGTAAAATCGTGGGGAACTTTTTTGGTTGAACGCTAAGACACTACTCATTGTTGTTTAACCTTTAGTCACTGTATGCTTCACATGGTTTTTGTCAGAGGTGAAGAGCTAGCTAATCACTGGTCGGGTAACTACATGCAAGCTTATCAAAGCTTGTATTGGTTCCTGCCTAAGACGAGAACCAGATATGCCGTGAACTTTTATCCCACACGGGGACATGAAGATCGGATGCTGTAGCCTGCTTGGACCCCCCACAGCAGGATTACTTGGTGCTGATCAGGACCATAAGCTCACAACCTGCACCAATGAAAGAAAAGAGCTGTACTTCCCATATTTTATATATGAAGATATTCAAGTGTTCAGGGTGTGTGAAGAGGAAATTGTTTTGTGAATATAATTATCATCAACGATTCATTTGAACAGCTTCAAGGGAACTAAATTTTCTACTTCTAGCGCTGTCTACGGAATAAAGGGATCTTTCTCTGCTGGTGCGGTCCATCCGCTGATCCAATATTCTCTTTGGGATTATATTTTCAGGCTTTCTGTGGAATGCCCAGTCCACCGGAGTCGTTGTCCCTTTATGAATCTCACAATATTTTCCCTTTCAGTAGTCTTTGAATTCTTTGTTTTTCCTAATTTACCGTAATCCTGCAACCCACTTGGTACCGAAGATTCTTCTGAGAACCTCTGCGCAACGACTAACAGTGCATTCTCATCCTTGGCTGAAAGCGCCTACGGATTACAGCCATAGGTAAATATATGATGTATCAGGCAAGAATAAAGTTTCATTTTAGTCGTTCTTAACAGCTAGGTACTTGAATGAGAAGATCTCGATTGCAGCATAGAAGCCCCCCCCCCCCTCCCCCCTGTAAGTATATGCTTATGAATTTTGTCACTAATTTGTTCACTTTATTCAAAGTGTGCCTAGATACTTGATTTACGCATTCATTAGTCATGATATTGAGTTGCCAACACTTGGTTTGGTGTTGATCTTTAAATACTGGTTGCCAATGAAGGGAGTTCGTGTTTTGCTATTGTCCAAGTCTTCTGCTCACAGTTGAGTTCACACTTGGATTCGGGTTAGCAGTACAGTTGTGGGGGCTGCTACTAAAGGGACCCTCCGTCCCTTCCATTGCCACAAAGGGTAGAACTAGAACGACCCAGTGGTAAGTTCTGTTCGTAGTCCCAATCCTCACATCAAAAAAGCTGGATGACCCAAACTTCAGGTGAAGAAAACTCCGAGGCCAGAAGAAGACACTCAGTGGGGCGTGACATCGCCTAGTGATCGACCCCACCCCGAAGTAATGCTGAACAAGTGATTCCGGGGAGGATTAGGTCAAGGATAAGGATTAATAGGTGAAACCACACTGCTGAGGAGTGAGGACCCTCCAAAGATAGTCTTTCAATATTTTTCCACTGTTTCCCTAGTTAAGAAAAATATAACTTTTGTAAGTTGAAACCTGGACGATATGGTGGAAATGCTGAATGGGAAAGTTACCTTCATCATTTTGAGATAATTGCTGAACAAAGTGGTTGGGACGATTTTACCAAAGCTGCATCTCGAAGTTCTTCAGTGGTGGGTTCAGCTGATGAGATAGGTACTTAGACGAGCCTACACACAGCTCTAGGAGAGGTTTGGTACTCTATGTCAGATCCAGCATAACAGTGCTTCTCCACGCTTGGGTTCAAAAGCCTAATGAGAACCTCCAACACTTCTATCAAGCTATCCTGAAAGGCACTGTATTAGTGTAACCAGACGTGTCAGAGGAAATATCATATTTATCCTTAACCAATAAGTTAAGGGCTTTGCACGATGCATACAAGATTTTTGCTAAATTATTTTGTGACTCCACTAATGCTAAATCAAATTTTGGCAAGAACGACGACATTTTGTATGAGTTTAAAGTGTAGCACCCCATCGATGTCCCAGTCTTCTGCTAAGTGATGCCCTAGTGCCGCCTTCACCCTGCATACCTACTGGTTACTGCTTACTTGCCATTAGTGCCATAAGTCCTTTATTCCACATTTCATATTTTCAAGCTTTTGATTTTCATTTCCCATATGATCATATTACCTTTGTCAGAACCTTTGTTCTGACTGAGTGTAATTGCGGAGATTTGCTTAGATTGTTCCCCTCCAAAATAATTAATTTACACCTTTCAAAATTACCCCACACCTCGCCTCCTCCTTGGTCTGTTGCCTCCATCAGGTCGTCCTGTTTCCAAGAGCTTTCACTTAGGGACCTAGGGGCGATTCCCTGGGACTGGCCCAAGGCGAGTAGAGAGACCCTGTACGATCGGATATGAAGAATACTAGCGAATTAAACTCGAGTGAATTTATTTTGAGAATGTTCTGATCGACAACTTCAGATTATAAAAATACTGCGCGGTTTTTTTGTTCTTACATTCCACACACCAAGGTTATACGCCATCTTGCTGTCCAAGATGGGCCCAGGTTTGCAGGAACCAAAAGACTTGATAAATTTCAATAAATCTCCCCCAACCAAAATTGGACCGACCATGACTCACGTACTGCACAATGCAATTTAACTAATTAGACACATTTATATACGTTCGTTCACTGGCACTAAATTCAGCACAATCTAATCCAACCTGCTAATTGCCGAGGGGGTTCTACCTGCCCAAAAAACGCCGAAAGCAGCTGGCGACGTGTATTACATTACATTACATTAGGTCGCTGGTCCGAGGCTTGGAGATCCCAAGAAGTTTTTTGCTTCCTCATTACCGAAGGCAGGGAAGCCTTGGATTCGTGATTGAGTAAAAAAAAAGGTCATGTCCTCCAAAATGAAAATTTCGACTACCATTTTCCGTTTCAGACATCGAGGAACATATTTGGTTCCGTGTCTGTCTGTCTGTCTATGGTTATTCCTTGCAACACCCATAACTACCCGAAATAAAGGTCCAAGTGGGCTGCAATTTTGAGGGTAGGTGCGGGTTGACTCACAGATGGTCCCGTACCAAAATCATTGAAAAAGTACCGTAACTTTCGTCTGCGCATGCGCAAATGTGAAATAATTGGAACACCCATAAGTACCTTAAGTATCGTTGAAATGAGTTCAAACTTGGAGGGTCAGTCAGGAATAATACTTTGGTAGTTCCAAATTAATTTCATTAGAATCGTAACTTTGATCTACGCATGCGCGAACATGAAATGTTGACCATTTCCTTGTAACGCTTCTAACTACGCGATAAATAGTCGCAGAGAGCTGAAATTCTGAGGGTATACGTGGGTTGGATCGCAGATGGTCCCGTTTCAAAATCATGAAAATCGTTTGGTCTGCGCATGCGCAAACGTGAAATACTTGGAGTGCCCATAACTACCTTAATTATCGTTGAAATAAGTTCACATTTGGAGGGTCGATCAGTATAATACTTTGATGGTTCCATTATGAACTTCATTGGAATCTTACTGTAATTTCCCTCTGCGCATGCGCGAACATGAAATGTTGACCATTTCCTTATAATGCTTCTAACTACGCAAAAAATAGTTGCAGATATGAAATTTTGAGGGTACACGTGGGTTGGATCACAGATGGTCCTGTCTCATAACGAACCTACACAACTACAGTCAGTGAGATATGAGAATAGGACTGACCAAAAAAATGGCCCCCACCGTCGGGGAGCTTCAAGCACCGCCCCTTTCTCCCAGAGCGGACCACTGTTGCCTCTTGGGAGAGAATATTCCCTACTGGTCCGGGAGTTTTACACCACCCTCAAGTGCTCACAATCGAGTTGAGTCAAAAATCCCCCATCAAACAGTTGTGCTTCTTGTAAACTACTCATTAGTTTTTGAGTCGGCAGTTCCTTGCGTTCATAGTAACCATAAATGTGATTGCGGATAGCCATCTGATCTAACGAATCGATGCCCGTTTTTAAACATTTCTTGGGCTTCGTTTTACCAGGCGTCTCGGTCTCGAAAGCTTCTACACCTCCAGATTTCCCTTCCCTCAAGAGGTGTTCTTGTTGAGGCCAGTTGCGTCGCAGACTCTTTCCGTCATTTTGTTGATATTTTTCAAATGACCCTGGTGTTCTTTTTCTTTTTGGAAGAACTTCCACACTCGAAAAACCAAGTAGCATGTTTGCGTTTGAGGGGTTTTCCACTCTTGATCACCATTCAAAGACTGGGAGGAATTTCGATTGTTGAATCCATCGGTGATTCCATTACACACAAGCTTGTCTAAATAAAAACCAAATGAATTCCGAGAACTGACGCTAAGAAACCATAAACCAAAGTGTGTTAGTCCGTTGAAAAGCCAAGATCGAAACCAGTGAGACAAAGTGCGTTTATACAAACGATTGAAAAAGCGATAAAAATGCAAGCTGAGCGTCGGTGACCGATGACGAAGTGGCTCAGACCGAAAACAAGTGGGTAATGAGGAAGCTGGTACCTTAGGTAATATTTTCCCTTTCAGGTGGCACGCCTAAATACCGCTGAAGGGGTTACCCCCAACAGGGTGAGCAGGTCTGGAGGGAGAACTTCTGGTCCCTATTCTCACATCTCACGGACTGTAGTCTATACGTTCATGTGGTTCAAGTGAGGAAGCTATAGTGCCTACTCGAATTGGCAGACGTTTTTCTACATATCTCCATATCCTCTGTTATCATGTACCTATTCGAAAAACATGTTCCATGTTTCCTTGCTTTGATCCTTGATCTAAACTGTTATAATCCGGGGGTCTGGGGGTGTCCCCCAGATTTCATTTGACAATAAAATTACCGTCATGAACACAAACCACTGGCGGCTAGACGCCCTCTACGGCAACGCTTTTTTCCCTACAAACTATGAAGCCAATAAATTATTGACGGATTCCTATGATTCCTTTTGCTATCTCTTCTTCAAGTCAATCTACAGGGCGCTATGTCTTTCGATTTCCAAAAAACGGTCCAGGAATTTACTACTTTAGCAATGAAGATTCCCACATTATTAGTTTCTACTAGTTTGCACTTTCACACTAATTTGTGAGTAGAGTAGGTATGGGGTAGAAGTTGGAAAATCGATAGGTAGGTAGGTACCTTACCTGTAAAAACATCTGCTGAATACGAATATCTTGGGATCAGGTTCCAATTCTCAAGCGTTTTAGCGTAATTTGTCGGCAACGGGAGATGCGTCAAATCTCAAGGAACTGACCATGCCAGCATGCCTGCATGTGAATACATAGTTCGCAAGAATTCCGTTAAAAGATGGCTGTCACCGTAGGAGCAACTACCACTTGGTGCACGGCATGAGTAGGTACACCCAGTTGATGTGTGTGGTGTGATGAGTCAGCGCGAAGAAATGTACCAGTACACCCGACTAGTGAAGGTGGCAGAGTTCATGTTTGTATGAGTACACCTGTTCAAACATAACGTCTAGAGCTCAACTCCAGTGATGGGGCCAACGCTCAGCCTTCTTATCAAGCGTGTTGTTCAGTTGTTCATGATGATTGAAGCCGAGTTTGTCGAAGGTGGAAGCCGTGAAGGTCACGACGTTATATTTTGTGGTAATTTTAAGTTTGTGTTTCAAAAAAATCTGAAAGGCTCGGAGAGCAGTCTCCGCAGTCAAAGGAAGTTAAAATGTAAATCGTATTTAAGGACGATCGGGAAAGAAGTTATTTTCGCGAATAATGATCACAGCCATGAACGTGAACCGCGAAACTTGGAAAAATGCAAGGTATCGGTCGTCGTGAAACGAAAAGCTGACGAGGATATTTCGACTCCACCTTCTAAGGTAGGTACAAACAACTTACAATGCAGAAAAGGCCTGGAGTGGAAATGATTGGCTGTAAATTTCATCTAGCTCAGTCATGGTGGGTTTATTTATTTACATAAAACATACATAAAATTTATAACATTAATAACTAAACACATAACATTTATATACCACTTTTTATTTTAATAATACTCCAGGTTCAGGAAGATTCAGGCGTTGCGGCTCGTCAACGAGTATAAAGAAGACACAGAAACAGGACAATGGTTACGTTGGTCATTTGGAATGCCGTACCTACTTGACACCTGGCGTATCCCCCACGGATGTGGGCATGTAGAACTCCATCTACCACACGGAAGACAAATTGTTGTGAGGCCTTCCACAGTGCATTGCGGCAGATGTTCATCTCGCCCCATCCCAACATATAGGTACCTTCACTTTTACTGATGCACTACTACTATCCTACCAATGTGACGTATACGCTAAGATTGCCACTAGGTACCACAAAAATGGACACTCGGAAAACCAAAGTTGAAAAAAGGGAACAGTGGCTGGAAAAATTAATAGGACAATAAGAATCAAATACCATTACTCGACTCACCTTCATGCGACGCGTGTGCTACAAACTCTCTGGCGTTTTCCCTCAGCAATGATCGACATGTTTCTATTTGTTGGGTGACTTTTGAATGTTTTGTATGACGACATTTTTTGATCGACATGTTTTGTGGTTTTTATTCGACATTTATACTTACACATTTCAGACATAGGTAATATACTAATTCATAATTAATATACTATCGACATGTTTTTGTTTCTATTTTCCTGTACATGAGGGTGTACTCGTACAGTAGGGGTGTACTGGGGCCACGACATGACGGGTGTACTCATACATGTTGGGTGTACTCGTGTCTGACGAGCCGTACCTACTCGTACAACTTTTTGAGGTACCGGGTGTACTCATACAATTCCCCTGGTACCACTTTACCATCCCTCACGCCACCACCCTTCTCGGGCTCTTACTCCCACTCCTTGATGATCCATGAATGTAATGATGTGAGTTGAACAAGCATTTTTTGATGAAGATAATAAAAATGATTGTTAGAAGTCACAATATCAGCCGCTTCAATGTTGATTCAGTTCTTACAACATTATTATGTTGTAGACAAACATGAAGTTGCACCTAACAACACCATCAAGTAACTTCCTGTAGATACTTATCAATGAATTGATAACCTACATAAATATCTACGTACAATAATATCGGCACTACTTTCTTCGATCATCCTTTCGATTATAGAAATGTTTAACAAATGAAACTGTTAAATAAAAATTGTAATTTATCATGTAGACTAGGTACCTACCTAGTTTTTCTTTGTAAATTTTTTTTCTTCATTATTAGTTACAATTTATTTATTATATTTCTTATATTTATAATATAATATAGGACTAGGTAATATAATATATCTTATATTATATTTATTCATTGTATTTTATATTTCTTTATTATTTATTAGTTATATTTATTAGTTCGGCTCACTGGTGAGTCCATGATATTTAATTGCGGATAACATGTACCTACTGCATTTATTGAAAGATTTCTGTTGGACCTCAATTTCATAAGAAAATTCTTATTCGAATCATCTGTGCTATATTACCTAGGTACTTACCTACCTATTGTACCATTAGTCCGTTTCACCATTTGATTCACACAACAATACGTTCTTACGTTGTCCATGTTTTTCGGTTCAATCTTCAGTCTTACTGGGAACGAACGGTGATCCGAGTGGTCTCCGAAAATCCGAAAGATCTAAATCTGTTCAGATTGGTTCACTAGAAAAAGTATACCCTTCTTTGAAGGTTTAGAGCCATGGCGTTTTGAGAATTTCAAACCCTATTTTTTATCCCTTCAAGTTGACAAGCACTATGAAATATTCTTGGATCATAACCAATCTATCAGTCCAGTCAGAAATCGCATTTCAGACTCCTACTTCATTTTCAAAGGTGCCGCAGCTCTTTTTATACACATAGCATATTTAAATACTCGAGAAAAGCCCTAAGAGTCGGCTCCTCAGCAGTTTACCGGTGTGCAGTTGTTTGACCATGGTCAACACGCTCTTTCCTTCTGGTACACTGACGGGTCTGAGATGGGGGGTAGGGCTGGGCTCCGGGTACATGGGCCGAGCTTTAGTTTGGCCAAGCTTCATGGCAGCACAGCCACAATCTACCAAACAGAAACCCATGCCATAGAAATGCGCAAGAGGTTGCCAGGAAAAGACTCAAAGGTGCAAGGATCTACATCCTCTGTGGCAGCCAGGCAGCTTTAAAAGCCGTTTTGTCCTTCTCTATAACATCTAGGTTACCTGGAGTTGCCTAATTTCCCTCCAAGAAGCATAGCTCGGGATCACCAAGAGCTTTGTCTCGCTCTACAAGTAAAAAAGTGGGAGGACAAACAAAGGGCCGCTTATTAAGCCGTGTACGCACTTGTAACATTCGGCCGTTCCGCTCCTCCGCTCCGCTCCTCTGCAGGTTCGGGGCGGCAAAACTTCAAAAGAATGAGGATCGGAGGAGCGGAGCGCAGTCACGAGACGTTCGGGATCACGTGAGAGCACTCCCGTTTTCCACCCGCACTCCAGTTTGTTAATCATTCATAGCGTTGTTTACACTGAAAAGTTTTTTGGAAGGTAGGCGAAATATAGTTTTTACAATATTTTCGAGTCAAATACCAATACTGGATTTATGTGTCAATATTGTTGTTGTGATAGTTTATCTTTCAAAACATCGATTCTATTTTGAATTTATTTTGTATATTATAATATAGTGAGTTTTCCTCTAACTGTTGCATTGTTTCTCAAGACTGGAACTGATAATTTTTTTAGTTTCCTCGCATTTGGCTTAATTTGGCAAAAGGATTCATTTGCTTTGGAAAACGATTAATTTGATTTGGAAAAGGGTTCATGCAAGATCTGTAGAGTATGAGTTAGATTTTAGAAGGATTTTTTTTTGTAAATTACCACGATATTTGAAGGGAGCTTAAAAAAACGAGATGTATCAGAAGAACTAGTCTTTATTTCCACGAGAATTACTTACACTTGTAGACCGGTTTCGGATGTTAAACAATACAATCAATACAACATACTGACACAGAATGATGTATGTTGTATTGATAATGGTTTAACATCCGAAACCGGTCTACAAGTGTAAGTAATTCTCGTGGAAATAAAGACTATTTCTTCTGATACATGTCGTTTTTGAAGATGGATTTCCACTAACTCACCGCATCTACCCTTCGTTATGAGCTTAAAAAATGTTCAAATCTTCAGGATCTTCAAATCATCGCGAGTCTAATTTTCGACACGCACCCTTAGATCGGACTATAATTATTGTTGGCAGTGAACTAAGAGACAATAGGTAGATAGCTTTGTTGGGAAGGGGCGAAAAGTTGAAGTGCGGCGGTAAAAGATGAGGGGTGTGGGCAAGCAAAAAGCGGAGTTAGCTGTGAACGGGTATGCCTAGATGGTGGGTATTGGAGAAGGAAAACGGGAGTGCTCACACGTGATCCCGAACGTGATCGCTCTGTTGGCGGTTTTTCCCTGCGCATCAAAGAAATGTTCAGAGAGGCGTGAGCCTAGTGTGGATGGGGCCGCTCCACTTTCCCGAACGTTCTACCACTCCTCAATAATTCCGTGAATTGTCGTTGTGCAGTTCTTTGAATTCCCCTTCCCCGCCCGTCGTCTTTTTTGGAGCAAAAATTCAAAATCCGTCGGATGCATCCGAGTGAAATTTTTGTAGAGCCCGCTGACCTGAAACTTCAGCTCAGCCAACAGGCTACTCCCACCAGATTGTTCTCGGTTTGAATATAACTTCGTTATCCACCATCGCGGTTTTCTGTTCTTTTTTTTTCAAAATAGCATCTGTAACAATGTACGCAGCTGCGGCCACTTGCTGTTGAGAAGCCATGACTGAGGAGCGCTCGATTCTCCCGATCGCCCTCCTGTGGGTACGGAGCGAGATTCGGAGCGCTGCGATGTTCGATGAAAAGTTCGTTGAATTGTTCGGAGCGGAGGAGCGGAACGGCCGAATGTTACAAGTGCGTACACGGCTTTAGAGCAACACCTCTGGGTTGCGACAATCAAAGCGGCCGATAAACTTTTTCAAAAAGCAGGCGCAAGCTCTCCTATCAGTGAGGCGTAAAGACCTCCAAACCATCGTGGGTCTTTTCACTGGTCATTGCCTCCTAAGGTACCTCACTGGAAAGTCAGGACTGATGTCTGCCGCCTCTGTACTGAGGCAGTGGAAACAGCAGAGCACATCCTATGTGAATGTCCTGCTAGCGTCAGCATGATTCCGGCACTTCGGGAAGGGGTCTGTAAATACCACCGATGTTGCCGGAGAATCACCCATAAGAATGAAAATGAAAATAGGGGCACTTGTCAAAATAGACAATACCCGTCCCATTATTTATAGGTATTAAAAAAAAAAGATATGATTGTCGTGAATTGAATTTGTAACGAAGTTTAAGCTCCCAAAATTCATTTTTTATGAGTCAAAAATCTGGGGAATTGTCTCAAATCACCATAAATTTGTATAATAACACTAGAAGTAGTACCCACACATGCTCAAGAAGTGTAGTGTACCTACCAGTTTTTCTGGTGGCATCTTTTTCAGTTCTCGATCGTCCGCAATCATAATAAAGGCTTCCAGTCTGAAATTAGAGAAATGAAAAACTGCTCATGCACTTTTAACTTAGTCAAATGAGTCCAATTAATGTGGGCACCTAACTAGTTACATATGTACAATACAATTCATGAGCGTTCTATAGTTATAGAAGAATTTCTATAGAGTAAATTCTGCGTCGAATGACTACACACGCCTCAACATCTTGATCTAGTGGTCCAACAAAAAGCACGATCAGAAAGTAAGAGTTGCGGAACGTCAGTGACTACCTACTACCTTTATATATAGGTGCCAAGGAGAAAATGTTTTTAGGCCTCCAGCATTTGCTGTATAGTTTTTGGTGCAACCATGGTGCCATGGAGAACGGCGCCGCGTTGGCACTAGCGGTGCCATCTGCCAAAAAAAAAGAAGTTTTTAGGCCTCCACCATTTGCTGTATAGTTTTGGTGACAGGGAACGGCACCACGCTGGCACCCTTGGTGGCATCTAACAGAAAATTGTATGTTTGGTGTAGTTTTTCATGTTTTCCAGCACGCTGAATCGAATGGAATAACTCTCAAAGCTCTAATCATCCTTACAGCGATTGATAAATATTGAGCTATAAAACCTTCGAAAAATAGCTGCTATTTACCGTGGTACATAGGCTGAATTTGAGCGTATTTTCCAAACTGCGTGAGACACCTGGTCAGCGGACCCACCAGTTATAGGTAGGTGGGTAACCAATTAATGTGTGTAGTAATCCACTAGTTATAGGTTGGTAACGATTTAAACGACCAAGTTGAATGTTCGATTAACCTACGTCCAAGAATACGTAGTTAGGTACTGTTACAAATAAGTAACTACACCAGAAATTCGATAATTTTTTTCGATCGATTTTTAAAATTTTAAAATTTTTATTTATTTATCTTCGGTTCACAAAACCAGACCATACCTGTACAACTCATTTGGTAGAGTTCTCGCGGATTCCAGAGGTGACAAAAGCAGCGGACGGGACGGGAGAGGGAAATGAGGTGGAAGCGGCCCCCTCAACTCGACCACCCCTCACATCACCATAACTTCCAATCGGGCGCGGAAGAGGGGCACTGAAAGCTGTTTTCACTGGAAAAAAGTTAATCCTGCTAATTTCCTCAAAGTCCGTGAAGTGGTTTTGAGGAGGGGGAAAGCTCAAAAATGTGCATACAACGACCATTTTTTACATACTGGTTTATTATTTCCAATAATGTACCTTTGGAATGGAGCATGAGAAAAAAATAAAAAAATGAAATAAAAAAAATTTACCACCCCTCAAAATTTGGTGTTTTTGTTTCAAGATATGCAGAAGGGGAATGAAAAACTTTCTGTCCGTTCGCCGTATGCCGTACTTAACTTTTCTCAGTTACAAAATTTGGTTTGTAGGACCATATGGGGTCTAGTTGGTCCGCAAAGCTCTGCGCTACTGTCGTCTCGGCGAAAAATAGGAGTGAAACTTTCAGAACACCGCAGCTCGAAAACTTTCAATAGAAGGTGTCGTGATATCCTCCCAGAACATCACTTCGTATTTCATATTAAGATTGCACAAAATAAACCAGACAAATGAAGAGGCGTACGTGACCGGCTGCAGGCAAAACCCTAAAATCCTTCCCACCTTCCTCAATGGTCGGAAACGACCGTCAAGGGACTGGGGGAGGGTGGAAAGGGCCATATAAAAACCCGCCGTTCTCACCCGTTTCTTCGTTCTACGCTCAAACCTAAAGTCGATGACTTCCCTCTCTCTCCTCTCACGCCTCCTTACCTATTACCAAAAAGATCCCAGAATTTTGGAACCGGTCTGGTGATAACCGACCACGAATGGCTACCCCTGGGCAAAACACTCTAGCGTCTTTAGTGGTGGAAACCTCCCTGGCTTTGCTATAGGTCTTAACCTTTTAGACGCTAGATCCAGCACCTTGTCATCCATCACTCTCACTCTCTCATCCATACCTCACCACTACCTCATTCATCACAAACCATCACAGAAGGGTATGGTTTTTTTACGTTTTTAAATTGATCTCAAACTAAAGAATTTTTTGAGACCACCCGGAGCATTGTACGACTGGCTGGTCGTTTGCACTGAAGAGCTTCGTCAACATGATTGTGAATCCGTCCCAGATATCATTGCTAGGGAACACCTGATTATAATCACGGGTGCTGTATGAATTCTAGATGGTTGTTCTGTGATATTATTTCGTTTGGAGTGATGGCTCTTTTGGATTTGGTTGATAGATACTTTCACAACTTGAATAAACGTTACTTCATGAATATCAACAAATAATTAATGACTGAATTATTGAAACTTGCGCATTTTCTTGAAACTGTAATTCCCGGGTCGGCTCCCTACTCGATTTAGGGTTTTCCTGGGGGGAGCTCGAGGGAAGGTATTGACCACAGAAAAGTGATCTACGCAGAAGGGGCATCTACACATGTAAATAATAAACCGTTGTGTAATAATTTGCAGCGGTTTTCCTTAGTTTTCCCCAACGAATTAACCCGGAGGGGACATTCTTGCTTGTTCAAGCAAGGGTCATGTTCAATAATTGGGAGAAGGAGTGGAGGGCGATTAGAGGGTACATGAAAAAAACCAGTCATGCAGCATGACTTAATGAGCGAATTTTCAAAGAAATATTCGAATTAATGGCTATGGTTTTGAATAAAGGAAAACTTCTTCCTCCTACTGTTAGTACCTAAATTGAATAATTTGAAATAGATTTTTTCTTTCGTCTTCCTTCTAGTAATACGTGGGCCGGTACTCTCTATCTATGAAGGTATCATAACAATTATATGTCAAATGGGAAATTCAAGGAGTTGTACTAATCGTTTGCCTCCCCCTTTTTTGCTTCGAACTCTCGTCTTCAATTAATACTTCTCACATTTTTCAATCTGACCACTCTAAGGGGGTGGGGGGGGAGGGGTAAGAGTTTAAAGATTATCCTAGTTTTGGGTAATTTTTGCGCACTTTAAATGCTCTAATTTAAGAACGGATTTAGATATCTAAAATCCGATTTCACCATCGTGTTCAGCGTGCAAAAACCTTTAAAATGAGGGGTCACTTGTTAGAAAATAACATTTTGGGGATTTTTGGGTAATTTTTGCGCACTTTAAATGCTCTAATTTGAGAACGGATCAAGATATCTAAAATCCGATTCCACCATCGTGTTCAGCGTGCAAAAACCTTTAAAATGAGGGGTCACTTGTTGGAAAATAACATTTTGGGGATTTTTGGGTAATTTTTGCGCACTTTAAATGCGCCAAAACCCTCCTTAGAGTAGGCCAATTTCGCCCATCTTCGAACTTAGCCTTTCGATTGCCAAGATAGATTTTTTGTGCAAATTTGAGCTGTTTATCTCAATTCTATCGAGAGTTATCGTCTGGAGTGACACATATATATATATATATATATATACATATAAAAAAGTGTTAAATTTCAGGAATCGTTTTAGAACGGTCTGAAACGGATTTCTATGAAGAAAATTTCCAAAAATTTATATTATTTAAATTTCGAAGCCATTGCAATAGCTTCATTTTCTTTGAAAATTCGCTAAAATGAGCCTTGTGCAGACGGCTTATAAAGAAATTAACATTCTGTCATTTACTATTATTATAATAATAGTAGGTACCTACTTATATTTACAATTTATTATTCCCTTATGGTTTGATCTATTAGGTGAGCTTCTGAGCTCGGTGAGATTTGAAGGATGGACGGTCGAACCACCTCCAGCAGTGACCATCTGAGAGGGTAGGTGTTCGAGGCAGGTGCATGGGGGTGTCTCAAAGGCGCGCACAGAGCTGCTCTCTGATTGGCCTAGCTCTCTCAAAGGATTACGACCGTTCTATCCATCCGACTTCGATTATGAAAAAAGTTCTGTAATCATTACAAGACCTAGTTTGGTTGCTGAACCAGAAATGGGAAAAACAAATTTTGGAATATATTGTGAGCGACAGGTTTATTGGCCTACCGAATACACAGCCGTTTTCAGAATGAAATTGGTTGATTTTTGGGAGAGTAATTTAAGCGATAAGTAATTTAAAATTAACTCAAATTGAAGCACAACGTGGTGGCCGTTTTTGGAACTATGTCGTGTCGGATTGGCCTTAAACTCCCGACAGGAGACCGCTCCGCGATCCTTACTTTTTTTGAAAGTTTCTCTGAGTTCGCACAACGGGTGTTTGAGGCGGGCGGGAGTCGCGAATCTTCACTCTTTCTGACACAGTCAATCGCGAATGGGTTTTTTGGATAACAATTATCGAATTATCAATCATGATGAAACGATTGAAAACGAAAGCTGGGTCAAAAGCGAGGGCCGAGATCGGGAAGGAAAGCAGAGTACCTACAAAGCGAGAGTCGAGATCGGGAAGGCAAAACAGAACAAAAGTGGAGTACATAGCAAGGATCGAAATCAAACGTAAAGAGTGAGAAAGTCGTAAAGTCCGTCTCAAAACCGGATGCTGCAAAATGTGCAGTGAAAAAAGAGTGCAAGAGCCGGTCACTTGTGATAAATGTGTGTTGTGTTGGAATTATAAAGAGAAAAAATCTCAAGGGAGCACATTCCCAAACTGCACTGTCATTTACATTCCTATCCAGTCCCCACTCACAAAACCATCTGCAGCAAGTCGTAATAATATCATCCAAGAAGATACGAACAACAACGTCATCCCACAAGGAAAAACAGCAACATCAGGAAGAATATCAACCTACATAAGCCTCGCTGGCTTGAAAGCCGAAGGCACACAAAGAGAGAATTTCACACATACACTCAAGCGAGAAAATATCCATGAATATTCATTTAACTCCATACGGGTTTACTTCACCCCTAGCAGGCAGTGCTTGGAGCACATAGAGATGTGCTCTCCAACTAATAGAAATTAATTTTTCACGATACATGATGATCTCTCATTGGTGGAAATCCGTTTCATGTCACCAATCCCTGCTGCCCATTCACAGTGACCCTTTAAATACATTTAAATCGGGAGCCCAGATCTGCTGTGCTCCTTGTTTGTGGGTTTCCATGGCTTCTGTGTACTGATGCCCTCTCCTGTCAACCTCGGCTGCTAGAAGCCCCCTCCTCCCTTCCACAGCCAGCTCTTCCCAAGCGAATTTTCATGACGACTGAATGAAGACGTACCTATCTAATCAGTCCTGCACATTTTGTAGAGCTGGAAGTTTAAAGTCTCCTAATTTTCCTTGGGGGTGCACGTGCTCCTGTGCCCAGGCCATTATCTGCCCCTGCAAGCTACCATATTCATTGCAAGCCCATCAACGCCCCTGCGGAGTCCTTTTTGTTGATCTACATTAGTAATGGAGGACTCTAATATGTTTCCTAAGATATTATGGACTTGGTGTACAACTGCTAATGGGGCTGTAATTAATAAATAATGCCTCTGTGGCCTATTATTCTCTGGTATCACTGTAGTTCTGGCTTGCAAGAGCATAGAAGGCATGACCCCCCCCCCCTCCCCTGGCGCATAAAGATGTTGAAGAATAACACCCTTAGCCCATAATGCACAGCCCTCCGCACCCCTGCCTGCAACCCATCTGGGCCACATGCTTTCTTATTCAGTTCAGAGTTCTGAATGTCTTCCTTTGTTATTGGCGCCCATACTTGCTGTGTGGAGTCCTGGGATGGTACTGATCATTGATCAGCCCAATAGCACCCCAATTCATGGTCTGTATGCCTGGCCTGCACTCTTCTGTTGCCGAATATCTTCCACTACGGCAGTTCTGTCTCCATCCCACGGTCTCCTGAACCGGGCAGATCTATCTCTTCTCGTTTCTGGTGGTGTACTGTTACTCAAAACATAGTCTCTGGGCAGACGAGGTACTGGCCAATAAATAGCCAGAGGAGTAGATCATCCTGGGGGTTGGAGTCTTGCATGACCATTCTCACAGGGTTTATCAGTGGCTGATGGCCTCAATCTTTTTCTGCCACCTATCGAGCCAAGCCAGTTTTTTTTGGCACTACAGTCCATTGTGGACCTTGGCCGCCTCCACAATTCTCCGCCAGACCACTCAATCCCTAGCCACTGTCCTCCATGTTCTGTGTCCTAACTTCTTGAGGTTGTCTTCTACTCAATCCAACCATCTGACTTTTGGTCTTCCTCGCCCTCTGCACCCGCCCGGGTCTTCACAGAACAGCCTCCTTGGAATCGCCATGTCTTCCATCCAGATGACATGGCCAGCACATCTGAGTCTGGCTGACCTTACCACATGTGAGACAGGAGGGTCATCATATATCTCATACATTTCCGCATTGAAACGGCGTCTCCATCTTCCTCTCTCGCATACTGGGCCAATGACTCGTCGTAAAACTTTTCTTTCAAATCTATTGAGCATTTCAGAGTCATTCTTTGTTAAGGGCCATGTTTCAGAGGCATAGGTCAGGACGGGACGCACCAGCACTTTGTACAGAGTGCTGCCTAGACCTGAAGAGACTGATCATAGCAATGTACGCTCTATTCGCATCCATGAGTCGCAGTTTGATCTCGGTGGGAGGGTCATTCTTACTAGTTACTGTTGAGCCGAGATATTTGAACTCACTGTTTCCAATTGATATACAGCCAGGTATATATGCGAAGTGCATGTTCCTCTTGTGGGCTGGTCCTGCTGGCATGTACTTTGTTTTTGACTGGTTAATCACTAGTCCCATTTCCCGACTTGCTATTTCAAGTGCTATGAATGCTCTCTCCAGGTCTGGCCTTGTCCTAGCTATTATGTCAATATCATCCGCGAATGCCAGAACCTGCACAATTTGTTGGAAAATGGTTCCTCTTGTTTGCAAGCCCGCATCACGTATGACCTTCTCCAGCGCCACGGTAAACATCAGGCACGCAAGAGCATCACCTTGATGTAGACCGTCACCAATCTGAAGTGGGTCAGACAGAACTCCTTTCACCCTGATACAGCTTTTCTCCTCAGCCATGCTCACTCTGACCAACCTGATCAACTTTCTCGGAATGCCAAGCTCGTCCATTGCCATATATAAGCGCTGCCTATTCACACTGTCACACGCTGCCTTGTAATCTACGAATAGGTGGTGCGTAGCAATCGAGCCAAGCCAGTACCCACAAGTATCACATGCCAAACGAGTGTTGGGCAACCTCCAGTTGGGAGTCTGACTGTGCCGGAGTTTCATTGTTGGTCCGAACAGGGTTCTCACATTACTGTTTCAATACATCCTGGGAATGCCATCTTGCTCGAACTCCTTCCACAGATTTGATTGTTCTGTCAACCATTTTTGTGGCGAGAGTTTGGTTCAAGTAGGAGGAATATGGGTGTTCCAGGTCAGTTCATTGACCTCTGACGTCAGGCCCTGACATCATAATCTCTGACGTAACGGCCTCTGACGTCACAGCCTCTGACTCTGACAGTTGTTGAGGATTCCTCCTCCCCTTCCCCCCTGCTATGCCTTATTATTCTCCTGCATTTTTTTTACTCGCCAATTTTTAAAATCACTGCCCTCTTCCCCTCCCGCCACGAGATATATTATGCATTGAGGTTAAGTCAATCTCCCGCCTTTTTTCAAACAGTCATTTACACCACCCCACCACCCAATCCAAAGGTGTTTCCCTCTCATTATCAAAATACTCCCTCCTGTCCACTCCCTTGAATGACACAAGACCAGCTGTTTACCAAATTCCCGCCTTTTCAAACTTTTGTCACCCCTGATCATATGGCTTTCACTATCATTATCAAATACCCCACCACCCACCCATTGGTGATATGAGAACAGCTGTTCCCCCTTCCTCACCCTATCATTGTTCTCCCCCCCCCCCCCCCGCCCAAGGTCACAGCTGATGGGATGTCACAGCCTTCTACGTCATGACCGCCAATTTTTGAATTTCTCCCACCACAACCACTCCCCCTCAGCAATCAGCTGATATTCTCTTTCCCTCCAGTTTTTAACGGCCAATTTTCAAACATGACTTGATAACAATGATAACCTATACGTTTTCCTGCCCCCTTTTCGGTAACCCTCCCACCCCCACAACTTGGACCAGCTCATGGATCATATATAAATTATATGGTCCATCCTTTTCCACATATCTTTCACGTGGCTTTTGGTTTTCCCCTTCCCTAACCTCTCCTTACCTAATGTTTTTCCCTCAAATTTTCATTTACTCCTTCTCAATCTCTTATCATAATCAGCTGAGGACCCCTACCTTTCTTTTATCAAACAAGATACCAACTGGTGTGACGTCATCCCTTGTATTATTTTTTGGACATCCCACCACGACCTTGACCACTCCCCCTCAGGTATCAGCTGATATTATTTTTACCCCCCCTCCCACCACTGCCGTTTCAACTGATAATAATAATAATCTATGCACTTTCCAGCTCATTTCGGCAACATCAAAATTTTAGGGTGGGTCAAATATTTGGGCAACTGCTTTAACGTAGACCCATCTAGTTGAGGCTCTTTCTGAATCTGTCATTCAGTTGGTAACGATTATGATATAGATAAAGGTCTTCGGTTATTTTTTGGGTGTAGGCCCACGTTTGAAGGATGAGAGTAACAGAGGAACAGCAACCAGGGGAGCTTCTCACCGAAGCTTCCATAATAGGCGTTCATTCGTTTTTTCCTCATTCGGAAATCGGCGTAGGAAAAGGGGTGAAACATAAAACAAAGCGCGCTAAAAAAATGTGACAAAGCGCTGTGTCGAATAAATTGACGTCTAATTCATAGTCGGTGACCCACGCTGATAATGCTCGTACTTTAACCATAGAGCACGAAAGATAATATTGGCTTCCGGCTTCTTGATGGTCCAAACAGGGCTTTCCAATATGAGGCGAGTCGAGAAGCGTCGAAAGTTTGGGACATCCAAATTGTAACAAATCAAAGACCTGCCTTTTGTTCGGTAGAAATCCTTTCAAAATGACACATTTGTCCAGTCCTTTGGTGAATATAAACTTGATCTTCTCTGTTGCCTCTCTTAAAATCTCAGGAATGCGTTCATATGGTGTATATCCCGAGTTCCATGACAATCCTTGTTAAAACGTGATTGTAAGATGAAGCCTCGGTTGAGAAGAGGAGGTAAAAACATGTAGTAGTGCTTTAGGATGAAGGAAGAAGGTCCATCATGAGCCACTAATGATATCTCCTGGATTATTTTCTCACACTGAAGGGTCAAATCGATTATAACCGAAGACATGGTTATTTATCTGCAGATATCTGAGTGCAACTGTCGAGGTTTTCACAATGTTATTGCTTTTTCAGCTTCTCCATTAGAGCTATTTGCCGTCTCAAGGCTACGAGTGCAGCATCATTTTCAATCCTAAATTTTTCCATCTCCCATTTAAAACGTCGGTCAATCTCAGTTTAGAAACTACGCATCATATTGTCAAGAGCTGAGTCAACATACTTCTTACTTGTTGCGTGTGAAGGAAGGGTGGGGTTTTCATGAACAGCAATCCATTTCCGCTTCCATACAGATTTATCACTAGGCATTTTTTTACGGTATTGCTTTTAGTAAATGTAACCCAACTCCTCCAATCGGTCAATTATTTTGTTTGCCGTGCTTTGAAGACGGGAATTACCAGCATCGAATGATCCCAACGCTAATTCTAATCAATCAACCAGTATATTTGGGTCGCCTTCAGTCGAAATCCAATTGGGAGATTTTTCTTCATCAAACTCTTTAAAGTGTGTGAATAAATTCGCAACACCACTACCTGTTTTATTGTCGACGACCGGCTGAACGTAGGTGTTTTTTCTAGTTTTAGGAGGGTAAATAACTGAAATGATAGATTTAAATATTTCTCCCCACCAAACCTCTTTAACGATCTGTGTAAATCGTATCCATGGTGAGCCACACGAGTTGTCTTTACAATTTGATTATAATCATCGAAATATCACGATCAAAATTTAACGGGTTAGGTATCTAAAAAGATTAGCTCATGCAACCCTGGAGTAGCTTTGAAAGTTTGACCATCAACATACAAGAACTGTTACCAAAATTGAGTTATGAAGTACCTACAGGCCCCACGCCGATTCATCGTTGGACCATAGTATTTGTCGAGTTTACCATTGCCTTCCCATTTCCCTGTTGTGATGAATTTCATGTAAAATGTAGCAGGGCTGTGGGAACCTGTTGATAAATTCTTGCGTCTTCTTTTCACCTTCTGGTGTCGTAGTGATGAGATTACGTACTGGTTCAAGATTGTTCTCAACATCAGCTTGATGCAAGGCCTCTAAATTCTTGGAATGTCGTTTCGTTTTTTGTATCAAAGTCGATTTTTGAGGGTCTCGTAGAAATGTGCTTGTGGAGGCTGTCGGGGTCGACATGAAAGGAACAGGTGAGGTTGGAGGTGGGGTTAAAACTTGGGAAGGTCCTTCGCCTTTAGACGTTAATATCGTTGTATCACTTGAATCTTGAAAACTCGGGACACCGTCGCGAAGAAACAGACTCGGAAATTTCGAGTCGTCCTTATCGATGCTTATACGTTGACTCTTTATTTTTTCCCGCGGTTGTAGGTTCCCCTTTAGTTTCATTGATAACATTAACGAGATCCTTGATGGTGTTATGGGTTGATACTGTTGCTCGAGGGAATGCATCGACCTCTCACGAGCTTGTTGCAATTCAGCATATTTTCGCTTCAGAGCTGTTCTCGCTTCATGAAGTTGATCAGAAGTCTGAGCTTGTTTTTTCTAGTCGCGCCTCCTTTTCGAATCCTGCAGAGATATCGCTCAGCCTTGCTGACATTGCGGGTACAGGTTGAATGAGTCCTGATGGTATAATGTTTACTATTTATATCACAATTGAGTCGTAATTTAGTTATCAATCCGTCACTGATGGAAACTCGAAAAATGAATCCACTCCACTCCTGTAACGTCCTGTTTGAATATCAACGCTCTTATCCATCAATAAAAAATTGAGAGGATTAGAAAATGTTTATATAAACATTTCCAAAAACATCGGATATGTCATATCATTATGAGCATGGTCTCTCCAAATTAAATTTAGGTTTCTTCCATCTTGAGGAAGTATAACGATTACATTTGCGTTGTCTCGCACAAAATGTTTCATACAGGACGCATACGATTGAATTCGATAGAAGGAGCCGGGTTGTAATGCCTCCCTCGTGTGAAGAATGTCTGATGAACCATCAACGCCATCAAAGATGACGAGAGTATGGTTTTTAGGTTCCTCGTGTAGTTGTGGGAAGTCCTCTCTGTTTGAACATTTCAGGTACCTATTCATTTTCTGGAACTCTCTCCAAAACATGATCTAAAAATGAATATTTCTCTTGATCCAGGCTTTTTGAACATATTGCTTGTCGAAAAAACTTGAGCGATTTTTCCGCTAACATCATATTTTTATTTTTTATAACAAGATAACTTAACTGCATAGTACAGTATTACAGTTCTGAGCGTTAATTTAACATAAATATCACATGAAACATGATTAGGAGTGTGAGTCCAGCGACTTTCTCCCATTATAATTTTTTACATTGAACAGTTTATTATCATGGTATGTGTTAGGTAACAGAAAAAATATGATAAATTAGGCACCTACGGAATGGCGTTTTGGATTGCAGTAAGGAGATCAGTGTGGCGTTTTCGTTTCAATCTGCCATTTGGACGGTCGAGTGGGGATTCGAGTATGCCAGCCGCTATATAGTAGATTTGGGTGGTTGTGGAGTCTGTTATGGAAACGAGAGTACGTGGCCTGCATCATCATCTACATCAACATCCTTATGGAGGTTGTCGTTCCTGATAACCAGGGCGCATAGGAAATGATTCGCAAAACGCGATTTTGAAAAGTTTGCAGGCGCCTTACTTGTGAGTTAGGTGCTCCACCCCAGACGTGGCTGCCATACTCCCAGAATGGTCTTATCAACATTATATGTTTCAGTCGTGTTCCTAGCAGTGGCTTGAGTTGCCCAAGAGGATGATGACATCTTCTCAGCAGGAAAGTAATGTGTTCATCAAAGATTAAACGTCTATCTAAATTGTAAATTGTAAATTGTAAGTCGGATCACTCAGGAATGGGGGTCGGTTGCCCCAAAGCACGGAAGCCTATTGGCTTATTGTACTTTTCCTGAGTGTCCTAGCTTAATCAAATAACCCCAGTCCCCTGGTGAGGGTTGTAAGGTTTTTGATTATATTTTCGCTGGGAAATTCCCTCATTGGGGTTGAGGCCCCAAAGAGGTTGTGCCTGCGCTGAGCGAGTGCTGGGCACTCAAATATTATGTGGGATGCTTTTTCGTCTGTCTCCTCACATAGTCTGCATTGGGTTGTTTGTTGTGTGACCCCTATGCGGTTTAGGTGGAAGCGCAGGGGGAGGAAGCCGGTTAATAGGCCGACTATTTGCCTCAGCTCTCTGCGGTTCAGTCTAAGGAGCTCCTCAGTAGCGTTGGAGTTGGGTCTGGCCATCATCCGTTTACTGTGAGCGTGTCCATCTATGCGTGACCATCTTTTGGTGGTCTGTGAGCGAACCCACCGGTTGATGGCCCCTCTGATGGTGGTTTTTGGTAGGCCGACCGCTGGTTCTGGGCCAGTGAAGGGTGTTTGAGAGCCCTTTCTGGCGAGTGAATCGGCGTTTTCGTTGCCTATAATTCCTCTATGGCCTGGCACCCACTCCAGAGTAACTCTGTTGTGTTTCGCCAGGGCGTTGAGGGTTTGCATACAGTCCCAGACCACTCTAGATGAGACGATGGGGGCTGTAAGTGCTTTTATTGATGCTTGGCTATCCGAGAGTATGCGGGTGTGGGATCCACGGTGTCCCCTCCTCAGGCTCTCAGAAGCCGCAGCATCAATTGCCACTATTTCTGCCTGGAATACAGAGGTGAAATTCCCCAGTGGGGTTGAAAAGTCCCACCTGGGTCCTGCCCCGTATACTCCGGCACCAGTGCCGTCATCCATTTTTGATCCATCTGTGTACCAGATTATATCATTGGAGCAGCATTTTTTCCAACCATGCCCCGCCCACATCAGCACGGATGCGTATGGGTGTGGTTGATGGAGGGTTTTTGGCATAACATCCGCCACCATGTCAAGTAGTGGTTCTTGTATAGCCTTTAGTATATTGGTATGGCCTGGGTGGGGTGTGTCCCGCCAGGTACCATTCCATTTCAGCCTCAGGGAGGCCATTGCGGCCTCCCCTTTAATGTAGATATCTATTGGGGGTAAGCCCAGTAGAATCTCCATGGCTGCAGTGGGTGTACCATGCATTGCACCTGTGATGGTTAGACAGGCCAGTCGTTGTACACTGGTAAGGGTTTGGCAGGCCCCTACCTGACTGACCTTCGGCCACCACACAGCGCAGCAGTACGTAAGAATGGGTCGTACTATCGCGGTATAAATCCAGTGGACCATCCGCGGCTGTAGGCCCCATGTTTTTCCGCAACTGCGTTTTGCGCACATAAGGGCTCCCTTGCCCCTATTTGCTATGTACTCGAGGTGTTTGTTCCAGGTGAGCGTTGCATCCAGGTAGACGCCCAGATACTTCACCCCACGCTGGAATGACACCTTTGAGTTGTAAAACCGGGGTTCTGAGAGACCTCTCAGATTCCTCCTTCTTGTGAATTGAACCAGCGTGGTTTTATTTGGGTTTACATTTAGGCCCTCTGTGCCACACCAGTCTTCCACTGCTTTCAGAGCTGACTGTGTCAGATCTGAGACTGTGCTGACAAAGGGACCCCTAACTAGGATTACCACATCATCAGCATAGCCCTGTACGTAGAGGCCTTGACCACTGAGTTTCTCCAGCAGAGAGTCCACAACAAGGTCCCACAGAAGGGGGGACAAAACCCCGCCCTGCGGGCAACCCCTTGCCACAGACATCCCCACGGACTCCCCAAGGAGCTCAGCCTCTACTGTCCTGCTAGTCAGCATGGTACTTATCCACCTACACAGGGTGGTGTTTGTTCCATGCCGGCGCGCTGAGTTTATAATTGAGTCTACAGAGGTATTGTCAAAAGCGCCCTCTATATCCAGAAATATACCTATGGCAAATTCTTTAGTTGCTAGCACCGATTCCACCTGTGACACCAGGTGGTGCAGTGCTGCCTCACAGGATTTGCCCGGTTGATAGGCAAACTGATTGGTGTGTAGAGGCCTCTCTGTGAGAGAGGTTTCCCTCAGATACCTATCAACCAGTTTCTCTAATGTCTTCAAAATGAAGGACGTTAGACAGATGGGTCTGAACGCCTTTGCCTGGTTGTACCAAGGTTTCCCTGGCTTAGGCAGAAAGATGACCCTTGCTTTGCTCCATCTTTGGGGTATTGTGCCTGTAGCCAGGCAGGCCCTAAAGAGTGCACTCAGGATCCTGGCTACCCCATGGCCCCCTTCCTGAAGCAGTTTGGGGATAATGCCATCTGGGCCCGGCGATTTGTATGGGCTGAAGGTGCTGATAGCCCACTTTGTGCGTTCAATGGAGACCACACCCTTTGCCACTTCCCAGTCTGCCCTGGTTGCTCTCATACCCTGAGCGCCGGTTGGTGGTTGAGGTGGGGGTCCCCGAACGTCAGTCACCGCCGAGCCAGGGAAGTGAGTCTCTAGTAGGAGCGCTAGAGTGTCCCCGGCTGTTGTGGTGTAGCTTCCATCTGGTTTAACTAGTGTGCCAATTGGATTGATAGGAGCCTTAGAAAGGACTCTTTGGAGTCTTGCACATTCCGAGGTTTTTTCCACCTCTTCACAGAACTTCCTCCATGTGTCCCTTTGTGATTTCCTTATAAGACTCCTGAGTTGGGCCAGCTTGGTCTTATAAGCGTCCCAGTTGCCCGTCTTTTGCGCCCTATTATATAGTTTGCGTGTTTCACGCCTAGTGACTTCTATTTCCCTATTCCACCAGGGGACCCCGGTGGTTGAGAGTTTAGTTGTCATAGGAGTGTGATTATTGAATGAGGTGAGTAGTGCCTCTTCTAATTCTCCCGCTACCGCCTCAATATCAACTATATTGTGTAATTTGGTCCGAGTTCCTCTCAACCAGCCCTCCACTTCCTCCCTATAGGCTTCCCAGTTCGTCTTCCGAGGATCGCGGTAGGATTGCTGCGTTTTACCCACACCTTGGATTTCCACAACAATATACCTATGATCCGAGTAGGAGGGAGTATCGGATACGAACCATTTCTTTATTCTTTGATCTAGTGGAGGGGTAATAATGGTAATGTCAAGGACCTCTTTCCTATTTATGGTGACAAATGTTGGTTTGTTTCCCCGGTTTGCTACATATAGATTACTAGCTACCAGGTAGTCAAACAAGCATCTACCTCTGGTGTTGGTGTCGGTGCTTCCCCAGGCAACATGGTGGGCGTTGGCATCCGCGCCGACTAGGAGCTGCACATTGTCCGTGCGGCATTTTTCGACAAGGTCCGGCACCTCCACGGGTGGTGGCCCCTCCGATGAGTTTCCCGGAAAGTAGGCTGAGGCAGTTATTATGTGCTCCCTTTGGCCATTTTCAGAGAGGGTTATCTTCACTGCTACTAAATCCCTGAAACAGAACTCAGACATAGTTAGTGAATTGATGTCATTTTTGACAAATACGCAGGCACGTACATCATCCACGCAATCGCGTTTGTAGATTAACTTACCTCCTGCGTTGTTGAGGCCCATGATTCTGCCCCGGTAGACCCAGGGTTCTTGAATCAGGGCGACGTCGTAGTTGCCAGCTGCGAGCAGCTGGCATAGGGCAGCTGTCGCCACCTTGTTATGCTGCAGGTTTATCTGAATGACCCGCAGCATCACTCGGTGGTGTGGACAGCTGCCTAAAGGTGACTCTCCGGGTGTGGAAGTGGGGTTTAAAGTTGTGCCCCTTCAACCATTCCAGAGAGCCCTTATCTATTTTCAGCACGAGCTCTAGCCCTCTCTCATCCGCTCGGCTGAACAAAAGGCGCCATTCCTTCGTTGAGAGTCCAGGATTCTGGATCTCAAACAAAGGAAGTAGCTTCCTTGCGTCGGATCGATCAAGGAAGTCGGTGGGGATCCAGACCCCAACCTTCACCTGATCCTCCAACAGCATTTTTGCGTGCCCCGTCCGGAGGGTGGCACCATCCCAAGGCCGCAGCACCCCAACCCTTTCCTCCAGCCAACCCTTCGACTGGCTGTTGGAGCAGGTCAGGTGGACCACACCATTGCTGGTATAGCCGTTTGTGAACTGCGGACCCTGGCCGGGCGCCTCCAGGAACGTTGCCTGCACTATTGCTCCCAGGACCAAGTTGGCTTCCACGTCCGATAGTCGTTCCACGGGGTGGTTGCCGTGTACTACGACCATCTTGGTGGTGGAGAGTGCACCGCTGTACCCGCCAGAGCTGTCACCCTGAGGTGATGCTCCGGATTGGGCCACGGTCTCTCCCCGTGCCTTCTTGATCCTAGGCATTGAGGCCGAGGGGGGGGTGGTGTGGGGGGTGCGTGGCCGTTTACCCGGCGTACTCGCCCCCACTCCACTCCCACCCGGTCCCACTGCCAGAGGTGGGCGGAAACCCGCTCCAGAGACGCCACCGGGTACAAGGGGTTCAACGCTGATTAGCGTTTCTGCCCCTTGTGAGGTGGTTGCTCCTTCACGGGTCCCCGTCGCTCCGGCATCAGGAACAGGCTTCCCCGACCTCTTTCTCCTACGAGGCTTAATGGGCTCCCCTCTATCGAGAGCCCTTTGTCTGGCCGCCTTCCTCAGCTGAGCGCCAGAGGGTCGGCGGCCCAAACTTTGTGTGCTGGTGGATTGCTCTTGAGAAGCGCCACCTGCGCCTGTGCAATCCATGGATGTCGGGGTTTGTTCAGCCCCAACTTCCGAGATTGCCATTTCTGTCAGTGAGGTGGAGAGTTCAGAGCAGCTCTCTTCCTCACTGACAGTGGTTGGTAAATGTAAATTTTTATTTTCGTTCTTCTTCGTTTTGATCCCACGAGAAGCTAGGGAAAGGGTCGTCCACCCATACAGAGCCCCGCATGTATAGGCAAGCCTAAGTACACCCAGGGGGTCGGCCGGTACCCTGGGGGCAGCCGTTAGATGTGCACATTGCCCTCTGCACCATGCAGACCATCAGCACGGCGTGTACACCTTGGTCTTGAGGGTTGTCTACTCTTAGTTGCCGTGTGCAATGGCCCACACCATCCAGTGATCAACACACTCCAAGGAGGTGCGATCGTGCAATAGATGGTGTGCGCCGCGGACTAAGCCCCCCCACCAACGGCAAGGTGGTAGACGCGGGGGGGAAACGTCTATCTAGCTTTACTCCCTGGTCTCGGACGGCAGCTTCGAAAGGGACAACATCGTCACCAATGCTCAGTTCAGGTTCGTCGTGGATGTGGAGGTATGTGAATATTACACAGTACGGCTTCTGAGGGTTAAGCTTAATCTTCCAATGTACTGCCCATTCACTCAAGTCAAAAGCCAGCCCTTCAAGCTCTGATCCCGCTCTCTCCCTTCTAGGTGAGCTGCAGAGAAAAGCTATGTCATCCCCAAACTGAGCAGAGGTCATTGTTGGGGAACTGGGGATACCACCAGTATATACCACCAGTATAGGGGTCCCAGAACGCTCCCCTGCGGAACACCTGAGCGAATTCGCCGGGACCGAGAGGTTGCCTCCCTGTATCTGACAGTGAATGCACGGTTTGTCAGATACTACAAGGCAACTTGGTATTAGGTGTTGGAAGAGTAGATTTAAGCTTGTACAGCAGTCGAGGGTGCCAAACTTCGTCAAACGCTTTTTCGGTGTCAGCGACCAGCTGTTTACCAAATTCCCGCCTTTTCAAACTTTTGTCACCCCTGATCATATGGCTTTCACTATCATTATCAAATACCCCACCACCCACCCATTGGTGATATGAGAACAGCTGTTCCCCCTTCCTCACCCTATCATTGTTCTCCCCCCCCCCCCCCCCGCCCAAGGTCACAGCTGATGGGATGTCACAGCCTTCTACGTCATGACCGCCAATTTTTGAATTTCTCCCACCACAACCACTCCCCCTCAGCAATCAGCTGATATTCTCTTTCCCTCCAGTTTTTAACGGCCAATTTTCAAACATGACTTGATAACAATGATAACCTATACGTTTTCCTGCCCCCTTTTCGGTAACCCTCCCACCCCCACAACTTGGACCAGCTCATGGATCATATATAAATTATATGGTCCATCCTTTTCCACATATCTTTCACGTGGCTTTTGGTTTTCCCCTTCCCTAACCTCTCCTTACCTAATGTTTTTCCCTCAAATTTTCATTTACTCCTTCTCAATCTCTTATCATAATCAGCTGAGGACCCCTACCTTTCTTTTATCAAACAAGATACCAACTGGTGTGACGTCATCCCTTGTATTATTTTTTGGACATCCCACCACGACCTTGACCACTCCCCCTCAGGTATCAGCTGATATTATTTTTACCCCCCCTCCCACCACTGCCGTTTCAACTGATAATAATAATAATCTATGCACTTTCCAGCTCATTTCGGCAACATCAAAATTTTAGGGTGGGTCAAATATTTGGGCAACTGCTTTAACGTAGACCCATCTAGTTGAGGCTCTTTCTGAATCTGTCATTCAGTTGGTAACGATTATGATATAGATAAAGGTCTTCGGTTATTTTTTGGGTGTAGGCCCACGTTTGAAGGATGAGAGTAACAGAGGAACAGCAACCAGGGGAGCTTCTCACCGAAGCTTCCATAATAGGCGTTCATTCGTTTTTTCCTCATTCGGAAATCGGCGTAGGAAAAGGGGTGAAACATAAAACAAAGCGCGCTAAAAAAATGTGACAAAGCGCTGTGTCGAATAAATTGACGTCTAATTCATAGTCGGTGACCCACGCTGATAATGCTCGTACTTTAACCATAGAGCACGAAAGATAATATTGGCTTCCGGCTTCTTGATGGTCCAAACAGGGCTTTCCAATATGAGGCGAGTCGAGAAGCGTCGAAAGTTTGGGACATCCAAATTGTAACAAATCAAAGACCTGCCTTTTGTTCGGTAGAAATCCTTTCAAAATGACACATTTGTCCAGTCCTTTGGTGAATATAAACTTGATCTTCTCTGTTGCCTCTCTTAAAATCTCAGGAATGCGTTCATATGGTGTATATCCCGAGTTCCATGACAATCCTTGTTAAAACGTGATTGTAAGATGAAGCCTCGGTTGAGAAGAGGAGGTAAAAACATGTAGTAGTGCTTTAGGATGAAGGAAGAAGGTCCATCATGAGCCACTAATGATATCTCCTGGATTATTTTCTCACACTGAAGGGTCAAATCGATTATAACCGAAGACATGGTTATTTATCTGCAGATATCTGAGTGCAACTGTCGAGGTTTTCACAATGTTATTGCTTTTTCAGCTTCTCCATTAGAGCTATTTGCCGTCTCAAGGCTACGAGTGCAGCATCATTTTCAATCCTAAATTTTTCCATCTCCCATTTAAAACGTCGGTCAATCTCAGTTTAGAAACTACGCATCATATTGTCAAGAGCTGAGTCAACATACTTCTTACTTGTTGCGTGTGAAGGAAGGGTGGGGTTTTCATGAACAGCAATCCATTTCCGCTTCCATACAGATTTATCACTAGGCATTTTTTTACGGTATTGCTTTTAGTAAATGTAACCCAACTCCTCCAATCGGTCAATTATTTTGTTTGCCGTGCTTTGAAGACGGGAATTACCAGCATCGAATGATCCCAACGCTAATTCTAATCAATCAACCAGTATATTTGGGTCGCCTTCAGTCGAAATCCAATTGGGAGATTTTTCTTCATCAAACTCTTTAAAGTGTGTGAATAAATTCGCAACACCACTACCTGTTTTATTGTCGACGACCGGCTGAACGTAGGTGTTTTTTCTAGTTTTAGGAGGGTAAATAACTGAAATGATAGATTTAAATATTTCTCCCCACCAAACCTCTTTAACGATCTGTGTAAATCGTATCCATGGTGAGCCACACGAGTTGTCTTTACAATTTGATTATAATCATCGAAATATCACGATCAAAATTTAACGGGTTAGGTATCTAAAAAGATTAGCTCATGCAACCCTGGAGTAGCTTTGAAAGTTTGACCATCAACATACAAGAACTGTTACCAAAATTGAGTTATGAAGTACCTACAGGCCCCACGCCGATTCATCGTTGGACCATAGTATTTGTCGAGTTTACCATTGCCTTCCCATTTCCCTGTTGTGATGAATTTCATGTAAAATGTAGCAGGGCTGTGGGAACCTGTTGATAAATTCTTGCGTCTTCTTTTCACCTTCTGGTGTCGTAGTGATGAGATTACGTACTGGTTCAAGATTGTTCTCAACATCAGCTTGATGCAAGGCCTCTAAATTCTTGGAATGTCGTTTCGTTTTTTGTATCAAAGTCGATTTTTGAGGGTCTCGTAGAAATGTGCTTGTGGAGGCTGTCGGGGTCGACATGAAAGGAACAGGTGAGGTTGGAGGTGGGGTTAAAACTTGGGAAGGTCCTTCGCCTTTAGACGTTAATATCGTTGTATCACTTGAATCTTGAAAACTCGGGACACCGTCGCGAAGAAACAGACTCGGAAATTTCGAGTCGTCCTTATCGATGCTTATACGTTGACTCTTTATTTTTTCCCGCGGTTGTAGGTTCCCCTTTAGTTTCATTGATAACATTAACGAGATCCTTGATGGTGTTATGGGTTGATACTGTTGCTCGAGGGAATGCATCGACCTCTCACGAGCTTGTTGCAATTCAGCATATTTTCGCTTCAGAGCTGTTCTCGCTTCATGAAGTTGATCAGAAGTCTGAGCTTGTTTTTTCTAGTCGCGCCTCCTTTTCGAATCCTGCAGAGATATCGCTCAGCCTTGCTGACATTGCGGGTACAGGTTGAATGAGTCCTGATGGTATAATGTTTACTATTTATATCACAATTGAGTCGTAATTTAGTTATCAATCCGTCACTGATGGAAACTCGAAAAATGAATCCACTCCACTCCTGTAACGTCCTGTTTGAATATCAACGCTCTTATCCATCAATAAAAAATTGAGAGGATTAGAAAATGTTTATATAAACATTTCCAAAAACATCGGATATGTCATATCATTATGAGCATGGTCTCTCCAAATTAAATTTAGGTTTCTTCCATCTTGAGGAAGTATAACGATTACATTTGCGTTGTCTCGCACAAAATGTTTCATACAGGACGCATACGATTGAATTCGATAGAAGGAGCCGGGTTGTAATGCCTCCCTCGTGTGAAGAATGTCTGATGAACCATCAACGCCATCAAAGATGACGAGAGTATGGTTTTTAGGTTCCTCGTGTAGTTGTGGGAAGTCCTCTCTGTTTGAACATTTCAGGTACCTATTCATTTTCTGGAACTCTCTCCAAAACATGATCTAAAAATGAATATTTCTCTTGATCCAGGCTTTTTGAACATATTGCTTGTCGAAAAAACTTGAGCGATTTTTCCGCTAACATCATATTTTTATTTTTTATAACAAGATAACTTAACTGCATAGTACAGTATTACAGTTCTGAGCGTTAATTTAACATAAATATCACATGAAACATGATTAGGAGTGTGAGTCCAGCGACTTTCTCCCATTATAATTTTTTACATTGAACAGTTTATTATCATGGTATGTGTTAGGTAACAGAAAAAATATGATAAATTAGGCACCTACGGAATGGCGTTTTGGATTGCAGTAAGGAGATCAGTGTGGCGTTTTCGTTTCAATCTGCCATTTGGACGGTCGAGTGGGGATTCGAGTATGCCAGCCGCTATATAGTAGATTTGGGTGGTTGTGGAGTCTGTTATGGAAACGAGAGTACGTGGCCTGCATCATCATCTACATCAACATCCTTATGGAGGTTGTCGTTCCTGATAACCAGGGCGCATAGGAAATGATTCGCAAAACGCGATTTTGAAAAGTTTGCAGGCGCCTTACTTGTGAGTTAGGTGCTCCACCCCAGACGTGGCTGCCATACTCCCAGAATGGTCTTATCAACATTATATGTTTCAGTCGTGTTCCTAGCAGTGGCTTGAGTTGCCCAAGAGGATGATGACATCTTCTCAGCAGGAAAGTAATGTGTTCATCAAAGATTAAACGTCTATCTAGCTTTACTCCCTGGTCTCGGACGGCAGCTTCGAAAGGGACAACATCGTCACCAATGCTCAGTTCAGGTTCGTCGTGGATGTGGAGGTATGTGAATATTACACAGTACGGCTTCTGAGGGTTAAGCTTAATCTTCCAATGTACTGCCCATTCACTCAAGTCAAAAGCCAGCCCTTCAAGCTCTGATCCCGCTCTCTCCCTTCTAGGTGAGCTGCAGAGAAAAGCTATGTCATCCCCAAACTGAGCAGAGGTCATTGTTGGGGAACTGGGGATACCACCAGTATATACCACCAGTATAGGGGTCCCAGAACGCTCCCCTGCGGAACACCTGAGCGAATTCGCCGGGACCGAGAGGTTGCCTCCCTGTATCTGACAGTGAATGCACGGTTTGTCAGATACTACAAGGCAACTTGGTATTAGGTGTTGGAAGAGTAGATTTAAGCTTGTACAGCAGTCGAGGGTGCCAAACTTCGTCAAACGCTTTTTCGGTGTCAGCGAACAGCCCAATGCATGTTCTTTTCTTTCGCAGGTGTCTAGTATTTTGTCGACCAAGCGATGCAACTAATGTAGGCAAGAGTGGGCGTTCCTGAAACCAAATTGTGTCACTGGTATGAGAGGCTTGAGATGGTGTACTAGTTTTGGCAGGAGCAGCTTTTCGGGAGATCTTTGACAGGAGAGGGAGAAGACTTATGGGGCGATAGCTATGGGGGTTATTTGAAGATTTATTGGGCTTATGAATGAGAACGACGAAGGTGTGTTTCCATTTGGAGGGTATATAACCAAGTCTGAAGCAAGCGTTGAAGATCTGTGTAATCAGAACCGAAGTTTTATGTGGTGTATGGATTAACAGGGGTCTAGTTATTTCATCACCGCCAGTGGCTTTCCTACATCTGAACGACGAATGACATTCTTCACTTGAGCGGGTCGAAAGAAGTCACAGAAAGGACTTAACTGGAGAGGTGCCAATAGGAACTCTTGTACTTCACCCTCAATGGGACGAGGATCAGAGTTAGGAGTGAACTGTTCTTGCAAGATCGTCGAGAGAAGCTCTACCTTTTCAAGCGATGTGGAATACCAACGACTGTCTCGCTTGAGAGGAGAAATATTAGGGCTTTCTTTGGTGAGCGACTTAGTCTTTTTCCATAATGATCCATCAGTGGGATCCAGCATGGTGAGGTCTCGTTTTTTCTGTTCCTGTCTTTCCTTAATGAGAGCTTCGTTCAAATCTTTACTTGCTCTGTTCATGTTGTGTTAAAATAATTCATTAGATGGGTCCGTTCGCGAAGAGCGACGGAGTCATATCGACAAAAAAAAAGAAGATAAATAGAAGAAAAAAAAAGGAAGACGCTCGACGGTAATCACTCAATCACGAGATGTTTGGATCAATGATCAGCGGCCCCGACGACAATGGCGTCCATCAGTCGATCCGATTACGAGTCTTGTCTCCACAGGACAGTCTGGTTTTGGCCATCATAGGCGGGTGTCCTTACAGTCAAAAAGATCGAGAAGGGCAATTTCTGTGATTCCACGTGAACGGTCTCTACATCCCTTCACTGGATTCTGCACATCTGAAGTCCTGGTCACCAGCATCCTGGATATTTTCTCCCCGTCTGTGGATTCCCCAAGAACTTGGCGCTAAATATCCCAGAACGGACCCGCCACTCCAACGCCGGCATTTGCGTTGGAAAATATCTGTGTCGACTGCGGACGGTAAGTAAAACCGTACATCATATTTCTTCACCGTTTGGCCTCATCGTGAATTTACATCCAACAGCAACCATCTTCCAGCAACGTTTTATTATTTTTATCAACCCTCCCGAGGACATCAGTTAATTTTGAGTTTCAGTTCATTCAGAGGAACATTTTTCTTTCTTTAGTCACGTGGCATTGACGATACAGTTTTGTTTCATTCTCTTTTTACCTCGAGGTACTAGGTAGGCCCTATCCTTTTAATACATTTTCAAAAAGGGATACAAGATCGGTGTTTTAAAATTATTTCTAAAACCCTCTTGCCTCCAACATGCTCTATTTAGATAAGTTTTATGGGGTGGATAACGGGTTATGTCCCACAGGAGTTTTGCTGATCTTTTGATCTGGAGAAGCTGCATGATATGTGGGGGCGGTGGTCTCTGCCTTGGAGCGACTGCAGTGTTTTGTTGTTGGGAGGCCTCAGTTGCAGCAAACTGGATTAGCCTGGTTAGGTTTGCAGTCACCTCGTCCACATCTCTTGGAGTTTTAAGTGGTATTTGCGTATCTGTAGCTGCTGAAAGGAGTTCTTTGTACTTGCCCCAATCAATTTTGTTGGTTTGGGGTACGTTATACGAATTTGCCATAGGCGAACTGTGTACATTCATTAGCAATGGAAGGTGGTCTGAGCTCAGCTCATGTAGAACTTCAGGTGTTGAGCAATTAGAATAAACATTCTTTGAGATAAAACAAAACAACCACAACAAACACGCAAAAAACAAACGGGTACAAACCGGTACGAATCGGTGTAGAATTTGGAGGCCGTGGACATGATTGCGTTGCATGAGAGCCGTCACACTTAACACATGGTTCTTTTTTATGACAGTAGTTCCTTGAGTGTCCAAATTCTTGACACTTGAGGCACTGGATAACAGTTCGTTTTAAGCGAGGGGGTTCTACTTTTACCTCTGCATAGTACAACCTGTTTAGGTAGTAGATTTCGGCATTTTTTGTATTGGGCTTGGGATCTACCAAGAACATTGGTAAAGGAGCTTTATTTGCTGTATGCAGAACGGGAAGGATTTGTGTGGCTTCATACCCATGATTAACGAGCTCATTTTTGATCATGCTGGCACAGTCTATGATGCCAAACCTAAAGTCTATGATAACAAACCTGAAGGCTCGCTCACTTTTCAATTGATAAGTGTAGTATTCTGCTTTTTTATGTTCAAGAAATGTTATTGCTTTGCGATACCCGTCTATTGTCATGAAATTGATTTGGACTTTGTCATTAAATGAAATGTATTTGAAAGTTGTAGGTTCGTAACTACGGAATTCTTGTAAGTATAACTAGGTTTATGATTGTAACATTATTAACGAATATCGGAGGAAGAGCAATTGATTTTTCACCTGGCATTCCAGGAGTTGTACCAGTATTCATTTCTTCAACCTCAGTTAGTGGTGCAAATGGATTTGGATAAATTAACGGGTCGTTAGGTTTCATATTTTTCCTTGCCGGATGGTGATGGTTTGAATCGTTGGAACCAATGGACCCATTGATAGTTGTTGGTGTCTCGATTATTGGACGCCAAGATAAGGAGCTGCCAACCACCACGACACGAACACGATAACAAACGGTTTTGTCGGTGTTACGATTATTGAACGCCTAGATAAGGAACTGACAACAACAACGACACGAACACGATAACAAAATCACAATGCACTCCGAGGTGTTCACTCTCGGAAGGCTGAGAGTCGACTGAAAATCATATTGAGAGGAAAATTCGGCTTCCCCTTTCCCGAAGGACCACAAACGATTGCTCTTACATTTGCTGGTAGAAAAGGACCGTTCTTTGCTATGTTTTCATCACTAACTTTTGAGACTGAACCACGCGATCGTAGCTTTTTATGGGGAAATAATCCATTTGACGCAAATTCATCTTGCGAACTGAATATATAAACCGATGACTTCGGAGTAAATAGGTATTCAAGTTTGAATTGTCATTTTTTCTGATAATGGGGAAGGGCGTAGACAGGGTGGGGCAGGGAGGGGCCGTGCCCCCCCCCCCCCCCCCAGACTTTCGGGAACACAAAAATAAATTGTGCTGAACTTATTAGTGACCGTATCTTTTTCGGTTGAATTTTTTGATAAAACTTCGTAAGCTATGTTTGTTTGGGCTGTAGATTACAGGAAAAATATTGAAAAAATTCTAATTTTTCGAGATCACCCACAATTAGGTTGGCCCAAACGGTACCGCTGGTCACCACAGGGCATCTATGCTTTACGCAATTACATTTCTCGTATATTTATCATTCCAAAAATGTGGTATAAATTAGACAAAAAATCAAACGAAACGAACATTTCTTTATTGAAGGTATTTGTATTTGTATATTGTTAATGTAGGTAGGTAGGTATATAACATACACGAGCTAATTTTTCCTGTAATACCAATAGGCACGCAAACTTTCCCTAGTCTTTTGTATGAAACATGGAAAGAAAAACATATTCGAAAACAAACATAATATTTATGAAACGGAAATTATCATAATTTAGTGTGAAATATCGCAAAGCACTCAACACACAACCCGACGCGACATTTGCTGCACATCGTCCTGGTACGTGATTGGCAGAATTATGGGCTGGACATCGTTTCCGAGAGTGTTCAGGGGTGTGCTGGACGTAGTGGTCTTGTCGATCGAATCTGATTTCATCCAACACTCGAGACGAATTTATGAAACGCCCAGATGGACCAGGATTTCTACGGGCGACGGCATATCTCGTTAGGAAATTTTGGGCCAGCTCCCTTCTGAACTGCAGCTGCGAAATTTTTCTTTGATTTCTGTGCAAACTCCACGAGTTTTGGATTGCTGCGTCAATAACCCACGTAAAAATGCACCACCACCACTTCTTACTGCGTATTCCAATCCTGTATGCATTTATATTTTGATCCATCAGATCAGTCCCTCCCATTCCAGCATTGTATTTGGCTATTGCACATGGCATTGGGACGAGGAAATTTTTTTCTGCTCGGGAGAGTACCTCTTTACAGTAGATGTGGGATTTACTCCAAAGGTAGTGGAACCTACAGTAACTACCCCATTGTCCTTCCACCTTACGAATAATATCCCATCATTCCACTCAATAGCACTCGTATAGTCTCCATGGCATTTCTTGGCCCACTCGGCTTTAGTTGGCAAGTTAATTTTTTTAGAATTTTGGTTGGTGCTCTCTTTCATTTTGATTCGATTTGTAGTTTTTTTTAGATTGCCCTTTGGTATTTTAGTTTTCGTGCCTTTTCCTTTCTTTCCGAAAACATTTTTTTGGGGCTTGCATTTAGCTCGTGGCTGAGGTATACGGTTATCGCGAAAGGTTCCAGTTGCAGTGTACCCTCTGTATTTCAAATAACTGAACAGGTTCACGCCACAAAAGAGGTTGTCCAAAAAAATATTGAAAGGCAACGATTGAACGGCATCTGGTAAATCATTGAGCATATTGACTAAGGGTGCGGCTGCTTTCCCGAACAGTTGACTGTGAACAGGTCCTATCTTCTGAAGTTTGCCTTGATACACATCAAAATTTATCAGATACCCATCGTTGGAGTTGAGGGACCAAGCTTTGAATCCAAATCTTATTGGTTTACCACGAATAAATTGTTTCATGGGGTGCCTGCCGAAATAGCGAATCATGCTTTCATCGTAATTGATGTAGGGTTTTGGTACGAAATTCGCGAGAAAATTGTTACATACTGACAAGATCCATGTAACGTCTCAACTTCCAACACTTATCATTGGGGACCTTCCTGTTGTTATCCTCAGTATGCATGTAGCGTAGAATTGTTACAAAGCGATTCTTCCTCATGGCGTTACAAACAAGATCGTTGTTTACATCTGGCAATTGCTCCCAGTAACTACGATTTGTTGGAACTGTATTGTAGCCACTCAAAATTAAAATGCCAACGAAAGCCTTTATTTCCTCCACCGTTATCGGAGATATAACAGCGTTACAGAAATCTGCATATTTTTTACATTCAGCAGCCAGCAGCTCCCACACTTCTGACGTAAAAAAATTCTCAAAAACTTCGACAGCAGACCCTCCAAATTTTGAATAATCGCCTTGAGGAAAGGAATCTACTAGCGGTTGACGCCGTCTCCCTCTTTCATGATAAAAATCACCTTCAATCCATTTGGCAAACTTTTTTCCCTTTTCTATTCGTTTTTCAAACCATGGGTCATTATTTGGGTCAATCGGGTTTGGGTCTTGGGCGTTTGCTTCTTCGTTATCTTCAGGCCCTCCAATGCGAATATTCCCAATTACGAGTTCATCAGGAGCTAGTAACTGATTTCCCGATAAATGGGAAATATCCCCCTCTTCATCGTCCTCATCGCCAGAGTCTTGGGGTGATATAATACAGGGATCAGGAGGTTCAGCATACAAAGCAGCAGATGTAGAGGCCAGTGGATTGTTCTCATCCTCATCAAAATTACTTAGTAGAATGTCAAGGGCATCCTGAACTGTGACGTTCCGACTAAAAAATAGAAAAGAGGAGAAAATATAAGTTTTTTATAGAGAAAGATTGCGATTATGTTGGGGGCTAATAAGGGGCCCTAAGCGTCCAAGTGCTGTCTCGTGGTGACCAGCGTGCCCAAACGGTACCACACGTGTTTAGGCTTTGTTTTCGCCCACCAAAACTGAATTATCGTCAGGTTTGATTATCAAAACACTAACTAAAACTATTTATGAGTTGAAAAAAGACGAGAGAAGAATTGAAAAGCCATTTCAGTGTACTTACGATAAAATATTCGCCAGAGCATCCACATCAAAGAAGTCACTCATTTTTATGTCACTGTTGTCCGCTCTGTAGGCGTTCGGAAACCAAACTGAGGCCCCAAAGGCGAAGTAGGGGACCTCATGAGTGAGAAAAACACCAATAGTAAACATCAAAGTCCGAAGATCAGTCGGAAATGCGTCTAACACTAGAATATCGAATGCGTAGTTAGGGGCATGGGAAGGTATTATTGGAATTTGGAAACATGTCTTTTGTGAGCAAGAGTACCTTCATAGTAAGAGAAGGTTCTAGGTAGGTATTGAAAACACTTTTGGGATTGAACGATTGAACATAAGACAGGGAAGAGCGCGAAAGGGGAAATAATTCTGAGAAGCTTCTAGATCTAGAAGCTTCTCATACAGCCTGGTTCCTGGTAGAAACAATTCTTCCAGGAATCGCTCGGAGGTCGTACTGGAAAGTTCGAGAACCTCATTCGCCCAGTATAAAAAGAACTTGGTGGGTACACAAGATCACCAGTTTAATGTTGACATCCACACGGACACGAGACAAGACCAATCGCACTACAAGATGGACATACGTCGATTCTTTGGGAAAAAAGGTAAGTTTATTGAGCATGATTCCTCAAGTCATACCTACCTATCTCAAACATAATGAGAAAAATGAGTGAAAAAGAAACTTTTTCTTTCCTGTAGACTCCGTTAAGTACCTACTATAATTTATTGAATTTTATTCTTTATTTTACAGCTGATAAACGAAAACGAGAAACTTCTTCCAGTCCAGCACCACCAGTTACATCAGGGCCCAAAGAAGGAAGTCGATTTTCCACTTCAATTCTGGAACCTCTCGCAGCATCTCTAGAAGAAAGTGATCCTTCAACTTCTGGGCAGGTAGGCACCAGATCAGAAAATCGTCCTTCTGGTGGGGATCAAGAAGTAAGGCCTTTGGAAAATGATATCGGGAAATGGGTAGGAAGGGGTAGTCTCATGACTTTTGAGGAGAAAAAACGAATATTACAGCAATGTTGGAAACCTCCTCCAAATTACCATTTTGAAGAAGATGCGAAGGCCCTCAAGCGAAAATTCTGTATGCCTGGCTCGACAAATATTCACCATGGCTTGTTTATTCAAGCCATTTGAAAGGAGCATTTTGCTTGTACTGCGTCATTTTTGCTCCACCTACTAGTACTGTTCGAGGAGTCTTAGGCTCATTTGTGGTGAGGCCATTCACCAACTACAAAAGAATGCACGAGTTCTGTAAAAGTCACGTTGGAAGTAGTTGGCATTTGACAGCAATGAAAGCGATGCACTCATTTATGGTTGAGGCACCTATTGACATTCAGATGGTGAGTGCACATAAAAAAATTGTGTTGGAAAACAGAAAATATATTTCATCACTCGTGTCTGTGGTGATATTTTGTGGCGTGCACGATTTACCTTTATGTGGTAAACAACTTCATGAGGGGATTCTAGAAGATCTGATACAATTGAAAGTTGATTCTGGGGACTGTGATCTTGAAAGGTTCACAAAAGAAGGAAAGAAGAATGCGAGGTATTTGTCTCCAACAATACAAAACGAACTTATCCGTTTATGTGGGAACGTAGTGAGCTGCATCATAGTTGAATACATTAAGAAAGCTTGCGCATTTTCCATATTGGCCGACGAGACAGCTGATATATCGGGGAAGGAACAGTTGTCTATTGGACTTAGATTTTTCGACGAAGAAAAAATGTTGGTACGCGAGGATTTTCTATGATTTGTTGAGTTGGAAGCGATGGATGCAACAACTAATGCAACAGCAATAGATAATTTCCTTGTTAAAAGTGGTCTCGAGCCAGAAAAATGTGTTGGGCAAGGCTATGATGGTTGCTCCGCAATGGCGGGGAAAGATGGTGGCGTCCAAAAATTCATCAGGGATAAATACAAAAATGCTTTATATTTCCATTGTGCGAGCCATCAGTTAAACCTGGTTGTTAATGATTTGAATTCAGTCGTCGAAATCCGCAATACTATCTCCACAATAAAAGATTGTCAACTTTTTTCGTCAGTCAGTGCTGCGGAGGAAGCACATTCCTAACATACCTGGATTTTGTGAGACCAGATGGTCCGAAAAATATTGATGCATTTCTGTTTTCATGAAGCATTTCGTGGAAATAGTTCAGGCATTGGAAAAGCTCACTACAGAGGGAAATAGTAATACAAGAAACAATGCGTTTCTGCTTTTCAGTGCCGTAACACGACCAATTTTCATCATTTGTGCCTTCATTATATCCAAATACTCGGCTCTGTTGCAATCAGTGGTAAATATTATGCAGGGAAAACAGCTGAATTTGCTTCAATGCAACAATCATATTGAAACTGTGTTGTCGACTGTGAGGAATCACCGTGAGTCTGCTGATTCTGTGATGGGAGATATTTATGCATCGGCCAAAAAAATGTCAGACGAATTGGGGGTAGAGCTTTTGACGCCAAGAGTGGTTGGACGTCAGCACCACCGTTCGAATATCCCAAGTGACTCTCCTGAGGAATATTGGAAACGATCAGTCTTGATTCCTTACCTAGACTCGTTTTCTTCAGCGCTGACTGACAGATTTTCTCATAATAATGAACCGGCGTTTTCCCTTCTTTCTCTTCACCCCCATGTCATGTTGGCTTCAAAATTAGACCATTTGAAACTCCAAGCCGAAAAAATTGCCAAGTTTTATGATTTTGATGAGGATCTGCTGTACACAGAACTCCAATTATGGCACAATAAGTGGGCGGAAAAAATGGACAAGAACGACAAAGGTGAAGACTGGAATGAGACTGAAAAACTGTCAACACTTCAGAATGTGGAAATGATCGACTTGATCAAGGAAGCGGACCCCTTCTATCCTTCCATCAAAAAGGCCCTGATGATTGCGGTAACGTTACCGTGCACGGCCTGCTCGGTGGAAAGAACTTTCAGCACCCTGAGGCGCGTAAAAACATGGACACGGTCTACAATGTTGATCAATTTGCCAGCAACCCCAGAAGACTGATGCTGTCTTAAAAATTGTCCATTGCTGTTTTGTAGTACCTATGTTGTATACTGAAATAATGTAAAATATATAAATAAAGATACGTCATGAAAATTATTTCTCGGAATTCAGACTTTGTACCTTTCGTTTGCTATAATATGCACACGCATACTTTATATATAATAGGTCTTGGGGGTGGGCCCCCCCTTGGCTAAGTCCTGCCTACGCCCATGATATGGGGTTAATCAACGATTTCATCAACCGTAATAACACTCCTTTGTTAGTGCACGGTAATTTTTGCGGGCCTGCTAATGACGTTATAAGTCAGATTGAGAGGGGCGTTCAACCAGTCTCAAACCTGGATTCATACTGTAAATATTACGATCTCGCATACGTCAATTACCTAGACATAGAGGATCGACACAAAGCTCATAAAATTCTTGCCAGCAAAGCAGTTTCCCCGTTTTAAAGATAGTAATTCTACTTTGAAAGAACGGTTGGCCAGTCTGGTTGTTGTTACAGCAATGAGAGGGAGGTTGGCTCTTGGGGCAAGACTGAAGACTTCGAAAAAATCATGTTCCCAAAATATGGAAAGGAAGAAGATTGGCAAGGGAGCAGGAAAAAAAGAAAGATTGTGTGCGGAGGCTTTCTCCTTGCTCTATTGCCGATTTTAGCAGGTCTAAGCGCAATAGGGGGAATCGGAACAGGCGTATCACAGATTATAAAAAACGTCCGAGATGTGAAAAGAGGAGATTTGGAACTGCAAGAGATGAAGCGCCACAATATGGCAATGGAAAAATCGGGCAGTGGTCACCGCACTCGTTCAAGGACCCCTTCAGTAAGGAAACAACGTGCCAGTACAAACGTTGTTAAAACTTCCAAATAGAGCACTGAGTAATATTGAAATCGAGTAAATTTTACGGAACAGAGTCCCATTTTTCAGCTTTCTAAGACACAACATGTTCATGAACGCTTCATTATCAATTTAGCCCCATCAACAGCTTCAGATGGAACTCAATGGACTGCTATAGGAAAAATTGGTTCGATTGCTCTTTATTTCGACTCATTCGGTTTAGAACCTCCTATCGAGCGGATTAAATATTTAAAGAACTGCGTTATTTATTATAATAGCATTCAGTATCAAGACGCGAACTTTATACATTGCGCACGCTTTTCTTGTTTCTTCTTGCTAGCAGAGAGATGTCTATAATCTTTACTCTCAATTCTACGAAAAGTGCGTTGACCGCAACAGTCTTCTCGCCTATCGAGTTTGAACCTGGTCAGGAATATGGGGTTGGGTTGCGGTCCGTTATGAGTTACAATACCATCTCAAACATCAAGAAAGATGTAAGACCATTTTCATATTGTGGGGGAAAACTCGATTATATTTCCAGATGGTACTTACGGAGTAGACGATATTTTCGTGTATATTGAATCACGTGTTGGTGAGATGAGAGAGGAAAAATTGATGGCTCCAGCTGCTTTCAGCATAAAATTTGGAGTTGATCAAAATACTGGTCATGTGAACTTTAAAGCAACATTTGACGTGGACATGACCAAAGGCGATAGTGTGGGACCATTATTAGGATTTACTGAATGGGTTCCGCTACCAAAAAACGAGTTACACTATGCACCAAATCATGTAAACATTTTCAACTACAATTCCATCAACATAGAGTATAATTTGCTGGCTCATGACTCATCATATTTCCACTTGTCCCCGTCGAATATTCTTCACAGCTTTTGTCCCGATGTTGTAGTGAATTATCGTATCAGTTATACTCCATCGCCAATATCTTATTTTAAGATCAACCGAAACTTCATCGACTACATTCAACTTCGTGTTGTGGACGAGAAAGGTTCCCTCCTGGACTTTAGAAAGGAAATTATTACGATTGTTCTGGAATTGGTTCGATTGTGAAGCGTTCGAATGGGATTTGATTTTAGCGGAAGAGCGCCAACAACCTTGACCTACAGCTGCAACAGCAGCGTCAACAACAGAATACGCCAAAACCCATTCACCAGAGTTCTTCAACACAAACAAGTCATCTAACCTTGAGTTACCCCGTCGAAGTGGGAGGAAAAAAGAAGAAAGGGCTAACTTCGAGACATATAAAATTTCTTCAAAACTTGGGGTATAAAGTGCTAAACCCCCCGCACTGGCTGATCAGATAGTGGGGTACCACCTGATTCGCAATGCAGCATATAATATGACTGATCTCTCTTCTAAATCAGAAATTCGCATTGGAACCAATAGTTTCGAAACTTTTGCACCGTTTGACAGTATTCTTTCTCTGACAGGGAAAGGGTATAAGGGAGCTTCTGAGGAGGTCCTCAGCTGATTATGATAACAGGTTCAGAAGGGGTAAATGAAGATTTGAGGAAAAAACATTAGGTAAGGAGAGGTTAGGGAAGAAGAAAACCGAATACCATGTGAAAGATATGGGGAAAAGAATGGATCTTATAATTTATATATGATCCATGAACTGACCCAAGTTGTGTTAAAGGGAGGGTTTCCGAAAAGGGGGCGGGAAAACGTACAGGTTATCATTATTATCAAGTCATGTTTGACAATTGGTGGTTAAAAACTGGATGGAAAGAGAATATCAGCTGATTCCTGAGGGGGAGTGGTCGTGGTGGGAGAAATTCCAAAATTGGTGGTCATGACGTAGGAGGCTGTGGCATCACATCAGCTGTGACCTTGGGCGGGGCGGGGGGTGGTGACAACACTGATAGTGAGAGGGAGGGGGAACAGCTGATCTTATGTCATTGTGGGTTGCGGGGTATTTGATAATGATAGGGAAAGCCATATGATCAGGGTGAGGGGAGGGGGGTGATGGCAGTTCGAAAAGGCGGGAATTTGGTAAACAGCTGGCTTTATGACATTCAAGGGAGGGGACGAGGGGGAGTATTATGAAAATGAGAGGGAATAAGCCTTTGGATTGGGTGGTGGGGTGAGGTAAATGACTTTTTCAAAAAGGCGTGAGATTGTCTTAACCTCAGTGCATAATATATCTCGGGGTGGGAGGGGAAGAGGGCAGTGGTAAAAATGCAGGAGAATAATAAGGCATTGGTGGAGTGAGGGGGAGGAGGAATCCTCAACAGCTGTGTGGACCTGACGTCAGAGGCCGTGACGTCAGAGACCATGATGTCAGAGGGCCTGACGTCAGAGGTCAATGAACTGGCCTGGAACACCCATATTCCCCCTACTGGTTCATTTGGGTGTTCGGTATCATACCCTCTAGCTGAAGCTCCATTGCTGCCAATGATGCTCATTTCCTCTTGTGAACAGTACTTCCATCGTTTTGGGCTAGTATCGTCAAGGGCGTACTCCTCTGGATAAGAGATCTAATATGCTTAGACAGTCCTACGCGCAAGCCAAAGGTTCATTCACGGTAGCCACATTAATGTTCCTGTGCTCTACTGGCCATAATGATGTTCTTGCGCTCTACTGGTCATAATTTGTTGCTTGGATCGCTGCCTCCTTCGCCTTAGCGTGCACAGTACATTTTGGGTCCCTGTTATGTGCTTGGCGGGCTTCTTTGCTGCCTTACAGGACTCACTCATGCACTCGATCTCTAACCTGCCTTTTTCTCCACAGCATTTACAACATTCTTCCCCTGGAAGATAAACTGTGCAATCCACAGAACGGTGCCCCACTCTTATGCAACTGTCACACCGCAGAACAGTTACATACGGAGTCACAGGGCATCGGCAGTACCCTATGTACAGCTTGGATCGTTCTTGATCACCTTACAAAGTTGGGTTTCCGCCTCGACCTCCCAGCTCACCGGACATCCATCCCCAAGCCCGATCATCCGTTTGGGGTTGAATCTGGTCTTGAATGAGTCTAGGTTCATGTTCGGGAAGTTTGATTCCCGGATAGCAGCCTGGAGTTGCTCAACTGTCAAGGAGCTCTCCCTTTTTCCGCCAACAATTATGCACTGTCTTCTTTTCGGCATTAATTCCATTTTCAAGCCAGCATCCCCTGCACTGGTGTCTGCATGATCTTCCCTTTTTGAAGGTTTGCTGCTTCCAGAATGACCCTTTTGTCCTGCCCTTGCCTCATGTTGAACAGCTGACATCTCTTTGACTTTGTGTACACCTTTTCTGCCAGAGCTTTTTCGACTGCTTCAGATGAATCAATCGTGGTGTTGTTATCTGCTGGCTGGACAACAACAAAATGCTTGGGCTGTGGGGCTGCAAAGGCTGCGAGGCATAAGATTTTGTATTGGCTGCATGTTTTGGAGGGCTGGGTCTGACTTGTGGCCTGGGTTGTGGTGTCCATGGTCTTACAGTGTCAATCTCATGCCTGGGCCCTGGCGCCTGGCTTTGACCAGAATCAGCTTGGGCAACACCAACAGGCAGAGCTGTGGCGGCAGTCTGCAGCGAGGTTGCAATTTGATGGAGTACACCAGACATGTCCTGATTTTGTTGCTCTACCAAGTCACCCCTAGGCTTGAGGGCACCTGACTTCTGTCTTGGCCCACCTTTATCTCACGACAGGTTCTTAGGAATTCGACTGTAGACTCTCTCGGAGTGTAGGGTGGTAACACCTCTTCCTGTGTGGTAGGGCTTCGGGGTTCCTCTGGAGGGGGGTGTCCAGTCCACCATTGTTAGATCAGCGTACTGCGACCTCTGTTTGGGTTTAATGAGGAACCCCTGGTCAGAGGGACCAAGAGTAGTGAAGGCCGTTTGGGTTGACAGGGATGGTTGGTGGTGTTTCCAGTCTCCTGGATCCACTTGCCTCTCCTTTCTGCCTCCTCCACATGACTCCTCTCATATTTTCCGTCTCTTCTGGCACCCCCTCAGTTGCGGAGCATATGGCTGCTTGAGCCGCAGTGATAGCCCGGTGCTGCTCCTCTTTCAACTTATTATTTCTGTGTTCATATAGGCCCAATGACCAACGGGTCCACTTGACCATGGTTGGTCATGGAGCTCTTTCTTCGTTGTATTCACCAAGTGGCACCAATTGCCTCACAATTAGTTCGTGAGGCCCTTCAGGGTCCCTCCCAGGGAACCACGGGAAAACCTGGGGGGACGTGGATCATGTATTCGACCGCATATTTCGCAGCTAGTGCTGCCACATCAATTGCTGAGTGCCAGTTGTTGTTGGCAACGGCATCAGCAGAGAAAGCCATTATGGCCTTCCTGTCTGCTTCCCTGATTTGTTGGGTTAATTTAGCACTGTGATATGCTATATCGTGCTCCTCAGCAATTTCGTCGTCGTAGTCCACTAGTGGAATACTATTAATTGGCCCATTAGGACCAAAATATTAGTGGCCTGAAAGGTGGGGTGATCGTGATTGTTGGCACCGGCAAAGTGCTGACAAGGGAACGGGGATTCCGTCTCGAACACTCGCTTTTTTTCTTTTGTTTTTTTTCTTTCCCTTCCAATTTTAAAGGAACAACGCCTTTCCTTTCCTTTAACGATGAAAGGAAAGGCGCTGTTCCGTTAAAACTGGAAGGGACCGAAAAAAAAAACAAAAGAGAAAACGCGTAAAGCGAGAGTGTTCGAGACGGAGTCCCTGTTCCCGGCGCGCGTGTGGGGCGCCTTGTCAGCACTTTGCCGGTGCCAACAATCACGGTCACGTTGTCGCCGCGCTTCACAAGAGAACGAAAAGTTAGTAGCACAGGCCCCTGAAAGTGCTCGAACGCACTTGGAGATCGAACTAATGCTTAGCACATTCTGTTTCTGCTAAACTAATTTTCTTAATAAAATTTGTTCATGAAACCGGGTAAATCGAAGGTATAACACGGATTATATACATGGATGGATGGATCCCTATACAAAGCGACCCCTGGTTTATACGAGTTGACATTTTTTAAACGCCTATAAATTACGACCCAACAGATTTTGCTACGTACAGCCAAACTGTAAAGGACACGAACAATGCTTTCCAACGACCAATGAGGAAGTGACATGCATTTTGGTTTATTATTCTGTGAATAATACACCTATGTATTCGCTCAGCAAAAAATTTGTATAACACCCCCTCAAACTTTTTTCTTTTCCGTTTCAAGGTGGGTAGATTCCAAAAACGCAATGTCCGTCCGCCGTCCGCCGTCCGCCGTACGCCGTACGCCGTATCACGTGTACAGGCTTCATTTTAGATCTAAAAAAGTCGTTCTTTCGCACACATGCTCCATTTGGGCCCTAGTTGTGTCCCGAAACTTTTCAGCCCAATCGGAATATACCCAGGGGTGTTATGAGTGAAAATGTGTGTAAAAATAGGTACTTTTTGCGTTTTAGCAACATGTTAGTAAAATGAGCTTTTGAGGTATCGTTTTCCATGTTTTTGGGGACGAGAATACCGAATATGAAGTCGATTTTGACCAAAGACGCGGAAATTGAGGTTTTACCATTGGCTCAGCTCCCAAAATTGGTTTTTTTAAAGTCAAAAACCTGGAAAACTGTCTGAAATCACCATCAATGTGTATAACTAACATTAGAAAAAGTGTAAACAGCTGAATCAAGACCATTAAATGCCACTACCAATGATCAAAGATGATCTTAAAAAAAAAAAAAAGCGTACCTATTTCATGTTTTGGGGGCCAAAATTGGTGGAAATCATCAGGAATAGCTAATTCAATCATTCCACATGAAAGAAACAATAAATTTAACTGCCAACAAGAATCTCTAGAACTCCAATAGAATAATAAACCCATGTGACAAGGACTTTGCAGCGTTTTTTTTACGTAGCTAAGTTAGTTACTTTAATTAATTAAGTCTATTATTTAATTAGGTTCTGTTAACTGGCTGCCTATATTGCTTAATTTACTAATTAATCCGCAACGTAGGTACTTGAAAAGAGATTCTCAGATTCTGTGTGTCCCATGAAAATTAAAAATGTGAAGACCTCTTGTATCCAGCTCGGCTGTGGAAGGAAGGTGTCGTTATGTCATTGGGAAAATGCCTCAGTAGTATCGGTAGGCTAAAATACAAGTGATGTGAAGTTGTACACTTCAACGGGCTAGGTGGAACTGGGTGACACACTGAGTGGTCACACGAAACCTATATGGAGTTTTTGCCGGGGCATAGCTAAAATCTTCTGAATGTTTATGGAAGTAAATGAGCGGTGACTTTATGTATAATTGGTTGATGGTGAAGACTGGAACCTCGGAGAAGAGATCATTTGAAAAATTCGAAGCCATCAATCTGTCGATGGGTCTACAGACGATCGATCACATGACCTTCAGGCGTCTTATTAGCGTAAGGGCGAGCTCCTTCTATCCCATCATCTTGCGTTTGGGAACATTTTCTCCCCTCTATGCTCCCAGCTCAACATTCGAATTAAAGCGGGTTTTGGAGTGTTTGGAATAGACTTTGGATGATTGTGAGTCGGCGTTGACATGGCAAATGTTGCTGGGGAAGTAGGTGGAGGGATTAATATTTGCGAAGTTCCTTTCCCCAAATCTGAATAAATTTTGTATATGAAAAAATGGTATCGTGGAGTTCATGGAAATCGGTGTCCCCGCCATTTTCATAATGCAGACTAGGTATACCTATTCATTAAATTACTCACACCTGTTGTTCGTGGCTGCCTGATGAGAGTAGGTATTCTACTTGCATCATTGTTTACAGAAGCCGTATTGGCCACATTGACACCCATTCAGCTATGTAGAGTTACGACTGTCATAAGACTTTTCACACTATTTGTAATAGGCTGATACTGTTGTTCTAGCGACTCTATTTCAGTTCTTTATATTTTCTTTTCAAAGCATCTCGAGCATTGTGGATTTGGTCAGAAAGTTTCGTTTTTTTCTCAGCTCGTTCCTCTTTGTGATCTCCAAGTGAGCCCTCACTCAGTCTTGCAGACATTTCAACACCAAGTGAATGATTATGCTATATACCCAAGAAGTATTTAGACATGATAGTTAGTTTACTACTGATGTAAACTTGAAAAATGGATCCATTCCACGCTAATACCATCCTGCTTGATGTCAACGCTTTTATCAATAAATACATTGACCGGGTATGAAAAAACTTGGTGGCAAATCTGTTGGTAAGAATGTTTGGTAGGGCATATCACTGTGAGCGTGATCCCTCCATTATTAAGCTTAAATTCCGACCATCCTGAGGCCATGCTTAAATGTTTAAATTCGCGATGTCTCGAATAAAATGTTTCTTACGCGAAGCATAGGATTGAATAAGAAAGATGGAATAAAGAGAGTATATTGGTTTATTATTCTGTGAATAATACACCTATGCATTCGCTCAGCTAAAAATTTTTATAACACCCCCTCAAACTTTTTTCTTTTCCGTTTCAAGGTGCGTAGATTCCAAAAATGCAATGTCCGTCCGCCGTACGCCGTCCGCCGTATCACGTGCACAGGCTTCATTTTCGGTCTAAAAAAGTCGTCATTTGGGCCCTAGTTGTGTCCCGAAACATTTCAGCCCGATCGGAATATACCAAGGGGTGTTATGAGTGAAAATGTGTATAAAAATAGGTACTTTTTGCGGTTTAGCAACATGTCAGTAACATGAGCTTCTAAGATATCGTCTTCCATGTTTTGGGGGACGAGAAGACCGAATATGAAGTCGATTTTGACCAAAGAGTGGAAAATTGAGTTCTACCAAATGTTCAGCACCCATAATTGATTTTTTATGGGTGAAAAACCTGGGAAATCGTCTGAAATCACCATCAGTTTGAATAATAACCCTGGAAAAAGTGTCAACACGTGGATCAAAACGATTAAATGGCACTACCAATGATCAAAGATAGTTTAAAAAAAAGAAAAAAAAAGAGGCGTACCTAATTTGTGTTTTACGGGCCAAAATTTATGGAAACCATCAGAAATAGCTATTTCGATTACTACGCATGAAAGAAACAATAAATGAGCAGCCAACATTTCTGTAGGTACGTCCAATAGAATAATAAACCCATGTGACAAGGACTTTGCAGCGTTTTTTCTTCTCGAAAGGGGGGGGGGGGGGGTCTTTTCAACGTTTGAACTCTTGTTATATTGTATTTCAGGTAAGACTTGTTCTAAAAATGAATAGGTATTATCTTGTTGTTTACTTTTAGAACACAGGATAAGGCGAGCGAATTTCAGAGAGTTTTCAGAGAGAATCAAGTTGAGCAGAAAATTAGTTTTTATTTCCCCGAGGGTCCACATACACGAAGGTCTGCACGAACGTTATTTAGTAAGAAAGGTTTAGTTTAGTAAGTTCTTACGTCTTGGTTTTTCACTCTACCAATTTCTGAATGTGATACCTAAAGAAAGTTAAATTTAAATTAATTAAATTGAATTAATTACCTAAGTTTGAATTAATAAGTGGGTCTCCTGAATGAGTTGATAAACCGTAATAGATTTCCTTTAATGATGAATGGGAATTTTTGTGGACTCGGTAATGATGTTATAAGTCACATAAAAGATGGTGTTTATAATGTTTCACTCTCATACTCATCATACTCATTCATACTCTTGCACTCGACTCTAGCACAGCTTACTCCCTACCAAAGCGTTTTGGTTTATTATTCTGTGAATAATACACCTATGTATTCGCTCAGCAAAAAATTTTTACAACACCCCCTCAAAATGTTTTCTTTTCCGTTTCAAGGTGCGTAGATTCCAAAAATGCAATGTCCGTCCGCCGTCCGCCGTACGCCGTCCGCCGTACGCCGTATCACGTGTACAGGCTTCATTTTCGGTCTAAAAAAGTCGTTCTTTCGCACACATGCTCCATTTGGGCCCTAGTTGTGTCCCGAAACTTTTCAGCCCGATCGGAATATACCCAGGGGTGTTATGAGTGAAAATGTGAATAAAAATAGGTACTTTTTGCGTTTTAACAACATGTTAGTAACATGAGCTTTTGAGGTATCTTTTTCCATGTTTTTGAGGACGAGAAGACCGAATATGAAGTCGATTTTGACCAAAGACGCGGAAATTGAGGTTTTACCAAAGGTTCAGCTCCCGAAATTGGTTTTTTATGAGTCAAAAACCTGGAAAACTGTCTGAAATCACCATCAATGTGTACAATAACATTGGAAAAAGTGTAAACAGGTGAATCAAGACCATTAAATGCCACTACCAATGATCAAAGATGATCTTAAAAAAAAAAAAAAAGCGTACCTATTTCATGTTTTGGGGGCCAAAATTGGTGGAAATCATCAGAAATAGCTATTTCAATCATTCCACATGAAAGAAACAATACATTTAACAGCCAAAAAAAAATCTCTAGAACTCCAATAGAATAATGAACCCATGTGACAAGGACTTTGCAGCGTTTTTGGTTTATTATTCTGTGAATAATACACCTATGTATTCGCTCAGCAAAAAATTTTTATAACACCCCCTCAAAATTTTTTCTTTTCCGTTTCAAGGTGCGTAGATTCCAAAAATGCAATGTCCGCCCGCCGTCCACCGTACGCCGTATCACGTGTACCGGCTTCATTTTCGGTCTAAAAAATTCGTTCTTTCGCACACATGCTCCATTTCGGCCCTAGTTGTGTCGCGAAACTTTTCAGCCCGATCGGAATATACCCAGGGGTGTTATGAGTGAAAATGTGTGTAAAAAAAAAACAAGTCATGCAGCATGACTTAATGAGCGAGTTTTCAAAGAAATATTCGAATTAATGGCTATGGTTTTGAATAAAGGAAAACTTCGGTCTAAAATTTGGTTTTCTATGTATATTCTCTTCGTATTTATTTTAATTTGTACGTTTTGTCCATCCTGATTCTACCGTTTGTTTATTACCTACGTAATTGTACTAAGTGCTTATTTATTTGATCGCTGTGGGTTCATATTAGGTAGGATAGGGTAGTTAGGACTTTTGACTTACCTACTCAAGAGAGTGCAGTAGGTAAAGGAGTTGTTATAGAAAATCATGAGTGCTTCAAGTGCAGGTTGTTTTTCATGCAGGCTCAATCTTGAAATAAACTATGAAGGAAGGATGTGGTTTCTGGAAGGATCACTTGGAAGAACATGTGGGTGCTACGTTGAAATATTGTTCTATTCTAGTATTCAACATTGAGTGGACCTGAAACTGCTTGAGAATTATTGGAATCGAAAGTTGCCTGTACGGATACATCGCAACTTTCCATTCCACGTTATGGTTCACGATGTAAACAGGACCAATGGTGCAGTATAATTCGGATCGGTACCTAAGCACCTCTCATGTGATTTCCATATTGTTTTGTAGAAATACAAAAGTTGGTCGTCCAACCTAAATTATAAGAGAAGTAAGACTGTGTGATGATTTTTCTGCACATTGATACTCTGGTTTCTTCATTGAACCATGGACGTATTGCTATGGGGGTCGTTTCTCATTTGTATACCGGTAGATCACCTGCCTACTTTGAGTTGAATCAACTGAAAGCCTACCTTTGCTCATTGAGTCCCCTCTACTGAGTCACCTTACTCTTTATTTAATGTAAAATATCTAAAGAGACGAGTTTTTTTAGTCCAATGGAATGGAGAATTTGAATAAAAGTTAAATAGGTATAATCGCAAAGGAAATGACGTAAGAATTTTAGGACTCAGAAGATAATCATCATTAGCAAAGGCGTAGTCATAATGACCGGTTGTTAAAATTGAGCTGAAAATTATCAGAGCCTGATTAAAAAAAAAACAAGGTAATATGAACACTTCTGATCCTGGCAGGGTCGCCAGATGTCTAAAATCAGGAACTGTCTAGGAAAGAACTGCGTTAAAATTGGTTGGGAAACCTAGGGAGATATTTTAGGCACAGTGTTTTACAGTCAAAAGCTGATATAATAATACTATAACGTCTTCCTTCTAGTAATACGTGGGCCGGTACTTGTCTATCTATGAAGGTATCATAACAATTATATGTCAAATGGGAAATTCAAGGAGTTGTACTAATCGTTTGCCTCCCCCTTTTTTGCTTCGAACTCTCGTCTTCAATTAATACTTCTCACATTTTTCAATCTGACCACTCTAAGGGGGGGGGGGGGGGGGGGTAAGAGTTTAAAGATTATCCTAGTTTTGGGTAATTTTTGCGCACTTTAAATGCTCTAATTTAAGAACGGATTTAGATATCTAAAATCCGATTTCACCATCGTGTTCAGCGTGCAAAAACCTTTAAAATGAGGGGTCACTTGTTAGAAAATAACATTTTGGGGATTTTTGGGTAATTTTTGCGCACTTTAAATGCTCTAATTTGAGAACGGATCAAGATATCTAAAATCCGATTCCACCATCGTGTTCAGCGTGCAAAAACCTTTAAAATGAGGGGTCACTTGTTGGAAAATAACATTTTGGGGATTTTTGGGTAATTTTTGCGCACTTTAAATGCGCCAAAACCCTCCTTAGAGTAGGCCAATTTCGCCCATCTTCGAACTTAGCCTTTCGATTGCCAAGATAGATTTTTTGTGCAAATTTGAGCTGTTTATCTCAATTCTATCGAGAGTTATCGTCTGGAGTGACATATATATATATATATATAAATATATATATACATATAAAAAAGTGTTAAATTTCAGGAATCGTTTTAGAATGGTCTGAAACGGATTTCTATGAAGAAAATTTCCAAAAATTTATATTATTTAAATTTCGAAGCCATTGCAATAGCTTCATTTTCTTTGAAAATTCGCTAAAATAGGTAGTTTTTCCGTTTTGGCAACATGTTAGTAATATGAGCTTTAGAGGTATCGTTTTCCATGTTTTTGGGACGAGAAGACCGAACATGAAGTCGATTTTGACCAAAGAGTGGAAAATTGAGGTTCTACCAAATGTTCAGCTCCCAAAATTGATTTTTCGTAAGTCAAAAACCTGGGAAATCGTCTGATATCACAGTCAGTTTGTATAATAACACTAGAAAAAGTTTCAACACGTGGATCAATACGATTAAATGGCACTACCAATGGTCGAAGATAAATTGAAAAAACGCTGCAAATCCCTGCACAACGGTTTATTATTTTGTATAGAATACCCTTCTGTTACAGATCACAGCTCTATGTATAGATAACCCGTCTATATAATATGATATGTACTATTCTATTATATGCATATTATGTAGATCGCAGACACTCCGTAACTCGTTACTAGGTACCTACCTAAATCACGAGTTAAATGTTGCTAAAATAATTCTGCCGATGACAAACAGTACCTAACAAAAAGAAACACACATAATGAAGTTCTGAAAAGAAATTGTTGATGAGGAGTGAAAAAAGTTGCAAAAGTACCTACCAACAAACTCCAGCCCCTTCTACGTAGATGGTATAATTTACCGTTCTGTAATAATTTACCGTTGAGTAATGATTTACCGTAGTAATAATTTACCCATCAATAATACTTCAACGTTTGTTCAAGTTTCACTACCTACCAACAAACTCCAATAGAGCCATCATTTTTCAAATTAAATAATATCACAGAACAACCAACTCGACTTCATACTCCGCCAATATAATCAGGTGATCCCTACCAATGATTGGCCGTATTCACAAATTCCTATTGTGGGCGCGTCTCTGGTTACGAGATTTGGTTTGAATTGTATACAATTTCATTCACACTGGAGTCGAAAATGCCTGTCGGTGCAAACTTCGGGGCCTTACTGTGAACGAACGGCTGGACGTACGATGCTCCGGATGGTCTTAAAAAACTCGCAAGTTCAAGAACTATTTAAAACCGTAAAAATATTTACGTAAAAAAATGGTATAGGCGTTTTGAAAATTTCAACCCCTATTTTGAACCCCTTAGAGATGACTCACAGTAACGTCGAGCTTCGAGGACCAACTAGACGCCGAACGGAACCTATAACCCGAATTTCATCAATTTTTTTTCATGGTAACTAAGAAAAGTGGCCCGTACGGCGTACGGCGTACGGCGTACGGCGGACAGACAGAAATATTTTTATTGCAGTTTTGGATTCTACATATCTTGAAACGTAAACCATCAAATTTTGAGGGGGGGTAAGAATTTTTTTTTTCATGCTCGATTCCAATGGTTCATTATTGAAAATAATAAACCAAAAAAAGAGGAGCCTACCTAATGCGTGTTTTGGGGGCCCAAATTGGTGGAAACCATCAGAAATTGCTGTTCGAATCATTTCACGCGAAAGAAACAATAAATGAACAGCCAACATTTCTGTAGGTTTGTCCAGTAGAATAATAAACCCATATGACAAGGACATTGCAGCGTTTGTGTTATGGAAAGACAACAAAAATAAGGCAGTGGTCTCGGCACAAGGGCAGCAATAATTTTTTCAACTACTTGGGGAGCAAAAAGCTGCCCGCCAAACAGGGAAACAGGGGGAGCAGGTTTCGATGTGCAAGGAGCACCGAGCATGCAGCTTTGGCGGCCAAAAGGATAGCAATATTTTTTGTAGCTGAGGAGGTTTTCTCGGCTGGTAAATTTTTAGAACAGATTTTTTTGGTGGGGGGAGGGGGGTATCACAAATATCTTTTTGTGTTTTACCCAATGAAGTTCAATTAAAAGTAAACATTTTTTCCCAGTAACATTTCTGGGAATTTAAAGTCTTTATCAGTGAAAATTGTTTCCTTGTAATAATTATTCATTCTGTTTGTTCTCTTCGAAATGTCCTCAGGGACCCCTCGAGAATGGATGCACGAAAAATCAACACCAATCCCCCCCCCCCCCCAGGGGGCCATGCAAGGGAGGGGGGGGGGGGTAAACCCTACATGTTTTATCGTGTGAACGGTGTTCTTGGTCGCTTCGAGTTTTTCGTTCTTCTTGGCCGACTAGATGAATAAATAAAAACGTCAGATAACCGCGAATCTGTTGATAAAAGCCAGTTTGTATTTTTGCCAAGTAGATCGAGCCGCAGATGAGAAAATAGTTCATTTTGGTTGTATACATCATTCAGGTACGTACGAGGGCATTCAAATCTCACGATGGTTCGAAGTTACTCATCAATCTGAAGTTCATGTTCATTTTTCCCAAACTTGCAATGTTTCTACTTAATAAAAAGCTAACCATCAGCGGTATGCCCGATCCTCTTTCACACCAGAATCCTTCCAACTCGCGGCGGATGCTGTATCGGAAACGACCCATGTCGCGTCTGATTCTCGGGGAGGACGACAAAAGCCAACTTGTCTAGAAGAAGCAAACGAGACACGCTACGCAATAATAGGAAGCCGGAAGAAGAAGGGTTGGTATCTCCACACCAACAGGTTGGCGGTGGTCCCTCCACCCGTCCCCAACTCTGCCAGCCGAAAAGTACCTGCCTACCGCCTGGGAGCCCGCCCCAACGCGCTCTGAGGTGGGGTGTCGGTTCTACTCACTTCTTGTAGGTCACTGCCAGTCGAGTTGTGGCGCCCGTGCTTCTTCCTCCCGTCACGAGTCCACGCCATGCACCCTCGCGTCTCCTCACCGTGAGTATCCGATGAATTTCTCACCCCCCCCCCGATTTTTGTATATTCCACGTAAAACCCCAAATTCATTATCAACATTATAATTAGGTAATGTCTTTGAAAAAAAACAATAATTATTACACATCGGCAGTTAGGTACGGCATAAAAAAACCCAACGGTTTTTATTACTATCGATAATTCTATAACAATTACATGTCAACTGGATGAGTTTCATCGTCAAATGAGAAAGTTTTGGATATAAAACTTGTAATAAAACCAACAGGCTGTGTTACTGTTATGACATTTTTATATCTAAATTGTATGGAAACATTTTCATATCTTCCAAAGTTTTTGTATGGAGTTCAATCGTCGAAAGTTGAAATATGAATTAAAAATGACTATAGGAAGAACCTATTTGTTTCGTATAGGTAACGATTTTTAGTTGGAAATTGGCTATTTAAAATTGATTTGCAGCATCGCCGAGAAATATGGTGTATTGTCGACATGAACATGATTCTTTGACCATATATATACCAATATATAATCAATTTTTGTTGAATATATTTGAATAAAATTTGTACGCGGAGGGACAAGATCGTGTTCGTTGTTTTATTTTCAGTATGTGGACGCCTTCCTAGGAACGTAGCACATCAAATGTTCAAGGCCACACAATGTTTGTTCCAAGGTAAATCGAAAACGGACCATGTTTATTACAAATAAGTAAATTATTATTACTTACAATGCCAAGTTTACAAGAACGTTTCCTCAGCCCAAGTAACAATGAGGCGGCTATTTCCTGACTTACGAGCACAAAGCTGATGAAGGTTTCGTTTTAATCCAAAACCTGTTTATCAAAAACATTCAGGAACTATCCGCGCAAAAAAGTAAAAATCAGCGCGGATGCGGACTCTGTTTTTGTTCAACCATATAAATGCAATCATAAATTTTTCCCAATCGTTATTGGGAAACCCCTCAACAATCTCTCCTCATGACAATGATTCAACATTATACGTCGTTCTACTTTATTTATGTTGAGTTGCACTTTGTGAGAGCGCGCGCAACAACGAACAAGCTTAGCAGATAGGAAGATAGTTCCGTGTTTCTTAAGTCGCGACTAATAGTTGTTATTTATCATTAGTAAAAAAGTGTTTCAGCGATATTCGTCTCCGGTAACATGCTTCCTGTCCACTGTACCAAGAAAAATAAATAATTCCAACTACTCCGCATTTATCTAATATCGGCCAGTCATAATTATATAATAATCGTAATAATATAATAATATAATAATATTATATAATATCGTTCACTTGCATATACATTATTTTGCAAATCGTTTCCCTCGATTGTACGGCGTTAGATAATCAACTATTTATGTATACTTAATTACTTACCTTTATTAGTTTATGTTGTGTTCTGGCAACCATTCGAATTATTTTAGTAAAATCAAGACCCCACTTTGCGTTGCCAATACTTATGCACCTATGTATTCGCAAACAAAAATTGAAAACTACGAATCACCGATAAGCTTGCAGTGCTCTTCTCAGGAATGGATATGTGTAAAAATCTCGTGATACATCCCATGGAACTGGGTATGAGGGCGTTTCTAGAAACAAAAGGTAGAGTAGAATTGCTCCTCGACCACATCACATTCCTGAAGCCATTATTCCCCCTCGCTTGATTCCCTCCGAATTACCAATATCCATCCCTGTAAATCCAGTTTTTCAAATCACCAATGAAATAATTGACGCTTCGTGCCTAAATAGTTTTCTAAATGCATTACATAGATCCTTCCTAGTAGGTACCTTCCTATAAACTGAGCATAGTTTCACTGGAAAATGACACGGTTGGCCAGTTGACGACTTCAAGTTTATTACATTAAGGTGAATATTTCTACTATTCGAACAAAATGTGGTAATAGAATGAGTTGAATTTCCTGTCTTTTTGTAATTTGAACTGGAATACGATGTATTTGCCCAGAAAGTAAAATTATTCGTACCAAAAACATCAACAAATAAATTTGGTTCTCAGTACTTATAGATTGCGTGTCCTAATGGTTAAACGGGGCGAAGTTAACAACCCGCCACACTACCGTTTTAGTGAGGGAGAATGATAACTGACTGTATGAGTCAACATTTGATATACAAGCAGGCGCTTATCTATCCTAGGATCACTAGAAATTCAGCGAAACAATTTTTCCGGGTGTTTTTCAAGCACTGAGCCATAACCTATTTTCAGTCATTCACGGATATAAGCCCATACCTTCCGGAGGAGTCCGTCGTCACTAGCTGGTTGAGTACTGCGGGCGGAGGCTTTTCATGTAAGGACATCATCATCAGGCCGTCGAGAGAATACAGTATTCTCTCGATGGCCTGATGATGATGTCCTTACATCGAAAGCGCTCGATTCCAGTACTCAACCAGCTAGTGACGACGGACTCCTCCGGAAGGTAAGGTAATATTACTTCTTACACTAGCGGAACTAACCCCTTAGATTTAATATAAGTCTAGGTACTTCAAAACTGTTACCATATTTACACCCCAAGATGAAGTTCGCTTTAATCACTGAAAGCTCAGCTCATATTAGATTCGCAGCGCCAAACTATACCACTACGGCAAATACCGCATACCACCGTTGATGACAGGAAGGGAGAAAACAATCTAGTTTTTTACGACTTTTTGAGGTAGACGCTGCCCCACTGTGGTAGTAGCTCGTTAATTTAATGAGAGGCTGAATGAATGTAACGTGGCCTCCCAAGTACAACAGGTTGGAGGAAGTCTCGGTTATTGCTTACGGCGTTCAAACATGGACTCCTTCTGTGCTACTGTGTTATGTTCATCTTTCGTGATTTGAGTTCGAAACACATTTATTCGACCAGTGATTCACCATGAATACGCTTATTTTCTCTATAAGTAGAGAAAGAAATGCCATTCGTACGCTTATCCAAATACCTCAATATACCTCTTTTATTTGAAACAGCTTAGTCGCGACGATGTCCTAAAAAACAACACCTCGCTACTTCACGGCTGTGAATATTGATGCTGATCAATATTTTCTTTAAAAAAAAAAAGGATGTAAATTTTTTTTACATTTGAAATGGATACTGATAGGTAAATATTTTCTTAAAAAAAGGGTGTTCAATTTTCTTTACATTTGAAATGGAATGAAATGAAAACTACCTTGAAACTAAATTATTTCAGTAATGATAATGTAAAAAGATTGCATTTCCCCTTCATAATACGGCTACATACCTACATGTTTTTCACAAAAGATGCCGAACGACAGGCTATATACTTTTTTTAGCAGCATTTGTCAGTCTGTCTTTGTTGCACAAAAAATGACCCTCCGATTGGGTCTTATGACTTTGATTTTGAGAGTATACTCGTTAGACCATCATTATTTGCTGCATAGTTTGTGGGGCTATGGCGCGGTCGATGGTGAGGGACGTGGGATGTTTCTGGCTAAAACTCCGTTTTTATAGCGCCGGTTTTCGCGCTACTTCTGAATGTACCCCGTGGTCTTGAAACTAAAATAGCTGAAGTAAAAAAAAACCCATTTCCTGTCCATTAATTAGGGTATGAAGGAAACAGATAAATTCAAAGTCTACGTCGAATGAGACCAAGTCGAGGTCTCCAGCATGTGACCATGGCTCTCCCATTTTTGGAGTGTTTTCGAAGTTACCACCCAACTTTACCAGCTTTACGACTGAAGCTAAAAACTCTAAATAAAGGGGCAAAATTTCCTATGAACATTGAATTTTAGCCCATTATTTCGCTATTTCAACCCAGTGCAGTGCCGGCACAGGAAAATGCAAAAAAAGTAAATAAAATTAATTTTGGTTCCTATAACTTGAAATTTCTTGAGTATATTTAACTAACAAAGAACTAACAAAGTCTGATGGAGTTTCGCTGCCATGACAGCATTTTCGGATTCTACGCTAATTATTCAGAGGTTTACCATTTGAACTCTTTCGAAATATCCAGTTGGTTTTTGGGAATAAATGAGTGAATCAAGAAGGCTTTGGACCCTGCGGAAAAATTTATGCATCTTAAAACGTACGTAAACGCCTACGCTGCAGTACTTAACCGAAGACTTTGATGCTTCCCTTCTGAAATTGGGTCACACAGAAATAGCGCAAGAAAAATATGAAAAAGAAGAAAATTATGTAAAACAGATAGAATCTGGGTTGAGGAGTGGGAATGTGAGGGAATGGTTGGGATGAGGGAACCTGCTTAAACCAGACCTTGTTAATGGAAAGCGCTGGTGTTACAGCTGTGGCTGCGAGCTCTAGTGGTGAGAGGTGGCTGCAGGCTGTTTGCATTTAGACCCTTACCTACGACGGCACATGGGTTCTAGGGAATGTTTGGCCGTTGATGAGGTGGGACGTGGTGAAGAGTTTCGGTAAGCTCTCAAGAATCTACCGCCGCGTTTAGTGGTTCAATCGATCCCTCGCTACTGTCTCCGTCTGCTGACAGCATGCAAACTAACTGTCCCTCACTGAAGTGATGATCCATATCAGAATTGGATATTACGTTCGGTCCGGCGGAAGTAACGGAAATGAAACGAAGTTTTCAGGGAAACATATTCATACTTATTTTATTTTAGTGAGACCAGTGGTTCTCGACCTGGGACTGAACCGATTCTATAGGAGGCGCGAGCAGGAACCGAAAAGGTGACAAACCAAAACTTCAGATGTTGATTTCCACATTGAAAACTCCCACATAGATTCTAATCAAATTCTTCAATTTTGTTGTGATTCGTAAAGGTGTTCCTACCTCTCAAATGGTAGACTACTGGAAACGAACTACTCCTGGAAGTTCTAGAAATATTGAGCAAATTCATTTTTCAAGAAATACAAAGGAACGCGGGTTGCTGAGTAGACAGGGTTGGGGTTACAATATATTTCGATTGATTTTTCCAAGAACAAAATAATATTACTAAACCTACTTGAATGTGGCTCGGGAATAGGTAGGTACTTATCTAAGTGGTTTTCGGATGAATACCGAGACATATTTAGATTTTTATATTGGCAGCGTAGGGAAAATTTTAAATAAATGGATATGTTCAAAACAGTTATGTAAGTAAATATGGATGGAAAATCATTAAATAAATGGAAATATTTTTATCAAAGGAATATGGCGAGTGTTCAAGTGAGGAACGTACAGGCCAATATGGGGATGGAAACACGCGTAGCTTACTACTCGTTACTGGCATATTATTCACAATATGATGATGAGCTTACTGTTTCAAAAAAATGTTTCGTAGCAGACCAAGAATGTATATGTATATAATAGGCAATATGCACTGTGGGTTTTTTCCGTTTTACTCGTAATCCTAAGCAAATATGAACATTAAGCAATATACATCAAAATTAATTAGCATTCAATAATAACCACTAAAACCACAATAACAGACTCATACCTAGATTTTGACAAACATTTATATGGACAATATCTGTCCTTGGGTACGTGATAAAAATTCAAAATTTCGCCAAAACATTCGTATTGCCACACAAAAGGATGATTTCGAAGATGAGCAATTTTCAAAAATTCCAAGGGGTCTCATTCGAGTTTTTAGGGGTCAAAAATCGGTAAAAACGGCTAAAATTGCGAACAATTGATATGAAATCACTGGTATGGAAGGGAGAGTAAAGACAGAAAAATATCACTTTTTTTCATACAAAATAGGGGTCAAATGTGGATTTTTGGTGGTCAAAAATTGGTATTAAAGGCTAGAATCAGTATTAATTCATCTGATTGTGTGGGTGATTTACGACGGAGGAACTATTTCGATGACACGAATATTTTTTCAAAAAAAAAGAGTGAGCCGAACTTGACTTTATAAGGGTTAAAAATCGGTAAAAATGGCTAAAATCACGAAAAAATTATATAATTTTACGAAAATTTATATGTTTTCTCGCTATATCATCTTTTTACACAATAGCACAAATATTTCTTTGAAAATTCGCATTTGTAGCCACGCTGCATGACTGGAACTTTTCACTTTTAGTTGATAAGAAATTAAACCTAACCTAAAATGACGGGAACATCAATTTTTGGTTTTCGCAATTCTCAAACGAGCGCTAGTGATACTATAAAAAAAAAAAAATTAAACTACCCCATGAATATGGGGATGGATTCAGAGTGCTCTGAAACGGATTTGTGTCGAAAAATTATCAAACATTCATGTGCAAACATCCTGCATCTACTTCCGCATTGTATTTTCTTTGGATATTTACTGAAAATCAAAACTATAACCTGTAACCCACCTCTTCAAAGAGGTAGGTAACCCACGTTGGTAACAACTTCTTACTCCTGTTTTCACTGTTTCTGGGATAACTAGGGCGAAACTCACTGGCAGAAACGTCACTTCGACTGAAATACGGTACCTAATTTTTGTTCATCAAGCCCATCTACCGGAATTAATTAATAGAGCTAATCCTAATCTGCGCCATTTTCAATATCGGTACAACCACTCGAAAAATCACTTTGATCCTCTATTTCATAGGTTAAACTCGAATCACTGTCTACGGCGGAAACAATGTGGAGATACGCTCAAGTTGGGTATGATTTACATGTTATGAATAGTCAAACCTCGAGTGAGTCGATATGAACCCCGAGGTAAAGGTCGGCCTGGGAAGTTATTATTCAGGTTTGTAATAACGGACGGACCATTTATTAACCTTTTTTTTCATACTAATGAACGCATGATGCAATTTCAACATCGAGGGAATCTCCCGATTATTATTCATTGCGATCCATGCGTGTAACAAGAGTAACATTATCCCCAATCCAAGTCCTAATTCATTTTTAAAAAAAACTGAAAATTATCACTCAACGGTTTATTATTTACCTGTATGATGCCCCCTCTGAGTGGAGCACTGTTTTCTATGGCCGGGCAATTAAGTTTTCGTATACGGCGGATTCAAGAATTCTATCATTAATCACTGTTTGCTATTCATGAAGCATAACGTTTGTTCAAGTTACAAAAGTACCTACCTATAAAAAACAAAACAAAAAAACACACAAAAAAAAAAACACTGCAGTCCTTGTCACATGGGTTTATTATTATATTAAACATACCTACAGAAATTCTGGGAAAACCTTTATTTTTTCTTTCATGCGCAATTATTGAAATAGCTATTGTTGATTGTTTCCACCAATTTTGGACCCCCAAAACACGATATAAGCTCCTATTTTTGACAAATTACCTTTGATCATGGATAGTGCCATTTAATTGTCTTGATTCACATGTTGAAACTACTTCTAGTGTTATTATACAAGTTTATGTTGATTTCAGACAAATGAATTTTGTGAGCTGAACCTTCGTTACAACCTCAATTCTTCACTCTTTGGTCAAAATCAACATCATAATTTCAGTCTTCTCGCCCTAAAAAACAGGGAAAACGATACCTCACAAGCTCATGTTCACTGAAACCTCAAAAAATCCTATTTTTACACCCATTTTGGTTTACTATTCTGTGAATAATACACCTATGCATTCGCTCAGCAAAAATTTTTACAACACCCCTTCAAAATTATTTCTTTTACGTTTCAAGGTGCGTAGATTCAGAACATGAATGTCCGTCCGCCGCACACCGTACGCCGTATCACGCATATCTGCTTCATTTTCGGTCTACAAAATTCGTTCTTTCGCAAACAGGCTCCATTTGGGCCCTAGTTTTGTCCCGAAACTTTGCAGCCCGACCGAAATATACCCAAGGGCGTTATGAGTGAAAAACGGGTATACAAATAGGGATTTTTTTATGTTTTAGTAGCATGAGCTTTTGAGGTATCGTTTTCCGTGTTTTTTGGGTCGAAATGACCGAATATGAAGTCGACTTTGCCCAAAGAGTGGAAAATTGAGGTTCTAACGAAGTTTCAGCCTTAACCCTCGGGCACTGGCACCTATGAGGGGAAGTAGATCGCCGGCGGGCGATATGGAGTGCCGCCCACACGGAAATGGCAACTTTTTCCATAATAGGAACGTTTACTCGTAGTTTTAAGCAAAAATTAATATACCACCTAACTTAGCATTTAAAATAGCCTCTATAGAAATTGCGGAAACCACTTTTTTGTTAAGCCGATGGGTAATTTTTCCCAAAAATGGTCAGCTTAAGTCTTGATCAGGTTGGCAATAATATAAAACATGCAAATTTTATAAAAGTTTGTAATTAGAAAACGCAATAGAACTTCACCATACGTAATTCAGTAAAATGCGATAAACTTGTACACATATGAGGTAACTCAACAAATTCAGGAACTGTAAGTCATTTGAAAAAAAAAAAAAAATCACACACACTTAAGTGCTCATAACATAGCTTTTAATTAGCAAAGAAAATGTGAAAATCGGTAATTTCGTCCTCTGAAAAAGTCAGTGGAGCTGCTTCATCTCTTGAACATTCACTGTCACTAGAATGATCATCGGGTCAAACAACTTCCCTTCCCCCTCACTCTAATCGCTGAGTCGAAATGTGGAGCATGATCTTGACTAAAAGTGTCTTCATCTTCTTCCACAGCTTGTAGAATGCTCGCGATCTCTGAATCACTCATAACTTGACGACCAGTAGCCATTTCGGCAAAGGAACAAACAAAAACTTTGGTCAAAAGTTCACGGGAGTACACTGTGCCGACTTTATACATTGACTAGAACTGGCGGGCGGTACGCAGTACCGAGAGCGCGCACCCTCTCTCTTTACGAGATCATTGACTACTAATAAGAGCATAATGGAAGCAGTTAGGAGTACGGGGACATATTATGATAGTTGCTTGAAAGATACCTGAGCGTGTTCTTCCGGTGCTTTGACACACTGCAGAGTAATCATGATTTTGATCGGAAAGCGGCACTGAGTTCCGCCCCGCCAGTGCCCGAGGGTTAAATTCATGTTAAATTTTGGTCGAAAATCGTCTTTCTTCCGCGCAAAGTTTGGGTCCTCCTTTGGGAACACATTTGGGTCGTAGTTGTGCTCCAAAGCTCGGCAGCCCCATCGGAATACACCCAGGGGTGTTGTGCGGGAAAAAATGAGCGTAAAAATAGGGCTTCTCGAGGTATTTTTGAGGTTTTAGTGAACTTGGGCTTGTAAGATGTCGTTTTCCATGTTTTTTAGGGCGAGGCGACCAAAAATGAAGTTGATTTTGACCAAAGAGTGAAGGACTGAGATTCTTTCTAAGTTTTAACTCTCAAAACTCAATATTTATGGGTCAAAAACCAGTGAAAATGGCTGTAATCACCAGAAATTTGTATAATAACACAGGAGGTAGTGTTAGCAGGTGAATCAAGACAATTCAGTGACAATTTAAGTGATCGAAAATAATTTTTTCAGAAATAGCGACCTAATATTCGTCTTTAAGACCGTCAAATTATCTTTGTGGGTCTCTTCAGTGAGCTCCCAATCGTGCCGTGTTCATTCTAGAATAATAAACCCCTGTGACTAGGACTTTGCAGGGCTTTTCACCCGTAACACCCTGGATGTATTTTGATCGGACTGCCGAGCTTCGGAGCACAACTAGGATGTGTTCCCAAATGAGGACCCAAACTGAGTGAGGAAGAACGACGATTTTAGACCAGATTTTAACATAAATTTATGGTTGACACTTCGTTAGAACCTCAATTTTCAACTCTTCGGTCAAAATCGACTTCATATTCGTTCTCCTCCTTCTTAAAAAATAGAAACCAATACCTCAAAAGTTCATGTTACTAAAACACCAAAAAACCCTATTTTTACGTCCATTTTGTTTTTCGATTTTGACCAATGAGTGAAGAATTGAGGTTGTAAAGAACGCTTAGCTCCCGAAATTCATTTTCTATGAGTCAAAAACCTGGGAAATTGTCTGAAATCACCATAAATTTGTATAAAAACACTCGAAGTACTATGAAAAGGTGAATCAAGACAATCAAATGGCGCTATCAATGATCAAAGATAGGTAATTTGAAAAAAAAAAAAATAGGTGCCTAATTCGTGTCTTTGGGGCCAAAATTGGTGGAAACCATCAGAAATAGCTATTTAAATAATTGCACGAGAAGAGAACAATAAATGGACAACCAATATTTCTTTAGGTATGTCCAATAGAATAATATAACCATTTGACAAGGACTTAGCAGCGTTATTTTTTTCTCAATGGGTTTCTACGACTTCGCCGCGAGTGATTTAGTTTGTAGCCTTTCAACTGCTAACATTATTTGAATGAAGGGATTAGCCCATGGATATAGTGGAAACGTTAATCAAATTCGCCAAAACTTAATTTTTTCCTTCAACAGCATATGCGGAAACCATCAGAAATATCTCTATTTCAATTATTTCTATTATTTCACACGAAAGAAACAAATAGAATGATAAATCCATGTGACAAGGACTTCGCTTTGTTTTTTAAAGGTTCTAGTGAACTTGAGCTTGTGAAGTATCGTTTTCCATATTTTTTAGGGCGAGACGACCGAATAATCAGTTGATTTTGACCAAAGAGTGAAGAATTGAGGTTGTAACGTAGGTTCAGATCCCAAAATTCATTTTTTATCAGTCAGAAACCTGAGAAATTGTCTGAAATCACATAAAATTTTATAATAACACTGGAAGTAGTTTCAACAGGTGAATCAAGACAGTTAAAAGGCACTATCAATGATCAAAGATGATTTGTCAAAAATATGAGCTTACATCTTGTTTTTGGGGACCAAAATTGGTGGAAACCATCAAAAAAAGCTATTTCAATCATTGCACATGAAAGAAAAAATAAATATATTTCCAGCATTTCTGTAGGTAGGTATGTACAGTAGAATAATAAACCCATGTGACAAGGACTTTGCAGCGTTTTGGAATCTACGCACCTTGAAACGTAGAAGAAAAATTTTGAGGGGGTGTTATACAAATTTTTTGGTGAGCTATTACATAGGTGTATTATTAACATAATAATTAACCAAAAGGAAATAAAAATCACATGGAATAATTTCACGGAACAACCAACTGGATTTCTTGCAGCTGTCGATTTCATGCGTGATTATAATCGGGTGTTCCCTAGCAATGATATCTGGGCTGGATGTATGTACTTATACCGTTTCATTCACGATCATGTTGACGAAGCTTTTCGGTACAAATGAACGGCTGGTCGTGGTGGGCTCCGGATGGTCTCCAAAAATTCCCAATCTCGAGGTCAATAATTTAAAAACGTAAAAAAACTATACCCTTTTATTGAAAGTTTTCGAGTACGGCGTTCTGAAATGTTCAACCCATACGAACTAAATCACTCGCAACGAAATCGTTATTGTGTGTTACTGACGATGGTTTGATCACCAAAACTGGTATAACAGTGTTTTTTGCGTTTTTCGTGTATTAGTGGAAATAGACTATTTTTTCAATAACTCCGTTTTTCTTCGTTCAACCCATATTTTTCACCACTTGAAGTTGACTGACAGTGACGCCGAGCTTCGAGGACCAACTAGACCCCAAACGGGGCCCACTTACCACATTTCATTCAGTTTCGTTCATAGTAACCCAGGAAACTGCGAAGTACGGCGGACAGCCAGACATTTTTTTAATTGTATTTTCGGATCCTACTTAGGTGCCTTGAAACGGAAACCTTCAAAAGTTGAAGGTTGTGGAGAGGGGTACTTTTTTGCGTGCTTGATTCCAAAGATTCATTATTGAAAATAATAAACCAAAATTCACAAGGAAAACGGAGTTATTGAAAGGTTACGAAAAAGTTAAGAAAAACGCAAAAAATACAGTGGAAATAGATAGGTAACCTTTCAAAATCCCTTTTTTTTAAACCGCGATTTCATCGCGAATGATTTATTTCGAACCAAAATCCTGTCCAAATGCTACTGTGGCTTCTGTGTTAAGTAGTTCTGCTGTGGCGGGGGTAGGACTGCTAAATTTAACCTATTGTTTGTGCTCTCAGGTAGATGTTCAATCACTCCGACCTCAGATATCTTGTTATTTCATTGTCTCATTCGATTTCAAATTGTCAAAACTTGTCCTCCCATACTCGTTACGTGACAAGAGTTGCGAACTTCAACGACGAACAAGTCAAACTGCAAGGGAGATTACAATACTAGTTATCCACGAACGAGAAAAGGTCCATAGGGTCGACCTATCTCCCTCACATTTTAGCGAATTTTCAGAGAAAATGTCCTTTCGTAATTTAACAACAATTTTCAGTATATATATGCATTTTTGAAAATTTGTTCGATTCTCTTCCTCTTGGGTTTCTCGTTTCCTAACGGTTTCAGAGCATTCTGACGCCAGAAATAAGGAAGTATGTGTGATTCGAAATAGTGAAGGTGAGGTATAATATATGAAACTTTGAAGCTTACTGTTATTCAGGAAGCAATTCTAGTGACTGTGGTGAAAGAAGAAGGCCATAATGATGCGCATTTTTTGTTGAAGGAAGAAATTGAGTTTTGGCGAGTGTGATTAACGTTTCCACTATCTCGATGGGCTAATCTCTTCATTCAAATCAATGTTCGCAGTTCAAAGGCTACAACGTAATTCACTCGTGGAAACCCACTTAGAAAAAAATAACGCTGCTAAGTCCTCGTCACATGGGTTTATTATTATATTGTTTTGAGGGAATGATAATAAAACCAGGAGAAACTCAAAAAAGGATTAAACAATGTAATTAAACGAAAAGGAAAAACGCAGTATACAAAAGAAACTTCGACTGGATAGTTGAAAGACAAACAACAAACATAGCATAAGAATAAGTTGGGTTGTTGCTTCTCATTGTTATTTTTTTAGCTGGACGTCGACGAGGTTGCTTCATCACTCCCTCCCAAACTCAAAACGCCAAGCGATTTTCTGTTCTTGGCAAAAGATCCAGCTGGAAGGCTCTTTGTCAATACATCCGCAAGCTGACCACTGCTTGGCACATGCAGGAGCTCGAACTCATTGTTCATCCACTTTTCACGAACAAAATGGAAGCGCACTTTTATGTGCTTCGTTCGTCGATGAAACTCTGGGTTCTTTATCATCCGAATGGTACTCCTGTTATCCACAAACAGTGTTGGGGTACTGGGTGTTGTAATAATAGAAGGCAATACCTTATGAAAGGCTTTATTTCGCATGAACTGAACTGGGAATGAAATTGGATTTTGGGTTATAAACAATTTGCTATGTAACCGTCGAACACGTGTGTGAACAATTATATAACATTCACCCTCCCCTCAGGATGCCACGTAGTCCTGGAGGTAGGTAGGTGGTCTTCTCTGTCTCGAGCTTCGTCTAGTGGACTCCTGCGTTGATTGAGGGAAATTCAAATTCGGGGGAGTAGGTTGCTGTGTTGGTTCGTTTACGGATTCAGAAGTTGTAAGTGGTGGATGCGACGTGATTTGTAGATTGGTTGATTCTACTGTTTCTGGTGTTCTGTCGATTGTAAGAGTAGCGTCTTCAGTAGAAGGTGCGAGGTGCCGGGTTGACACTGTTGTCTCCCTACCATCTGGGTACCTCACTAGAGCGTACTCGCGGTTTCCGTCCAGTAGCTCCACTTCCTCCACCAGCAGATCGAACTTCGACTGCCTTACGAACTTCCGTAAAAGAACTGTGCCTGGCGTTAAGAGCCATGATGGTGTAGATTGCCCATTGCTTGATCTTCTTGGATGACAAAACATTCTCTCGTGAGGAGTGGCGTTGATGCTTGTACACAGTAGTGACCTGATTGAGTGCAAGGCCTCTTGAAGCACCATCTCCCATTGCGCTGTCGGTAGGCCATTCTCTCTTAGTGCCAGTTCGATTGTTCTCCAAATTGTTCCGTTGTATCTTTCAACTTGGCCGTTTCCTTGAGGGTTGTATGCTGTTGTGTGACTTGTTGCTACTCCAAAGGATGCGAGAAATGATTTTAATTCAAGTGACATGAATGAAGAACCGCGATCTGAATGAATAAATGAGGGTGCTCCAAAAATACTAAAGAGGGAATATAAGCAAGTTTTGACAGTGGCTGCACTTGTATCTTTGCAAGCGAAAGCAAACGGAAAGCGAGAATATTCGTCTACAATTGTGAGAATGTATCGATTCCTAGTCTGGGTCGGTAAGGGTCCTTTGAAATCTATATTCAATCTCTCGAAAGGCATTGTTGACTTAATGAGGGTCCCTTGGTGTTTGAAAAATCTCGGCTTGACCTCTGAGCAAATTTTACAGTGGGCCGTTATCCGTTTGACGTCGTCAAGAGAGTATGGCAGGTTTTTACTGCGAAGCCAGTGGTGCATTCGAGTAATACCTGGGTGGCATAATGATCGATGCAATGAGGAGAGATTATCAATCATAGCTTGGGATGATTGCGTCATGCAAACTCTGGAAAGGGCGTCGGCAGCTTCGTTCTGTTTCCCCGGGCGGAAGACTATTTCGTAAGAGTAGCATGCTAGCTCCAGTCGCCATCTTGTGATTTTCTCGTTCTTAATCTTTCCGGTGTGCTTTGAGTCGAACATGAACGAAACAGATCGTTGGTCTGTTACCAATCGAAAATGGCGACCTAGAAGAAAATGTCGCCAGAAGCGCACAGCCTCCACGATTGCGTACGCTTCCTTCTCAACCGAAGAATGGTGCCGCTCAGAAGCGGACAGAGTACGAGAGAAGAATGCTACTGGCCTCCCCGCCTGAGTCAAAGTTGCTGCAATGGCTGCGTCGGAAGCGTCGGTCTCAACGCAAAAGGGAATATCGCTTTCTATGCACGTAAGCGATGCGTCCATTATAGCCTGTTTCAGATCTGTGAATGCTTGAAGAGCTTCGCGGGATAGGGGAAACTTGCTGTCTATGAGTGGTCTGATTTTTTCTGAAAAATTTTGAATGAAACTGGAATAATGGGAAAACATCCCCAACACCCTCCGAAGGGCCGCAGTATCAGCTGGTGGGGGCAAGTCTCGTAACGGCTTCAATCTTTCAGGATCAGGTCGGAGAGTTCTGTTAGAGATTGTATGACCCAGAAGACTGATTTTGCGGAGGGAAAATGAGCTCTTTTCGTTGTTGATAGTTAGCTTGAATTTCTAGGCCGCCTTGAAAAATTTATCCAAGTTCCTATCGTGTTCTTCCTGGTTCCGCCCGCAAACAGTGACGTCGTCAAGGTACGCAAAAGTATCCTGAAGACCTTCGCTCCTGATGACGCCATCAATTACCCGCTGAAATGCAGCAACGCCATTAGTTACTCCGAAAGGAATCCGAGTGAACTGATAAAGATCGCCACAGGCTTCAAATGCAGTGTATTGACGATCTTCCTCTAGTATGGGGACCTGGTGATAAGCGCTACGCAGGTCGATTGTGCTGAAAACTTCGAACTTGGCGACTTTATTGACAATATCCGAAATTCGAGGTAACGGGTAGGCATCCAGCTGTGTATATCGATTTATCGTTCGTGAATAGTCAATTACCATTCTCCTTTTGCGAAAACCGGAGACTACATGTACCTGAGCTCTCCAGGGGGAGAGGGATTTCTCTATAATCCCCTCCTCTAGAAGTTTACGTACTTCAGCTTCAATGAACTTGGAATCATTTTCAGAATGACGTCTGGACTTCACAGCAATGGGCCTGCACTCGGGTGTGAGATGTGTGAATAGTTTAGCAGGGCCGACTTTTGCAGCTTGGAAAATGCAGATGTGCAGCGGTTCCCTTGGCCCGCCAAAATCGAATTGGACGCTTGAGTGCTGCTGGAGAACATCGCGCCCTACAATCAGTTCAGTGCAAAGATCAGGTAGAACGGATAAACGAACGTTAGGATAGTGATGGCCTAATATCTCTAAATCTGCTGTGCATCGCCCAGATATGGTTACCCGGTGAGATTGAGAAGCGAGTCCCACCTCGTCCTTGACAGGCTTTATGGACAGGCCAAGTTTCTTCGCAATCGTCTTATCAATGAGGCTGATATCGCTCCCCGAGTCTAGCATTCCTGTAAGTCTATGACCAGCTATTCCTACTATTGTTTTGACCTTGGAAACAGTAGAAATAGAGCATGTGTGAATAGTCGCTAATGCTGCGGTCGAATTTGATGGCTTGGAGGATTTGCTCGAAAGGCACACGTTGGAGAAGTGACCAACTTTTGAGCACTTCCTACATGTAGCCTCTCGTGCAGGGCATTTTATTCGCGGATGCTTTTCCTTTCCACAAAACCAACACTTACTCGTCTTAGCTGCGCAAACCCTATTATTGTTTTCTGGTTCTGATTCAGGGTCAGAACTTTGGACTGCGTTCACAGCAATCATAGCGGCAGGGTCGTCGTAATGTTTTGATTGGACTAGTGCAAGCTCCAGAGATCGTGCTTGAGTGTGTGCATCTGTAAGTGAGAGTGTAGGTGAATTTTCAAGTAGCCTTTGTCTTATGCTGGGGTTGATCAACCCTCGAATGAATGAATCTCTTATGCAGTCATCCCTGTTCGTTTCGGCAGTCACTGCCTTGAATTGACAGTCGCGGCTAAGTAATCTGAGTGCTTCCAGGTAGCGATCAACAGACTCGTTTGATTCCTGGCGCCGGGTGAACAACTTATGTCTAGCAGAAACTTCATTGACTGGCTTTACAAAAATTGATGTTAATGTGTCAACTGCTTGAGTGTAGGAGTCTGAACTACTTACATACTCGAAAATCACAGGGGAAATGTATTTGATGAGCAGGCGTAACTTTTCCTCTTCCGTGGCTTCTGTACTGCTTATGAAGTTCTGGAATCTACGTTTCCAATGATTCCAGTGAGTTGCGGCCGCTGGTGACTCTGGATCCAATGCTAGTACCGTGGGTTGCAATATTCGATCCATTTCGAATATTTGTTAATAGTTCATGCGAAATAAATTGTTGTAATAATAGAAGGCAATACCTTATGAAAGGCTTTATTTCGCATGAACTGAACTGGGAATGAAATTGGATTTTGGGTTATAAACAATTTGCTATGTAACCGTCGAACATGTGTGTGAACAATTACGAGTATATAACACTGGGCAGCGTTGTTAGCTCATTAATTAATCGTTGAAGCCATACAATCTCCTTTTCACCTTCACTAGCAGCAATATACTCTGCTTCCGTCGTACTCAAAGCAGTAACGTTTACGGCTCATCAAACTCACTGCACCAGCCCCACAGGATGTCACTACTCTAGATCTCGATCGTCTGGTCATCTGATCATTTGTGAAGTCAGAATCAGAATAGCACTGCACATTCACTGTTGTATCTGACTTATAAAACAGTCCATACTGCCGGGTGTCATTTAAATACTTGAATATTCTTTTAACAGCCACCCAGTCAGATTTCTTATGGCAGTCGAGGACCCCTGAGACAGTACGGCAAATGATAGCTCAGGGCGTGTAGTCATGACCAGATAGAACAAACTTCCAACAGCTTGGCGGTACGGGTTGTTCTTCTCCAAAGGTGTAGGTGTAGAAACTGGATTTGCTTTAATCATATCGAATCTTGAGAGAATGTTTCTTGTGTAGACCTCCTGGTGCACGGAAATTGATCCATCTTTTTTCTTTATATCTGCATCCCAAGAAACATATCCAATGGACGGGTCATTGACCTTAGGCTCATAAACCAACGCAAGTTTAGATCTTGTATTATGTATATAAGACTCTCTAAAAATCATTATATTTGTTGTATAAAGTATTTGCTGAATAAAAAAATTGAATTGAATGTCCCAATCATGATTTTGAATTCACTTGTCAAGTATTTGAGGAACTCGTCTATCACATCCCTATCTCCAATGAGGATTCCATCATCGACTTAAATGCCAGCTATGAGATTTCGTCCATTTCGACCCTTCTTGATAAAGAGGCAAGGATCAGCCTCACTGAGCTCAAATCCGGGGGATTTCATGAACTTGACAAAACACTTATTCCAACATCCTGGCAACTGTTTCAAGCCATAGAGACTGCGCTTCGGCTTCCATCATCGAAACCAGCAGGCTGACGCATGAACACTTCTTCAGTCAATGAACTATGCAGGAACGCTGTATGTACATCAAATTGCCCACTGTACTTGAAAAATTCGAAATTATTAAGATTGACAGGTTGGATAAATCTTTGTATGATGTAATTCCTTCAAGTTTTTCTCCATTATTCCGTTCATTTCTGTAACAGCTTGATTCCTCCCTCCCTTCACTCCTTACCTTCCTTTCACTTTTTGGCATTCTCTTCCAGGGCCAATCAGAATCGACCCCCCCTTCCTTTGTTCCCTTCACCATACTTCGTCACAACTAGTCCTGATCAGTCGACCATAGCGACAGAAACCAGGCCGGGTTCGTCAGACCTCCGCTAGGGGGGTAAAACAGCGCTGTTCACTAGGGGCCGAGCCGGCTGAATTTAATTCAAACCTCGTTTGCTACCTACGTATTATTGCAGTATTAAAAGGTACATATAGACATTATTAATTTGACCTCTTTCGAAAATCTCTCTCCAGTGCATCTTGTTGATCTGTCAGGTACCTACCTATAATCTCTGGTGGACAAATACTCGAATTTTGTTTGGGTAATCAATTTTGCGGCAACAGTTTTTTCATGGTTGCCACTTAGATACAACCATTAATATCTATATTTGAAGTTACGTACAACTTCATTGGTTTTTATCACCCAGAAATTGTTCACAACTTGTTGGAGAGATCTAAGATAACAGATTGGACAGATTACAGATAAGCCGAGGAGAAGCTCCTAGCACTACCTACATATAATTACAGTACTGGTAGGTACATACAGACAATAATTATATTAATTTGACTTCTCTCAAAATCTCTCTCAAATGATCTGTCCTGTACCTACCTACAATCTGGCGGACGAATACTCGAATTTTGTTCGGGTAATCAATTTTGCAGAAACAGTTTTCTAATGGTTTTCGCGATACAACTATTAGTTGCTATATTCTATAGGTATGTACAACTTCGTTGGTTTTTATCGCCCGGAAGTTGTTCACAACTCGTTGGAGAGAGATGTTAGATAACAGATTAGACAGATCAGGGATAAGCCTAGAAAGTCCTAGCGCTACCTAACTATAATTACAGTGCAATAGGTGCATACCTACAGACAATATTAATTTGACCTCTCGAAAATATCGCTCAAATGTAGGGTTACCAGATTCTCCCTTCCAAAAAAGAGTATATCCTTGGTTTAAAAAAAGATATTATTCATAGGTCGTTTATGAATTTGTACATGAAATCATCAACTGAATTACTGTGATAAATAAAAATAAGATTTAAGATTTTATTAGGCCAGTTAACTTTTTCAAACTCAATTTTGTTGTTGACATAGTGGAATTTTATTAACTACATTTCAACTGAACTGTTCAGTGGTACAACCGTTTTATTAATAGTTTAAATGGAGTTGAGTAGGAGCTCCATCAGTTTTTCGAAATTATCACAGATATAAAGAACACCAGGTACCTAGGTATGATGTTCAAGGCAACAACTAGAAGAAAAAATCATTTTCGAATTCCCTCTGTCAAACACAATTTAGTAGGTACCTACGTTTTGCATAAAGGTAACGTTAAGTTTTTTCCAAATTACAGTTTCCAATAACAAGGTACCTAGGTACTTATCTTTGGAGCAAGCGTTTGAAAAATAATTCCAACCAAAGTAAAACGGTACGTACACCTCAAATCAGCCTCTCAGAAATATCACACACAAAAAAACTAGGACATTATCCTTTCCTAGCCATCGAAGTAGGATTCTACTTCGCTATTCCTAGCTAACCTCATAGGATATGAAAAAGGTATATTTGGCTATAAAATGAAAAAAGAATAGTACCTATATGAAATTATGGGGCTCAAAAGTATATAGATACTACAAAAAGAGCCTGTCTGGTAAAGTGGTAACCCTACTAAAATGCATCTCGGATCTGTCCTGTACCTACTTACCTATATTCGTAGGTAAGTTTTAGATCAGTCGCCTGGCGGACAAATACTCGAATTTTGTTTCGGCAATCAATTTTGTGGCAACAGTTTTCACTTGGACAGCTTCCATTTGTTGCTATATTCGTAGTCTCTGTATACTTATAGAACATCGTTAATTTTTGTCGCCCAGAAATTTTTCACAACTGGTTGGACGTTGGAGATCTCAGATAACCGATCGGATAGAAGATGAACATAACAGATAAGCTAAGCCGAGGAGAAGCTCCTAGCGCTGTCTTGCCTCTAGCGGAGCTTTGACCAACCTGGCCCGGTTCTGTCACTGAGGTCGAGTATCCCCATCGACCACATTTCACTTTTTGACTATTTATAAGGTCACCTCTCCCATGTGCCTTCAGTTAATGTTTGTTACTGACGATGGTCTGATCACCGAAACCGGTACAACAGTGTATTTTTCGCGTTTTTTCGTGTATTAGTGGAAATATACTATTTTTTAATAACTCCGTTTTTCTGTGAAATGGGTTTCCACGATTTCATCGCGAGTGATTTAGATCGTACCAAAACGGAGTTATTGAAAGGTTGTATATTTCCACTAATACACGAACAATACACTGCTATACCGGTTTCGGTGATCAAACCATCGTCTGTAACAAACAAGAACTCAAGAGCTGTTACCTAGCAATGATTTCTGGGCTGGATGTATACCGTTTCATCCACACTCATGTTGACAAAGCTGTTCAGTGCAAATCTCTGGGTCTCACTGTGAACGAACAGCTGGACGTGCAATGTCCTGGTGGTCTTAAAAAATTCCCAAGTTTGAGATCAATTATTTAAAAACGTAAACAAGTTCAAGATAACTGCGTTCTGGAAATGTCAACCATATGGATTGTCCTGGTTGGTCCCATATGAATTTCGTCGCATTATTATCAGTAGTAGTGACTGCGCATGCGAAAACGTGAAAACCGTAGAACCGTCATAGTCATAACCCAAAAACCAGTGGTCCAAACACCATCTTATATCCGTCCAATAGTCTCGTGTTCCACATGTTTCGATCATTGTTCAAACCTTGTTAATACGGGGAAGGTCGCTTCTTAATTTCCCTATGGCCCGGATTGTTGATTGAAAAATTCCTGTCTTTTGAACCATCCTAGAAAATATCCTACAAAATACTACCTATTATGAACACTGACAACCAATTCCCTCAGAGTACCAAGGCCGCGCCATGTAATCCATGGATTAGACCATAAATCTGTAGACCATAAATGTTTTCTGTCCAACATTTTTCTCATTTCTGGTCATATGACTGGACAGCTTGATAGAAAGCTGTGGTAGGTACACGACTCGATTCGCAATGTAGTTATGATATTTACCAGATGACTTAAAATCGTCATCACCCATTTGTAGATAGATACCACCTGTTTGTGTAAACTTATTCATTATTAAAATAATTTAAGTCTGTAGATCCTATTATGGAGTTGATTTGTTTTTTGTAACTTTTGACGGCCTGACGGATGGAGTATGTAACAAATCACAACTCCCTCCACCTCATTTCGTAGGCGATCCCAACTTTGCGTTAGCTGAGACGATGATGGCGTGGTCTAGTGTTTTTGTGTTCCCACCGATCAGTTCTTGAACCGACACAGTTCAAGAACTCATCACCACCACTGGGTTTCGGTCACGGAAACTTTCAGAGCCAGTTCTGGAGGTTAGAATATTTCTTATATTTCAGGCATTATCGGACCAAAAAACGAAAACCTCTGCCAAAATACAGTACATAGATTCCTCACAGTCTAAGTCGGTATACTGAAAAAGTAGTTAAATGACAGTCGCCTGAATTTTACGTTTGCGCATAAACAAATGTTGCAGTCCAATTTCGATTTACGGTAGTTATTATAGGATCATCAAGGGACCAACCAGCACCAACCACTCGGACTTCTCATTACGACCATTTTTCGGGTAGTTTTGCGCGCGGCAAAGGTTTTTGCGGATAGAAGGCAAGAGGCAGACAGACACGGAACCAAATTTTGATTTAGAGGGCAACGTTGTTTTTCTCCCAAAAGTGGTCACAGTGATCATTGGTGGTTTCTTCCGCTGTCTTGGTAGATTCGGTAGCAAAATTATCAATAGACTTTGCTTTGTTGCATAATTTGGATGGCGCACATTTTTATAATAATTAAAGAATATGTTTTCCAATTTACAATAAATGTATTACTTATAGCGCCAAATTTTTCTCTTCCAGGTATCTACAATGAGGATTTTTATCATTAGGTGCAGAGATTAAATTTCCATTGGAATGGTTAGGTAATTGGATCCTCGTTCTTTCGTTCTTAGTTCGGACGGGAGCGCCGGGTTCTGTTAATGAAAAACGGAACGGCTGATACGATTATTTTCAAGGGTCTGCTCCTCTTCCTCCAGGAGTCGGTATAGCCTAATGCATTGATAGAGCGACCCCCTCCCCCGTCTGGTAACCTAGTTCAAATCGTGCTATCAGTCCAACTGTTTTTCGTTAGTCGTCCTGATTTCCTCCCAATTTTCTAAAATCGTCTCAGATTTCGTGCAACGTCAAGTGGAATTAATTAGGTATCGCCCTTAATGCTGTTGGGAGATTCAATGTTTTTTTTAAAGATTACTCGGCTGGTAATTACCGCGGTGTGAGTAATATTATATTATGAGCAATATCAAGCAATATCATTTTCAAAATTTTTATACTCCGCGAATGAAACACAGGAAAAACACGACCTCTCCTCAGAGCTCAACATGGGACGTATTATATTTCTGAATCTTCATCCATATTTTGATTTATTATTAAGTATTGAATAACAGTATTGTGTAATCAACTAAGAACAATTTTTAACCCCTCCGCTCCCTTCATTCGCTCAACTAAAATTTTGTTCACCCGATCTATTACTTTTCTTCTTCCAAAATAAACTACAGATCTGTTCCCTTCACCCTGAAGAGTGAGTAGAAATGGGGTTTTCCGTTATAGAATTGTTGAATCCCAACATGTTTTTTCATATCTGGAACAATTTTAACTTTCAGATCAACTTTACTTTTTGAACTTTAGCATAGATGCTCTTTTCCCTGTGCAAGATAAGAGGGGCAGCTGTGTCGCTACCTTCGACGCAATCGGATGTGTGACATGGAACCCAGAACCAATCATATTATCTGCATATATGATAAATTACTATTGCCCTCTAGTCGCATTGCTCCAGATCGTGGAAGTCCGTCTCCGCCTCGCCGTCGCAGAAGCGGCATGTGTCTGTTCTGTACTTGCCCATGTTTTTAAGGTGGTACCTCAGGGGGCAGTGGCCGGTGAGAAGGCCAGTAATGGTACCTAGATCCTTAAGGCCCAAGGACAGAAGAGCTTGAGCTCTTTTCTTGGAGAATCTAATGAGCTGCTAGGCCTAATATTGTATATTGTCGTATGTATTAGTCGTATAGCTATTATATTATATCGTGTATTTTAGCCTTAATAATGTATATATGTCGGAGACTCCCATCACCCGGCATGGGGAGGAGAAGCCATAGGTGTCTAAACACAATCATGTGCATTCTGAAAAACGGCGGGAGTACAAGAATTTCGGATGGAGATGGCACGATTACTGCTATTATACTTAGACCTTGCGCTATCTTAACCAGATAATTGCCGGGTGATGAATAATCAGATTACGCTAATAATAAAAAAATTAAAAAAAATGAAGGTAGAAGGGAGAGAAAGAAGAACTTTGAAGCATATTACGTCGAATCGCTGACGAACAGTAACGTTATAGAGTCTGAAGGCAAAAATTCCAATTCAACAACCATTGCCGTGCCGTGACGTGGAGACGGACCCATTGACTAGAGAGGACATACAGGGAAACAGCGTAGTGCCAATAGAGCAAGAACAGCACATGTTGGATAGACCTTTCAGTACGACGGAACTGGAAAAAGCGCTGAAGGAAAAAAAAAAAAATCAAACTCAGGCTACGATGACATAGGTAAGTTATAGGATGCGCATGTTCGTCCCAGAGAAAGCGAAGCGACAGCTCCTCAAAATGTGTATAATGACTTATGGACGAAAGGAGAGTATCCAGAAGCATGGTACAAGGTACCTAGCGATGGCCGATACAAAGCCAGGTAAACAAACCCAAGGGCGAGCTATCCTCCCTTAGAGCCGTGGCACTTCTTTCGTGTATGTCTGAAACACTTAGCCTTATAATGAAGCTTCACTGGTATCTGGAATATCACGACGAGATGTGGCTGGTTTCTGGAAAGGGAAATCTTGCTTAAAAACATAGAATACTTTGTCGGTGACATTTCCCTAGCAATAAAACCAGAAGAGTACACAGTGGCAGTGTTCCTGGTCATCTCTAATTCATTCCATGCTGTCAGTGTACAGAAGCTGAACGAAATTATGGGAATGGTGGAAAAAATGAGCATTTGGATAAAAAACTACTGTAGAAGAAGAAAAACCATCATGCGCACAGCGCAAGGGGAGGTTTATACACCATATCGAGCTAAGATTGTCCAACTTACAGCAATATGCAGACGAATTTGTTCTGTGCATCACGCATGAACAAATCTTACAACAAACACGTGCTACAGATCAAATAAGGAGAGCCTTGTGAATTTGGGCTTGGAAATAAATCCTAATAAATAGACCGTCATACCTTTTGGAAGGAGGAGCGTGTAGCCCAAGTGCATGCGCATTTGCACATAAGTCTTTTGGAGTATGGTTAGACTCCCGCTTGAATTTTAAACGACATAAATATCAAGGAAACTTAAATGAAAGCTTGGAAGTCACTGAATCTTATTAGACATGTAGTGAATACATAGGTGACGTACATTCAATACTGGAGGTGTGAGGATAGGTTATGCCCGGTTTGGTTATAACGCGAGATTACCACCATGCCCGGGATCTTTTAGGTATGTGCCTGGTTTGGTGATAGAGCAGAGTCTACCACCATGCCCAGGATCTTTTAGGAGGCGGTACCTGGTTTTGTTATAGAGCAGAGTCTACCACCATGCCCAGGATCTTTTAGGAGGCTTTGCCCGGTTTGCGGGTGGTGGGCGTGAGAGCGTATCCGCCACGCAGTTATCGGCCCCCGGCGTGTATCGAATATCGGTCGTAAATTGACCGATAAATTCGAGTTGCCGGAGGCGACGGGGCGAGGCGGATTTGCGATTTTGGAGGAGGGCGTGGGTTAGCGGCTTGTGATCTGTGATGAGAACAGAGAACTGCCGGCCCTCCACGAAGTCTCGGAAATGCTTGATGGCTTCGTGGATGGCGAGGAGTTCCCTGTCAAAGGTGGAGTAATTTCGTTGAGCGGGGGACAGGGTGCAAAAAAAAAAAAAAAACCGAGGGGTTGGGGGGTGGCGGCGGTATGCTGGTGTAAAACCGCCCCTATAGCCCAGTCGGAAGCGTCGGTGGTGATGGTGAGGGGGGCGTGATGGTCGGGGTGGAAAAGTAGAGCGGCGTTGGCGAGGCAGGCAGTGAATGCGGCGACGAGGGTGGGGGTACATTCGATGGGTCGGTTATCCTGTTTTTTTTTGCAGGTTGCTGGATGGCGTCGATGAGGGCTGCTGGTGTTGGGCGGCGTGTCTGATATGGCGGTGATAAAAGTTTATCATGCCGAGAAATCGGCGGAGTTCGGTGACTGTGCGGGGCTGAGGGAAGTCGTGGAAGGCCTGTAACTTGTTGGGGAGGGGCGTGATGCCGGAGGCGGTGACCAGGTGACCGAGGCAGCGGACAGAGGGTTGGGCAACTATGCTTTTGTCTTTGTTGACAATAAGGCCCTCCGCTGAAAAGATTTCGAGGATCTGTTTGAGGTGGTTATAGTGTTCGTCGGGAGGCGACCACGACATCATCCAGAAAGCAGAAGACGAAGGGGAGGCCTCTGAGAACCTGGTCCATGTAGCGCTGCCAAGCTTGGGCAGCGTTTCGGAGGCCGAAGCCCATTTTCAGGTGTTGGAAAAGGCCGAAGGGAGTAATAATGGCCGTTTTCGGGATGTCCGGGGGGGGGGGGGGGGTAGATGTCGATGTGGTGAAACGCCCTCGAAATATCGAGGGTTGAAAAAATAGTAGCGTTGTGGAGGTGGGAAGAGAAGTCGCGGAGGTGGAGGACATTATACAGATCGGGCGTCGTGCGGGAGTTGAGGCGGCGGTAGTCCCCGCACGGGCGGATGTATCCGTTGGGGTTCTGTACGATATGAAGTGGGGAAGCCCAAGGGGACTTGGAGGGGCGTACTATTTTTTCGGCGTTGAGGTGGTCGAAATGTTTTTTGGCCTGTGCGAGGTGGAAGGGGTGGAAGGGGTGTTCGTGCCTTGGCTGTGAGGGGAGGGGGGGGCCTTCGTCTCAATACGGTGCTGAACGGTGGAGAGGTGAGACGAAGGGCGGATGCATAGGTGACGTACATTCACTACTGGAGGTGTGAGGATAGGTTATGCCCGGTTTGGTTATAGCGCGAGACTACCACCATGCCCGGGATCTTTTAGGTGTGTGCCTGGTTTGTTTATAGAGCAGAGTCTACCACCATGCCTAGGATCTTTTAGGGAGCTGTGCCTGGTTTGGTTATAGCGCGAGGCTACCACCATGCCCAGGATCTTTTAGGAGGCTTTGCCCGGTTTGGTTATAGCATAGAGGCTACCACCATGCCCAGGATCTTTTATGTGAGGGGAACGAGAGGAGGAGTGAGGAGAAAGAGTAGTCAGCGATTAGAGGAAGCGTAGAATGGTTGGAAATGTGAAGGAGGCGAGTTTATATAGCCCTTAGGACTATCTCCCTCCATCCTCCATACTGGTGGAGGATGGTGGGAATCCCCACTAGGTTCCTCGGTTCTCCTGCGTCTTCCGTCCCTACTTCTGTGTTTATTAGCGAGATCTTAATCGTATGAGGAGTGGTTCTGGGAGGATACCACGACAAGGCATATTGCCAGTAGAAGCTGGGGCGCGTTAGTAGTGTAAAAGGCCTTTACACGACCACTTCTGGACTACACCTCAAATGGTTTAAATACTAAGCTTTAAGGACGTGTAAAATGTTGGGGTGTACCAGGTCGACATCCATCAAAGTCCTTCAAGCAGAAGCTGCTGCACCAGCTCTCGTAATAAGACGACGATGGCGTGCCAGAAAAGGAGCGGTGAACATAGTGTCAGATGAATCACATGTTTTACATGATTCACATGAAGAGGTGATTAGTCCGTATCGAGAAGATAGATGACAACAACAATTGAATAATATACCTTGAGGAAGTTTTGAGGAATATAATACCTGTAGAGGACATCCAGAAGGCCTGTAAAGGGAAAATTCCTGATGAGTGGAAGTAAAATTATGAACATGTGAGCTTAGAGAAAGGAGGAGTCCACTTTCAAGTCATACTACAACAATCAGTACAAAAACTGGCGATAGGAAAGAAAGTAACCCGTCAGTATGATACAAATGAGGACGTGACATGAACTGTTCAGTAGGTACCTACCTATACAAATATGCTACTAGGCAACTATGCGAAGAATGCCAAATTCTGGAGGATGAGCACATGAACTGCTAGAAGGCCGAAATATACGTAATGATATCTGAGAAATGTTTTCGTTTCCCCGTCATCAGCAGCAAAAATCCTCATAGAGGAAAACTTTGAGGAACTAGAGCGTTTGTTATTTTAAGTTGGGAAGGAAATTTGACGGTTGAATGTTTTTCTTTTGTTTTTATTTTCCTCACGTAAATTTTGTTTGTGCAATAATATATACTTATATATATATTTAGTTTTAAAGTTATGAATGTGAAACTGATATACCTCTTGTAATATAATTATGTGGTGTTGGTGACATGGGTTTTATGAGACCACTAAATAAAGAAAGAAAGAGTGGTGGAGGAGAGGGGGTCGTATTGAATTGAAATATGGGGGGTAGGGTAAGTAATAAATCGCACTATAACTTTCGTCTGCACATGCGCACAGGTGAAACCACTGCACTCATAACTCCGCTTCTGATTCACCGATTGTGATGGAATTTGAGTTAATCATGTACTCATACTTTATAAGGATCGGGAAATTATTTTCATCTGCGCATGCGCCATCGTGGAAACTTTGTCACCCACTCACATATTATTTTTACTCATTTATTTGATGGTGCTATTCAGTTGAAGCTATGCAGTTTGTGCTACCATAGTCATTTCGACAGAATGTAGTGGGTGCTAAAATCGAAAAATGCACCCCCCCCCCTCCCCTCAAAATTTTTACTCGCATTTTGCGTTTCAGATATCAAGGATTGTTATGTTTGGTTTTGGCTCTCTCCTGTACAACACGAATGACTGAAATTGAGGATCTCGAGCGGATCGCGTACCCGAAATAACTCTTCTCGGTTTGTCTTTCAAAAACAAATGAACTGTTTGGTTCACGTTGGAAACACGCTAATGTCGGCAACTCATTACGCATCTCCGCTTTCACTGTGTTAGTAGGTCGCTTGACTTCTGCAAGATTGATAAGAAACAATGCGGGGGTGATAACATACGGTGCGAGCTCGCGTCAACAGCTGCGAGCCCTCATATTATTTATAAACATTGAGTAAATAATGATATACGATGTTCAAATGCGTTCACTTCCACTCCTCGTTTCCTAAAAACCACAAGACGAAATTTTGTGGACTTGTGTTCTACGTGAACTCTGATCCGAAAGTTTGCTAGTAAGACGTGAAGACCACGATTTTGTAGAAGCTGTTTTGTCAAACCTAGGAGACGTCTCCCACTACCTCTGGTTTAATAAACTCCGATATCGGCTCATTAGAACATCATCAGTTTGCTTGCTCTGGTAGGAATTGTAAACGAGAAATATCACGAACTGGGTCCACCTGAAGCTAAGGGAAAAATACATTTGAGACTATTGTATAACGGAGTCCGTGAAAATGTGGACATACGTTTTACTGCAATTACCTACACTAGTTTCCTGAATTTTTCTACACGTTTTATTTTGCATTCGACTTGAACCTAAAACTGAGTCAACTATGAAAGGAACCAATAAAATCAAGTGAAAATCGCTGCCTAGGCACGGCAAGCTATGCCCCCATCCCACATTCCTTGAAGAGTGAAACAATGCAGTTGAACGGTGCTCCTAAAAATCACTAAATATGGAGACCCAATTAGTAAAATGCTATGATATGGTGGTTGTGTAGATAGAAAAATTCTATTTCCATGAGGTTCCACGAACCTTCATCGTCTCCATAACATAACAGTTGACAGTTTTACATAGGGACCTACCAACCTTGAAGCTACAATAAGGTAAGACGGTCCAGTAGACCAAGACGTAAGTAACAGGAAAGCAGCAGCTGGCCACCTGTACCAGTGCATCAGTCGGAGCTTCATTATTAACATAGAGGTCGGCCATAGCCACGAATGGTCAAAACCATACACCTACATTGACTTACAGCTAAGAATTGTGTGTGTACCTCTAAGCACAGGAGCTGACTGCAAGCCGTAGAAATGCAATATCAATGAAAAGTGAAAGGAAATACCAGGAGGGACCGAGTGGGCAACCCGACTATCAGAAGCAACCTGAACGCAAAGATAGAGCAGGCTCAGTTAAGATGGTTTGTCCACGTACCCCGTAAGTCGAGATGCATTCGTTGGGCATGCAGGCCAGGTATGCAGGCAACAGATCCCGAGGGAAACCACGGACCAAGAGGGAGGACTATTTCCGCCACTCGGTACAGGAACGTGGAGTACCCTGAAGAAAAGGCCGTCCTCGAGCAGAACCTCGACACCGCTAAATGCAGCACGATGATCGAGGATGTAATTAGGTAAGTTTTATGGGAGAAAATTTTTTTCCCAATGAAATCTCTTTGTTTGTTTCTGTTCATCCTTTCATACTACCTTTGATAATTTTATATTAGGTTTAAGGTACTTTTAGTAACTTTTACAGATTTTCAGCGATTTTTGACCCACAAAAACTTCAATTGTTTTGTACAAGAAAATTGCTCATCTTCACGCCCATCCTTTCGTTTGCCATTACAAACTTTTTTTTTTTTCACGTTGCCAAGGTCAGATGTTGTCTGCTGTGACATATACATGCATATGAATATACACATCCCAGGGAATTCAGAATGCTCTAAACGGAAAACGCACATTTTTTGAAAATTCATGTAGGTACCTAGTAAAATTTTTGGATCCATATAAGTAGTTTACTTACTTTATATTTAACTCACGTTGATCAGTATCATCTCCGTGCTGCAGTGCAAAGAAGTTTTATCTCGAAGCAGTTTTTTTGCAGTTGATGGTGGAGTTCTCTGTCTCGATGTGCTCAGGGAAAACGTCATCAGTCCAACAGTTGGAGCAAACAGTCGAGAAACTGTCCTCCTGCTAACGCGTGAGAAGTTTTAATTTTATTTTCTGTCCAACCTGTTTGTAAAATTTGTATAGACGCCAGTTCCTTCCGCCTTACCGTTATTCCAATATATATTTTTCGCACTACCTTATCCCCTGCCGCTACTACTCGGTTTTTGGTTTATTGTTTTCAATAATGAGCCTTTGGAACCGAGCATGAAAAATATAAAATTTTAACCCCGCCCCCTCCCGCAAAATCTGATGGTTTCCGTTTCAATGTACGTAGAATCCGAAAATGGAATAAAAAAATTCTGAACCGAAATTAATGAGATTTGGTTTGTAGGTCCCATTTGGGCTCTAGTTGGTCCGCAAAGCTCGGCGTTACTGTCAATCATCTGTAAAGGGTGAAAAATAGGGGTACAATTTTCCCGAACGTCATAGCCCGAAAACTTTCAATAGAAGGGTATTGGAGACCACCCAGAGCATTTTACGTCCAGCGTTCGTTTGCACGGAAAACCTTCGTCAACATGATCGTGAATGAAACGGTATAAATCCGGCCCAGATATAGTTTATTATATGCCTGATTATAATCGCGCATGGCTGTATGGAATCGAGTTGGTTGGTCAGAGATATTATTTCATTTGAAGAATGATGGTTATTTCGGTTTCTGTTGATAGGTACTTTTTTAATTTGAGCAAACGTTATGCTTCATGAATAACAACAAATAATTAATGATAGAATTCTTGATTCCACCGCATATTTATGAAATATGATTGCCCGGCTGGCTCTGGTACTCTATTTTCTTATGGGAAGCACGAGAGTAAGTCGTGACCATAGAAAACAGTGATCTACCCAGAAGGGGTACAATACAGGTGAATAATACATGAATGAATAATACGTGAATAGTACTATACAGGTGAATAATAAACCGTCGTGTAATAATGCGCAGCGGTTTTCACTCTGAATTCTGTTTCCGAGTTAATTTTTTGTGACATAATTATGATTTGTTTCACCAGTTTTGTAAAGGGGAGAGAAGCAGGAAAACTAGGGCCGTGGACCCATCCCTTGCCGGGGGGGGGGGGGGGGGGGCAGTGGTCCAACGATACAAGCCAAACATGCAGGAATAGACGCACTGTTTGTGGAAGTACTCTCTTTGTGGAAATACGAATCTGGAGTCACTGGTGTGCACTGCTCTTGGATCGATTATCCGTCCTGAGTATAGGCCGGAAGTAAGACCCACCCCATGGAAGACGTTACAATCGGCAGGAGAAGTACGACTTCATGCGTTTTTTTCAATGTGGGTTGCGCCATCCATTTTCCCTATTTTCAATGACGTTCTTTTGTTCGCTAATAGTTATTTTATGAAGTCTTTTTGTACGCTAGAATAATGTTTTCTTTTCTTGGCTTTACGTCAGAACTTGATAAGCCGGATTAGTAAATCGAATGAATGAAGAGGTAAATGGTAATGTTTGTTGTTGTTCACATCCTTCTTCTTCTTCCTTCCACGTTCTTGTCTACACACGAGTATTGGTGTTCAGTGTTCAGCTGTTGAATATTATTATTCCAGTTAAAAAAAAAAAAAAAAAAAATTAATAATGTTGTCATGGTACCCTTAAAATATACTATTCCTGTAAATATTATATTGTTACCAATAAAGACGCGGAGAAGTCGAGCTGCGTGATGCAAGGGACAAAGCCAGGTAGCTCTCCCTCCTATGATCCCCAACGGCTTCCAACATCTGTCGGAGGACTGGGGAAGGTAGAGGCGCTTTTATAAGGCGTCTGGCTTGCCCAGCTCGACATTCTACTGATCTACCTCGAACCATAGCCTTCTCTCTCTCTTACATTACCTCACTACTCTTCAACTCACCCTTCTCCTCAACCCTACATTCTCAATGTGGTGAGAATCGGACGAGAATTTCCTTCCCAGCACTTAACGTGGTGAGAACTGGATGAGTGCTTTTTCAAGTATCCAACGTGGTGAGAACCGGACGGATACTTTCCTACTGTTCATTTCCAATATCCAACATGGTGAGAACCGGAAGGATATTTCCTTATCCCAATATCCAACGTGGTGAGAACCGGACAGATATTTTCCTATCCTCGAGACGCATCCAAGGTGGTGAGAACCGTGTGGATACGCTCTCATACTCCTGTCTTCATCCAACCTCACTTTCTCAACCTCACCCCTTCAACCTCACCTTCCCAAACCAACCTCAAACTTGCCACTCACCACAAATATATTATTATTAATATGGAAAGCCACCTGAAATAAAGTCTCCACGAAAAGCCTACAAATGGAGGTTCATGACGTGTTCCTATTGGTTGCCTCTTATCTCTTCCTTGACTTTGATTTGAAAGTGCTCCTTGAATAAGGCCTTCTTGAAGAACTTTCATAAATACGATATATTTTCAAGGCAGCAATACGTAAAGGATTCCTTGATGTCAAGTGAAGGAGTGATTCAAGGAGCTTCACAAACACGAGCCTCAGACTTCGAGATTTCAAAAAAGAGGTGGAGAAATGGGGCCCTGCTCTTGCTCGTGACGTTTTACGGATATGGGATCTGATAGGCTGTCCAGTGGCAGCACATGGGAGAAGGCCTGTCGACGCGTTATATCCGTGTGACTACACTCTGTACCAGAGACTTTCTACAGTGATAACAATACCATGCTCTGCGCGTAGATACTTGAAATTCTACTGAAGAACCTACCGAAGGATCTTTCGAGGGTACCTCGTTCGGCTTTATCCAAAATAATCGGCACATCGTTGGGAGTGCTCTACCCATAAACCTATCTATCTTGGGTCCTGTCGTAGTTAAATTTTTGATAAAACCGCTAATTAGATCATTTCTATATTGCTTTGTAGATATTTAATCCGTAGCAATGAAGTTAGTGCATAGGTGTCTGTAAACTTATCGCACCTTACAAAAATTAAAAAAAAAATGATACTTCAGCAAAACTATAAAAATAAAAAATAAAAAATTATCCATCAGCTGGTAATTGAAAGTAAAATGCTACTTTTTCTGTTATCACAATGACACCTGGTCTCGTATACATGGGGAACTTGGATAGTTCTTTACTTACTATTATCATACCTACTGGATCAGTTGGCGTATCTCTGCCACCTCTTTCAGAAAAAAAAGAGAACACGATTGGACGTGTCTCTGTTTGGGAGTTCAAAAAACCTTAACAACTGAAATTCAGGCTGGAGAGGGTGGACATTATGGGGGCGAGGAACTTGCGACGGGCCTCAGCCAGCATCGGACAGGTCACCAGAAGGGCTAATTGCATGATTCATACTTTCGATGCGGGGAAGCTATAATGTAGATAGCTCATAGACTCACGCCTCTTTACAATTAATAATCTAAGATATCTTGTAGATGCCACTGTTTCAGAATATTCGTTAGAACAGTGAAATAGGTACCTATAACCATACATACTCGTGCATTAGGATGGGGGGGGAGGTCTCCTGAACCGACCGTCAGTATAAATCTCTATGCGGGGGCGCGTTCTTTTACATTTAAACGCAATTCATTTCTCTTCGTTTTCTTTCAAGTATACGGTTCATAACAGCGGTAATGGGACGTCAGAAAAGAAAATCGTGCAGATATAATCCGACAATCCAAGCCTCAGAAGAGCACTCACTGGCTTAGCGGCGGATCAAGCATTTTTCTCCGAGACCTTATTGCTGCTGGGCTGGATGAAAGGAGAAGCGACTTTACTTCGCTTTACATAGCCCTCTTCAAGTAATTAGTTTACCCTGCAGAGGACAGAGTAAGGGGGTTGGTAAGGGAAAGAGAGGAAGTAGCGAAGGCGGAAGATGATTGAAAATGAACTCAAGTGAAAGGACTGGGAATTAACTTGGCGAAAATCCAAATTGTATTGAGCCGAAACAAAATCGTTTGATAGTCTACTTTTTTAGTTTTCTAGGAGAAATGGGGAAGAGGGATATGTCAGGGGAGGGAGGCATCTTCCAGCTTCTTTTCAGTAGAGTAGGTGATCCCTACGGAGTTTCGTTTCGCTCCGATGTACCCCCTCCAGTCATCCACAACCATCCTTAGATCAAAGGATCCTCCGAATCACAGTTGAAAGTGTAATCCCACTATCGCGACTATAGTGCACAAACACTGTTATCCGGAGCACAACTTAAAACTAGGTACTTCTAAATAATAACTGTAACAATGACTCTTATTAACAGAATGAGGAACGGGAAAGGGGGAGGAAATTTTGCTGCGGTCGGCAATGCTAAATATTGGTTAGCTGTTGTAACTTACCTACCTTATCATTAATCGGTACCGCATTTAGCCTGTCGTATTCCAGACATCTCTCAGCCACCTAACGCGAGGAGCCCCAACTGCTCTTCCGATTGAGGGGTCTGAGCGTGTTAGATTTCAATTGCCAGCAATGAGGCTGGATCGCTACAATCTGTTTCTATCACCCCTCAGGCCTACCAACATGACCAAGTAATGCCAATTTTACCCGTTCAACGAACTAACTCCCATCACCTAGTGGCGGCATTAAATAATATCAGCTAACACCTGCACTCAGCTCCTGCTTGCCACCACCCTTCATCCTATGACAACACCAACTTAGCACCCGCCTCGCCTATTCCCTCTCTTCCCCCTCCCTCGCACGCATCGCCGATCTGTCATAGTGCACTGGAAACTGCATTTGTGCTGCATAGTGATTGGGTCCACTAAGTGAGTGTGTCCACAAATTCTCGCTTCGGTCATTACTATTCAAAATAATGGCCCCAATCAGATGGAATTCGGAGGGCAGGGAGGTTGGATTCGTTATGGTCTCATATGAATTTCTTCAAAATTGGACAGTAACTTTCGTCTGCACAGACACCATCGATTACCCATGCAGACACTGATCTGGTTATGTGAATGCAATCTGTCTTTATGGTATACTCGGGCGCATGTGCACAGTCCACCTAATGATTACGAGGAAGCTAAGGGTAAACTTTAGCAGAACCCCCCCAAAGATGTCAGTACACCCTAGTTCTTGGGTCATTCTAAAATTATCTGGCGATTCCCCTTCAATCAGGTCAACAATTTTTCCAAATAAAAATTGATTGGAATCATATTGTGTTCATACTAATATGATTGATATTTGCGAGTTAGACGATGATTTAATCGTCTTTTACGTAATTTAGTGGAATGGTATGAGCGTGGAAAACAAGAGTGTTACCAAAATTCGCATGATGATTGTGTTTAACTCAGATACCGCAGTGCCCTGTGCCGGTTATTGATGGTTACATCATATTAGGCAAATTTTGTTTATATTTTATAACGTTCATCACACAGTTTTACACAAGAGTGTTACGAACATATACAATCTCGTACTTTCGGTTTCACAATTCAAGTAGGTATGTGAATGAATTCAGGTACAATAAATTCTACTGGACCATGAACAGGAGGTATGCAGCTGCATACTGGGATAGTATCGAAATAGTGGGTTGAGTGTGAACTTGGAAATAGCCAATATTATAGTCGGTAACACTCTTGTTACGCTGTAACACTCTTGACAACAGAGTAGTATACTCATGTTGATTAACCTCAGTAGCATGTAAACCCTTATAATTACATGTTAAGGAAGCTATTGAAAAAACTCAGATTAAGTAACAAAATTAATACTTTATTTACTTTAGACAAGAATTTTAAAAATATCACAAAATGGAACACAACTAGGAACTGTCATCCCAGTAAGCATTTATTAGTTACCTACCATTGTAGAAATACGTCGAATAAACTATGTAACAGTAGTATGAAAGTATCGGCATTAACAACGTTCATTAACATCTATCTTAATAGGGAATTTTTGAAATATACGCAGTCATTTTTTCACAAGACTAGGATTAGGTAAGATGGAGACTATTTTTTCAAATGTTATGAACGATACGTCCCCATCATCGATTCGGAATATGTTTTGGCCTGCCTCACTCCTTTTCAAAAACTTCACTTTTACATCGTCATCATCATCTAGCTCACTTTGGCATACACCAACAAAGCGATACGTTTCTCTCTTTTTGGTTTATTATTCTGTGAATAATACACCTATGTATTCGCTCAGCAAAAAATTTTTATAACACCCCCTCAAAATTTTTTCTTTTCCGTTTCAAGGTGCGTAGATTCAAAAAATGCAATGTCCGTCCGCCGTACGCCGTCCGCCGTACGCCGTCCGCCGTCCGCCGTCCGCCGTCCGCCGTATCACGTGTACAGGCTTCATTTTTGGTCTAAAAAATTCGCTCTTTCGCACACATGCTCCATTTGGGCCCTATTTGTGTCCCGAAACTTTTCAGCCCGATCGGAATATACCCAGGGGTGTTATGAGTGAAAATGTGTGTAAAAATAGGTACTTTTTGCGTTTTAGCAACATGTTGGTAAAATGAGCTTTTGAGGTATCGTTTTTCATGTTTTTGGGGACGAGAAGACCGAATATGAAGTCGATTATGACCAAAGAGTGGAAAATTGAGGTTGTACCAGATGTTCAGCTCCCAAAATTGATTTTTTATAAGTCAAAAACCTGGAAAATCGTCTGAAATCACCATCAATTTGTAGAATAACACTAGAAAAAGTATCAAGAGGTGGATCAAGACGATTAAATGGTACTATCAATGATCAAAGATAATTTGAAAAAAAAGGAGCGTACCTAATTCGTGTTTTGGGGGCCAAAATTGGTGGAAACCACCAGAAATAGCTATTTAAATTATTTTATATGAAAGAAACAATAAATAAACAGCCAACGTTTCTGTAGGTATGTCCAATAGAATAATAAACCCATGTGACAAGGACTTTGCAGCGTTTTTTTGCATTGTGTACGGAGAACTGTACCAATACGTACACCCCTTCTTTAATATTTTCTCTTCTAATCTTTCTTGTGTTAAATGAAGGTCCGTTAAAAGAAAGCTCATTATCACTCGAGCTGGAGTAAATCAAGTTATAAACGGATTTTCTAACATTTGTAGAAATGTGTGGGGCGGCTGCATCAGAAGTAGATGCTGCAGCAGAGTAGATGCCTGAATCGAAAAATACATTTACAAGTTCGGTTTTGAAAAAAATCATTACGAATACAATAGCAAGAAAGTTCTCTGTAAAAAATATAATCTGTATCATTGAGTACATATGATTAATTTGCGGATTTTTTTGGGTTCCCTCAATTGGCCTTATATATAGATATTTTATTTCTTGTTGGAGGACCTCAATCTCACTATGTGTTACATAAAATAATTCAACCTCCGATTTGGACTTGAATATGTTAGGAGGCGTCAGGAGAAGAACCTGGGCTGATTTCCTCTCCTTTCTTTTCAAATTATGGAGACGCCAATATCTCTTTATATTTCTGTGTTCCCTGGTGGTCATGTCCTCGACTCTCTTCCTCTTCGCGTTCCTAAAAACAAAAGAAAATAACAATAATTGATCAGAATAAAGTTTCTGTACAACCCACCTACCTCTTATATCAAAAACAAACAATTTAATGAATTTATTAATGTACCTAAAATTAATAAATTATTAAAAAACTATTATTCTACTAACCTTATCTTGTGTTTATCTTTGTAAGCATCATCTCTCGCTCTGTCGTTTCTTCTTTTCTCTCGATAACGCCTCTGTTTTCTGCATTTGTCAGTGCCTAGATAATGAAACAATACATCACAGTTAGAAATGGTTGTTAGTCAGGATGCAGTAAACTCAAAATATGATTTAGAGAGTACAAGAGTGTTACTTCTCATGCAAGAGTGTTACAAATAACTAGTAACACACTTGCATGGTAACACTCCGGTAAATCTGCAATCAGCAGGATTAAAAAACGTTTCACTGGGAGCTTTCAGAGTTTTTTTTTTTCAATTCCGTGGGATTATATACGTAAGTACTTCGTTTCTCTATCACAGGGCAGGAGAACAATAAGTTCAAAAGTACAAAAAACGTGGTAACACTCAGGTCAAGGAATAAAAATACATACCATTTTTTGGAGGACCAACACACACCACGTTAACACAACACGTGGAAAGCAACTGATGAGGTTAGGTTTGATCACAACGTGGTCATGGCAAGCAGTGGTGCCAAAGAAATGCTACAGCTTCTCAAAATTACTCTAGATGATCGATTCATTTTGAAGTTTTGGTAACACTCTTGTCGGGAAAAGGATACAAACACAAAATATTTAAAAATAAATAATTGCTTACTTTATGGATTACAATTACGAATAGCTGCTTGAAGTTTGGGATATGTGGTAAAATTCTAGAGAGATGATTCTCATTATTTTCTGCTAGTTGCACCAATTATTTTCTCTCAAACTTCAGTAAGTGGGTTGGGGGACGGTAACACTCTTGTAAAAATAGCTGGTTTTACATCTTTCTTTTATAAGTAATGTAATTTCTTAAGCTAATTATTCACTAAATAGGTTCACAGTACACTTCTGGAAGCTGATTGCTGAAAAAGTTTCGAAAATATTAATGAAATAACGAGAGGACAGTGAAAAGCTAAGTAATTTGAGAATGACCCTCTTATCTTCGTATTGAGATCAACAGTTCTGAAGGTGGTCAGGTAGTGACTCACGAATAATTATTCGTAACAGTTTGGATGCAATCAGAGATCTAGCCCTTCATGATTTTTTGGGGTCCTGTAGCCTACTACAGGACGTAAGCTGTTCAAGAGTACGATCCTTCAGTCAATTTTTTTCTGGGACAGAAATAATACCTCTTCTTGATGGAATGGCCCCTTCCTCTTTCCAGTGCTTGTCCCCAGCCCCAGAATTGGACTCAGATAGCAAATGGAATGGAAAGAACTCTCGTGGAAAATTATCCTTAGGCTTAGGAGGGCATCGTGGCTCATGTAATATCCCGCTGTTTCAAACGTCGGTGCCTCCCACCTGTAAAACAAGACGGAACACGATCTATGTCGTCAAAAATATGGCATTTATGAAATCTCAAGAAAGTAAGCCGTGGGAAACCCATTCCCACCTCCTGATAATGTGGTATCATTAAATTCATCCCTGGATTTTAACAAAAATTTATTTATATTTATATATTTATTTATGCGCCACTCCAGGCGATAACTGACCCTGCGTACATGATGAAAAATTCGAAATTTCGCTAAAATGTTCGCACTGCCAAACAAAAGGATCAGTTCGAAGATGAGCAACTTTCAAAAATTCTAAGGGGGTAACATTTTTCTTCTTAGGGGTCCAAAATCGGTAAAAACAGCTAAAACCGCAAACAATTGGTATGGAAGGGCGATTAAAGACAGAAGAAGATCATTTCAGTTGTTTTTAATACCGAATAGGGGTCAGATTTGGTTCTTTAGGGGTCAAAAATTAGTGCTGAGGGCTAAAATCGCCTAAAATCAGTATTCATTAACCAGGCGTTATGTGGGGTGATTCTATTTCGATGATAAAAATATTATTCTAAAAAAAGAGTGGGTAAAATTTGACGTCATAAGGGTCAAAATCGGTAAAAATAGCTAAAATCACGAAAAATTACATAATTTTACGAAAGTTGGCATGGAATAGTGATTTGATACTGGAAGCCTGGGACTATTTCATTTGTTAATCCTTCTATTGTTTGCTAATTTTCTAATTCCTCCATTTTTGGATTCAAGAGAAAGACGAAAGACAGGTCATATAACAATATGATCGCAATACTTCGATTGAAATGTTGGTAAGAGTGAGAATAGTAGTACCTAATACCAACCGTATTATTAAAAATGTAATCGTAGGAGGAGGTACAGAGTAAATGATGAAACAGATGTAAGGTATTTGTCGAGAACGGCTGCTATTCCACTATTAACTCTACCCAAGTAATAGTATATTATATTGATTCGAAGTATTTTTCATAAAAATGATGATCAAGTTAGAATACCTACCCATCTACTATTATTGTACTACGATTGTAACACACAATACCTATTGACTATACGACCTACTATACCTACTTGTTAAATCCCAGTGTTATTTCAGATTTTCCATATAAATTTACCAGTACTCAGGTTTCTCGCTATATCATCTTTTTACACAGTACCACGAATATTTCCTTGAAAATTCGCTCTTATGGCCATGCTGCATGACTGGACCTTTTTAGAAAATAATTTTGCAAGTTATTGCTTCTAGTAGCCTCCCCCACCCCTCCACAAAGGGGCAGAAATGAGGGAGCAAGTTGGTATGCGATCCCATGCAATTTTTCCATCTTCTCCGGTATTTGGAAGGTGGAATTTATTTCCTAGGATGCTATTAACACGAATCTGCCAAAACAATGTTTTGAATGCTGTTGAAAACACTCTTTAGAGTCAATTCTATGAGTGGGTCTGTCCAATTTTAAGGACGAGGCAAATAGCGACATGAAGTATTACAAGTAGACAGACGCAGCGCGCTTGCAGTGCGTAGTGGTTTCGCATTGCTCTGAAAAATAAAGCACGAATTATAACATCAAGTGATGTAATGACGTGTTTGTTTGACATTGCACCTACGTGTTTGATACGTGAGACTTATGGAAACAGACCTTTAACCAAAAAGGCCCTGAAAAGCCTTTCCACACTGTTCCCAAGTTGGCCTACACCTACCTATGTGTTTCCTAAGCCGAGCCCCTAGTTGCGTCATAATTTCAACTCAGGTTTTTAACTACGATTTGTCTATGCCAAGACAGAACACGAAGCCAGATCGAACGAAGATTTATTTACTTATATAGCTACCTACCAATAATGCACCATAATGTACCTGGTATCAGGTAGGTAAGTACGTATGGTTGATTTTGTTATATTTAATGAGATTTTATTGGCTCGTAAAGCATTCGAGGAGGCACCTAACAAAGGAAAGTAGTGGATCTTTTCATAAAGAACAAAGAATACGTAATAAGCTCAATTTACTTGTCACTTTTGACACCCCTCACTTCGACGATAAACTAATTGAGATGTTGAGAATAGAATCTGTGTGCAACTTCGGAAACCACGTTTCGTATTTTTCAAAACCCTCGAGAATTTTATTCATACTCTGCACCAAATAATGTGATTAAAACCGAAAAAAGGATTATTACAAGAACCAGAAATTCCAGGTATGTGGATCTGAGGTGAGATTAAGATTGACACATGGATTGATGTGACAATAAGTTTGTTGATCACGAAATCCAGCTTAGCCAACCTTTATAAGAAGATTCGATCCTAGTCCAAAATTCGGTCAGCGTGCGCTCTAAAAATCGCAGGAAAAACCAACGTTGTCCGTTGACGTCAGAGGCGAAGGGGAAATTAAATGCCGATGCCCAAATGATTGACAGGGTCATATGTACTATTTTTGGTCAAATTGAAGCAATTTATTTTCATTGCTGATAGTTTCTCTGAGAATTTCAACTACACATCTGTTCCTTATTGGTGGGTTTTTGCTTTGATCCACCGGCGATAGGGTAGATATATGCCAATACATGCGCAAGATGCTATTTTCAAAGTTGCAACTTTTCCGTCAGCAGCAACAAATTCAGAAATGTGCGGTTGTCTCTTCCCATTTAAATGAGATTCCATAAACACCCCCAGATCCTTCCTCACGTTGAGAACATCACCACATAGATACTTTGCATTCGGCGACGTCCAACCAGTGCTAGTACCCGTACCATTACCAGTACTTGAACTGGAGAAGTTGGAGCCAATTAGATATATGCAAGTCTTTTGACGCCTCTCCTTAGCCCGGTGACTTGGGTTTGGGTTTGAAGGAGTTCGAAGATGGTGCCTCAGCCTCATACCTTTTCTTCTTTCTATCCCTCTTCTCCTTACGACCCCGACGATCATTCGACCCCTCGTCATACTCGTCGACTCAGACCATAATAAAACCGCAAAAGAATGAAAAGCAATAAAACATTTGACACTGTTTGATAGTAACTAGCAAAATAAGCCGTCGTATTCAAGGGAGCCAATGATAAAATACCTAAACTACCAACGTGACCAACTGTCATGGTGCGTTGGGGCTTGGATTTGTTGCTGTTAAATCGTGTGGTCAGAGAATTTCCCGTTTAACGTGATTTGCTGTTGGGGAAGAAAAAGGAGGAAGTCTGGTGGATGAGCGAGTTGCCCTCAGATTTTAAAACAATAAGAATAACGAACTTTTGAAAATAGTATTTTTCAGTATCTACCCCCCAGTAAATGTGTTACTCTCAGTCTTTCTCTCACGAGGGGTCGCAAGGGTCTAATTTTCCACAAAAGGGAAAATTACCTCTAAGTAGTCGAATAACTTCACTGTGCTGTTTGCCAGAAATGGGAAAAGGTGAAAATGACAGATGGGTTGAGTCAGGTTTTATAGTGAGGGGCGGTGACACCAACGCTGAACGGTTATTCTACTGGGAGGAAGTAGCGAGTTGTGAGGGCGGAAAAATTGCTAGGAGTAACGTGAGAAGCCTGACAGGTAACCCATGATCACCCCTTCACAGCCCTTCTGTTACAACTCCCTCATCCACGTCCTATTTTGGCCCTCCAGCATTCTCCTTGGCATCTGCCTAACGATCATCCCTCGCCTTACGTACATGTACTCGTTTCCAAAGGATGTTATTTTCCAAGAACTATCATGTGAACCGAAATGGTATTGAAGCTATTGCCCTTTGATCAGGCGTCGTCACCTGAGCGGGGGACGAAGATCTAACGAGGGAAAGGGAATCATCGGCGTCTAAATATTCGTAAAATGTATGTGGAAATGGGCAAACACTGCAATCTTTTATACCTAAGGGTGAATAATGTCACTGGATGGAGTTAAAAAAAAAAAAATTACTGGTTGTTTTTATACCTAAGGGGAAACAATAATTTACTAATTATTATTCCCCAAGGGGGAAAAATAATTTATTGGTCGTTTTATACCTAGGGGGAATAATGTCACTGAATGGAGTATAAAAAAATAATTTACTGGTTGTGAAACATAAGGAACATGAATGGGCACCGAACCGTGGAAAGTTAATACGGACCAGAAAAGATCGCATTAGGAAGACAGAATGGTCCGTTAACGGATTGCAGATCAAGAAGAGAAGACAGATTATGTACCTTAATTTGTTACTGAAATTGTCATTAGTCTCTGCCCTCCTGTTAGCGGCCAGTGTGGTGACAAGGTAAGCAGGATATGGAGACTTTGAGTAGGGGAACCATTTGCATTCGTTCGTATATTTTATTTATTTTCAACAGCACGGGCGGAAGCCCTATTACAATAGATGATTATTGAATGATGAGTTTTAGTCTGGATACTCGTACACGTATTAATGAGAATATCAATCACAACATCATCATTTTTTGCATTTACTCGTTGAGTTCCATTATGTACAAATCCATCCGAGTTCAGGAAAGGCTTTTAGGCGATTTGGGGGTGGTTTTCGCTTTCCATAAATTTCAAGCTATATCTAAGCGTTCTAAGTAGGGCTTCTCCATCTTCAACCACCTCAGACAGTTTCCTTTTTCACCAAAATCCGATCTTTTCTTCCATATTGGTAATAGGTGATTTACATTTTTTGGAAGAAGTTTCAATGTTTTACGTAGTTCCGGACTCATAAAGTTTGTTGTTTTTCAATATTTTTTAAGTAGTTGTGTTGGTTGTACCGTTAGATTAGATTAGATTAATTTCAGGGACTTGGGAGAGGACTTTACCTCCTCCGCAGCACCAACACCTGGGCTTATTTTGCAGTGTTGCCCTGCGAACCAGCCTAAAGACTCTGGGACCACTCTACTCCCTCTAATTGACTAATGATCCTCCCTACTAGGTAGTTTACCGACACAATTTCCTCAGGTGATGCCAAGGACCTAAAGATTCTGAATCGTCGAACTTCCCAGTGATTTGCACTTGAAGGGGAGTTGAGACACTGTTTCGCCCTTTTCCCCCACAGACTGCACTCAGGGTCTTCAGACCTAAATTCACGTTCTCTCAATTTCAGAGCGGCACCTCATCATGCCTAAATTTCAATCGCAGCCGAAATAAGGCATTAATTTTTTAACGGATCATCGTGAGAGCATAATATATGTACACAGCTCATGAACACATATGAATATGTACATATACCTGATCAATATCATATAATTATCTTCGTACATAGTGTAAGAAATCATTTTGGTGGCAAAGAGTTCCACTCAAAGGAAGACATCAGTAAACTCGTCCATGTGCGGGTACTCCTGTCACAGCCGAATGTGAGTAGTTGTATCATATCTGATTTAGTTCTATTAGATATCTATTTACCTTGCTCACAGAACATGAATGTGGGGAATGGAAGACTCAGGTTATTCTATCGCATTCAATGGGGAAATTAGGAGAAATTTTCGATGGCCCAGTCAAGCTTAAGAACGACGAACCTGGAAATGGAAAATTTCTTTTGAGCCAGAATGAATGGATAACATTATTCATAAAAGGGAAGAACTCATTAAAAAAATTCCACCAAAAAGAAGAATGGGCTTAAAAGCCTAATAAGTGGAGAGTTGAGATTTACTGCTTGCTGATATCTCCTTTTCACCAGAATCCAGAGGGGATCGGAAATAGAATATGAAATTTCAAATGAAACGCATTGGCGATGACGAGAAATTCCTTGAGCTTCCGAGGAGAACGGCTGAGATGCTGAGCTTCGCTGGAGTTTGATATTCGCTCATAAATCTGAGAGAATGCCGCAATCAGCGGAAAATTACCGCCGCGTGCTTGACAGCCATAGAATGTGAGATTCACAAGGCCAGAAGGGATTTTAGGTTGAATGCCATAATTTGATTCGTTTCCGTACGAAAACGTTAGGAGAGTGTAGCTCTGAAAACAACTCAAATGATGTGTAAAACGTAAACTGTGTAAAAATTCTTGATGATAATTTTAGGATAAACCGCATGTACATATCCACATTTTTGCAGTTTCGACAATTTTCACTTTGAAATTCTGTATATTTTGGTCAGTCAAAACGGGTGGAGAGGTTGTGCGTGAGGTAAGCGTTTTTCTGGTGCTGCGTATATAATGTCCTATTATGCCCCAAGCGCACAGTGGGACAGAAGGCTTTCTGGTCAAAAGGATGATCTTTATAATAATACGGAAAATTTACGCTTAATGCTCGTGTCCTATTATAAATAGGTACTGTCGTGGTACCCGTCAATTGTAACATATACCACTCACATGTAACATAGATTTTACCAGTAAACAAGGAGAAAGACGAGCTGTGCGACGCCTCGGTTGAAGCCCAGAAGGATTCCGCTCGATCGAAATCCCAACGACTCTCAACGGCCGTCGACAGGTGGGGTACGAGGTGGAGGCGACAGGTGCGGTGCGACTTCACCCTCACAATCTCTCTCTCTCTCACCTTAGGCCTCCTCTCTCGCCTACCCTTCCATTTCCCTTAACGTCTGCTGTGGTGGTAACCGCGGGATGCTTCACTCTCTAACACTCGCTGTGGTGATAACCGCGGAGTGTTAGCATCTATCTCCCATAGCGTCTGCTGTGGTGGTAACCACGGGATGCTTCATCCTATAATGCTTGCTGTGGTGATAACCACAGGGTTTAGCATCCCTCTTCTTTAGCGTCTGCTGTGGTGGTAACCGCGGGACGCTTCTTCCTCTAAAACTCGATGTGGTGATAAGCTAGCTAGGTGTTAGCTATCCATAAAAGACTCCCAAGGGGCACATCCTCCTCTCTCCTGTGACCTACCCAAGCCTACCCTAGCGCTCACCACAGGTACCTAAAATGGTCTTAGTAAAATGAACTAAAAATTCACGTTCTTTACCGAATTTTCTATAAACATTCGCTGTTGCGATGGGCCTAAAGGTTTTTGCCATTAAAACGTACATAACATAATTGTTTCGGTAGGTACCTATTTGAAAAAAATTACGAGCGAGAAAATTCTGCGTAACAAGCTGTTTGGTGTAGAAAGGGCTGTTCGGAGTATATGAATAATAAAACCTATTTTCCAAATACGAAAAGCTCTAAATGGTTTTATTTCTACTCATTGTAGATGTACCTACTTCGAATGAACCTACCTGTACAATTAAAGTGTCCAGTTAACAAACAAGCAAACACTAGTGCTGAACTTCATGGTCTCTGAACTGGTTCAGATTCACCGACCTGTTTGCAGGTATGCACTATAAAACTATGAGTCACTATAATAAACCAAGCTACAAGTATAGGTGGTGACGAGGTTCCAAGATTCTGATGTCACTGGATGTCACACTTGAAAACTGTGAACTACTGGACACTAGATTTCAGTGGATGTAAAGACTTGTACATTTGAAAGAATAACTGAGAAAGGCTGGTGAGGACAACTGGCTCCAGTGCATGAAAACTGGTGGGGGACTGATCAAAAGAAGGTGAAGGCAGGTGACCAGGGCTGGAAGAGAAGGTAATTAATTAAGGTGATTAATTAATTAATCTTAGGAGAGATGATTTGTGTGGTCAACCCAATGAAATAATTGAAAATATTAATTTTAAATCTTCTGTTGATCATCAGAAGGTCTGTGATCATCAGAAGGTCTGAACAATATTCATCGCTAGTTGTACCTAATCTAGTTTCAAGTATTGAAAGCTGTTGATACTATTGCATGGCAGGATTGCTGTGGGTGCTTCATTTTTATAACAAATTAATATGTAAGTGATTGTCCAAATAATGAAGTATACAATTTTCAACAAATTTACACTTAATTAGAATTTCAATTTTCATCAAATTTACAATTCATTCAAGTTTTAGTTATTTGTTATTATGCTAATTTTGTATGTGTATATTTTGTTAGTGAGGGCAAATTAGCTTATAAGTGACCTATAGAGGTATTGGCTTAAAGTGGTTCAGACACTGGCGCACTAGGAACAACAGAAACAGAAGTTCAGGAGGCACACATCGGTTACCGACTGTTATCTAGGGACGTGGGAGCGTCTCGCCCGCCAAGAAAACCGAAAAACTCCATATCTACCTGCAGCGAACAAGAACACTGTTGACGACAGAACAAGTAGTGTTTTACCCGCCCCCCCCCCCCCCCCCCCCAACGTGGCCCCCTGGGTGTCTTCGCTGTCGATTTTTCGTACACCCGGACGCGTAAAGTTTCAATCCTCGGGGCCACCAGATTCCGAAGTTATGGAAGTTTGACAATCGCTATTTTTTACATTTTTGCTTATTATTTTCAATACTGAACCTTTAGAATCGAGCATGGCACAAAAAAAAAAAAAAAAATTAACTCCCCTTCCCTCAAAACTTGATCGCTTCCGTTAAATTGTTAGTACATGAATTTCTACAGGATCCTCTTTCCTTATGCGATGAACCTCCCTAAAATCAATCAAAATATCTTGGGAAACATTATCTGTTTATTATTTTCAATAGTGAACCTTTGGAATCGAGCAAAGGCAATTTTTTTACCCCCCCCCCCCCCCAGTCAACGTTTTATGGTTTCCGTTTCAAGCTACGTAGAATCCGAAAATGGAATAAAAAAAATGTCTGCCCGTCCACCGTAAGCCGTACTTCGCAATTTCCTTAGTTACCATGAATGAAAATGAATGAAATTTGGTGTGTAGGTCCCATTTGGGGTCTAATTGGTCCGCGAAGCTCGACGTTACTGTCAGTCATCTCAAAGGGGTGAAAAATAGGAGTTGAAATATTCAGAACACCGGGGCTCGAAATCTTTCAATAGAGGGCATGGTTTTTTTAAACGTTTTTAAACTGGTCTTGAACTAAAGAATTTTTTGAGACCACCCGGAGCATTGTACGTCCAGCCGTTTGTTTGCACCGAAAAGGTCACCGTGATCGTGAATGAAACGGGTCGAGCCCAGAAATCACTGCTAGTTCTCATCTGCTTTTAATCACTGAGGAAATGGGTCGGCATGGAAATCGAGTTGGGTGTTCCGTGATATATTTCATCTGAGGAATTATGGTTATTTCGGATTTTGTTGATAGGTACTTTTGTAATTTGAACAAACGTTAGGCTTCATGAATAGCATCAAATAATAATTAACGATAGCATTATTGAATCCACCGCATATTTCATGAAACTTTAGTTGCCTGGCGGGATCCAGTACTCGATTTAGGGCTTTCCTTGGGGGAGCACGAGGGAAGGTATTGACAACACAAAACAGTGATCTATACAGGTAATTAAAAAACCGTTGTGTAATTGGTTCCAGCGTTTTTCTACTTCTCGCGTTGTTCGTTGGTAAGGCTACAGCCTCACAGGCATAACGGATTGAGCTAGGTCAGGGAGGGTTTTGAAAGCTGAAATTTGACACACTTTTGTATATGAAGTGGTCTGAATCTGAACTCAATCGTTTCAGTAGGAAAGTTGTAACTGTATGTAAACGCTGTAAATTATAGTCAATTATCCTAAATTTTCATGTTTTGGTTTATTATTCTGTGAATAATACAAACTATAAACTTTGCAGCCCGATCAAAATATACCAAAGGGTGTTATTACTGAAAATTGGTATAAAAATAGGTATTTTTTGTGTTTTAGTGACATGAGCTTTTGAGGTATCGTTGTCCATGTGTTTTGGGACGAGAAGACCGAATATGAAGTCGATTTTGACCAAAGAGTGGAAAATTGAGGTTCTACCAAAAGTTCTGATCCCAAAACTGATTTTTTATGGGGCAAAACCTGGGATTGTCTGAAATCGCCATCAATCTGACACTAGAAAAAGTGTCAGCACGTGAATCAAGATGATTAAATGGCACTACCAATAATCAAAGACGACAAATTGAAAAAAAAAGGAGCCCACCCAATTCGTGTTTTGGGGGCCAAAATTAGTGGAAACCATCAGAGTAGCCATTTCAATTATTTCACATGAAAGAAACAACAAATGAACAGCCATCATTTCTGTAGGTATGTCCAATAGAATAATAAACCCATGTGACAAGGACTTTGTAGCAATTTTCACCCATAACACCCCTGGGTATATTCCGATCGGGCTGCAAAGTGTCGGGACACAACTAGGGCCCAAATGGAGCCAGTGTGTGAAACAACGAATTTTTTAGACCGAAAATGAAGCCAGTATGCGTGATACGGCGGACGGCGAACAGACATTGCATTTTCTGAACCTACGCACCTTGAAACGTAAAAGAAAAATTTTTGAGGGCGTGTTATATAAATTTTTTGCTACATAGGTTTATTATTTACCGAATAATAAACCAAAATAGGAATTTTTGTGTGTTTTTTGTGTTTTAGTAACATGAGCTTTTGAGGTATCGTTTTCTATGTCTTTTAGGACAAGAAGACCAAATATGAAGTCGATTATTATCAAAGAATGGAAAATTGAGGTTCTAACGAAGTTTCAGCCTCAAATTTACGTTAAATTTTGGTCTAAAATCGTCGCTTTTCCGCACACAGTTTGAGCCTCCATTTGGGAACACATTTGGCTCCTAGTTGTGCTCCAAAGCTCGGCAGCCCGATTGGAATACACCCAGGGGTGTTATGGGAGAAAAATGGGTGTAAAAATAGGAGTTTTCGAGGTTTTTTGAGGTTTTAATGAACACGAACTTGTGATGTATCTCTTTCCAAGACCGAGAAGATCGAATATGAAGTTGATTTTGACCAAAGAGTGAAGAATTGAGGTTGTAACGAAGGTTAAACTCCCTCAATTAATTTTTTATGAGTCAAAAACCTGGGAAATTGTCTGAAATCTGTATAGTAACACTAGAAGTAGTATTAGCAGGTGAATCAAGACGAATAAATAGCACTATCGGTGTTCGAAGATAATCTGTTGCTAAAATAACTATTCCACATATTGCGCATGAAAAATACAATAAATGAACAGCAACATTTTTGTAGGTATGTCCTAATAAACCTATGTGGCAAGGACTTTGCAGCGTTTATTCTATTGGACATACCTACAGAAATGCTGGAACTACATTTATCGTTTCTTTCATGTGCAATTATGGAAATAGCTATTTCTGATGGTTTCCACCAATTTTGGCCCCCAAAACACGAATTAGGTAGGTACGGTCCTTTTTTTATTTATTTTTTTTCAAATTATCTTGGATAATTTTTAGTGCAATTTAATAGTCTTCAGCCATTTTTTCTAGTGTTATCATAAAAATTGATGGTGATTTCTGACGATTTCCCAGGTTTTTCACTCATAAAAAATCAATTTTGGGAGCTGAACCTTTGGTAGAACCTAAATTTTCCACTGTTCGGTCAAAACCGACTTCGTATTCGGTCTTTTTGTCCGAAAAAACATGGAAAACGATACCTAAAAAGCTCATGTTACTAAAACAAAAAAAAAATACCTATTTTTATACCCATTTTTCACTCATAACACCCTTGGGTATATTCCGATCGGGCTGCAAAGTTTCGGGACATAACTGGGCCCAAATGGATGTGCGATAGAACGAACTTTTTAGACCGAAAATAAAGTATTTATGCGTGATACGGTGGACGGCAGACGGCGTTCGGCGGACGGCGGACGGACATTGCATTTTTGGAATCTTCGCATCTTAATGCGTAAAAGAAAAAAATTTGAGGGGGTGTTATAAAAATTTTTTGCTGAGCGATTACATAGGTGTATTATTTACAGAATAATACACGAGAAGCTCCCTTCCAAACAGTTTTGAATGAAATTTCAAGCTCGCCAAGCAGGTTTGAAAGAAACAGGGAAATAGTGGCGGAACAGGGGAAGGAACCGGTTTCTATAATATGTGCACATCCTAGAGCGAGGTGCGAAGCCCCGAGCTTACTACTTTAAGAGCAAAATGGATATCAATGCTTCTTGCGGCTGAGGAGGTTTTTTTCGCAACAGGGTTGTTGGTTGTGTGTGGGGGAGGGGTCATCGTTACCAGTACGAAAGAAGGTGGTATCTAGGAGACCATGAACCATGACGGAAACGTTATGGTTTGAAGCATTTCTTTTTCAATGTCAAATGTCCGAGCTAGTTATGCGTCGAGGTAGGTACACTACTGCACGAATATAGGCGCTGTGTAGAACAACTAGTAGACTGTGTAGAAAGTAATTCCAACGGATCATGGTGCTTGGCTCCACCGATGATCGCACACGGGTGGCTTTGATATAATAGAAACGCTTACAGAAGAGTGGCAGGACATATTTGGCTCCTATCTGCGCCTTCCCTAATGGGCGAGTGTCCCTATTGTTCTGGAAGAAAGACGTCTCGCGATAAGATTGTGTGCCCGTCTGCTCTCTTGGATATGAGGAATCGCCTCCGTCTAAACGGAAGTAAAGTAAAGCCTCTTCGCACCAACATCAAGAGGCCGAGCAATCTTGAAAATACTCCAATACGAGCGCTATGACTCCCTGATCCAGGTTACTAACAATATTGACTTCCTTCAAATCAACTTCGTTCTGTGAAAATATGGTATGCCAAGGAGTAAGTTACAGTCAACTCCGATGAAATTGATACCGAACCACCTAGACACTAGTGGTGGCCAGGTGCATCACGCAATTGTGAAAATAGGTTCAAATTCTGCCCATGTACCACGCTCAATAAAAGCTATGTTTCTTAATGTTTTATAGCTAAATATTATTTATCAATCGCTGTATGGAGGATTGATAGAGCTTTGCAAGTTATTCCAATCGATTCAGCGTGAAAACATGAAAAACTATACCAAACATACATTTTTCTGACAGGTGGCACCACTGGTGCCAGCGTAGCGTCGTTTCCAGGCAACATGGCGGCACCAAAAATTGTACAGCAAATTTTTGAGGCCTAATCACCTTTTCTGACCGATTGAACCACTGGTGCCAGCTTGGCACCGTTCCCTGGCGCCATGGTGGCACCAAAAACTATACAGAATGTTCTGGAGGTCTAAGGAGTATACTACCAAAATTTCAAGTCAAAATAGCCAAAATTGCGGCTTGTAGCTTGGTACAGACATACATACATTACATAATTATTATGTATAGGCAGATAGTCACCCCAAAAAATGTCGCTCGTCTCTAAGTAAGAGCCTCACTGATGTTCAGCAAAAAACCCACAAATGGCTACTCTCTGAATTTCGGGCATTTTTAATCAATGCACTTTTTAAGGGAAACAGAGATGAAATTTACATTTCGGTTTTGATTAAGGAAACTCATATGGGAAACTCATATAGGTCCATCTCGGTATTTGTTTTCTTTTGTTTATTTGGCATTTCTTTTTTTCTTACATCCACAAAAACATGCATATCTTATACATAATAATAATAAACATTTCCTTTATTTACTTATTAATACTCGTAAGTTGTCCTATTTAGCATCTGATTTCGGAAACGGACTACCTATGTGAATACTAACCAAAACATACCCTCTCAATTTCAGCCTTTTTCAACCATTTTTGCGAGTAGCTATTTGCGTTTCGAGGAAAACACGCGTTTGCGCATGCACTGGGTAACTGTCGCAATAGATATGGGATTATCTGGACACTAACTTGCTAGTTCCCTCCGAATTTCAGCTCATTTTGACCTTTTTTTGGGTAGTTATGGGCGGTACATGGAAAACACGTATGCATACTTAGATGCTGCAGTCTGGATTTGGTAAAATTCATATGGGACTATCTAGACACCAAGTCGCACATATACCCTGTAAGGTTCAACTCCTTTTGACCATTTTTGGGGTGGTTATGACTTCGAAAACACACATTTGCAGCCGAGCTGTTGGTGCCAGCGGAATGGCTCCTAGAGTTGCCGCTAGGAACTCAATGTTGCTGGGCCTTGGTGAGCAATGAACTCTAACGCAGTGCTCTCCTTAGGAGAGAGGTTGAGAAGAGATTCTCAGTAGTTTCAAAATATAGGTAACTGAGTAATAATAATACAGTGTTAAATCTCATTACAAGAGCTCATCAATCAGCAAGGCCATTTCGCTGATTAAAGAGAGTAAATCAGTTTTCAGAATAGGCAGTTGTACTTACTTATTGTTTGTCAGCACCTCTCTGATATCGAAAGTTATAAAAGGCCATACTACTTAATTAAAGAGGAGGAAAACAGAAGGGAAGACGGTAACAGATACTCAGTGAAAAACGTTCCAGTCATGCAGCATGACCAAATTCTCGAAGTAACTAGAGTTGCCACACAATGAATTGACCTAAATGAATCAAGGTGGAGCTTTCGCTTGGGAAGAGTGGAGGCAGTATGGTATCGTTGTCTCCCGTCTGTCTTCTGATCAACTTTCTCAATTTCTCTGTATCTTTATGACGCTACTATGATCATGATCGCCAGCACCCCTACTGTTTTAAGTGCATCAAGGCGTTGGTACAGCGCTCCATGGATAACAGATGATACTTCTTCGTTGGAAGTAAGCCTATCACCTGTTTCCATACAGTTACTGTGATGATTACCAGGGCCTGGTTGGCCCAAAGGACTCAAGTGTTACCATCATCCACCAATTCCATGACTCCATCTCTCTTGACACCATGTTGTAAATGTTTTTATAGCTATTTTATCAACCATCTGGGTGCACAATTTTTACTAGTCGGCCATCTGGCCACTTCTGATTTCGGGAACTCTACGAAATAGTTGTGCATGAGTATTTAATGATATCATTGAACGAAAAAGTTCAATGTAGATAAGTACACTCGGCAAAGTCAACAATTTTCAACTGTGCAAAAAAAGAAGAAGAAAAACAAAAATGCAATAGCAATTAAGGCAGCTTGTGAAACTGTAGCTGCTGTCCTCTTGCTCCATCTCCGCACCAGCACCTGAGGTGGTAGGCAGTTCATAAGCTTAATAAGTTAATAGCTATATCAATTTATATATCATCCGTCTGTAACTTTCAATTTACATATATCATCCGTCTGTTACTTTCAATTTATATATATCATCCGACTGTAACTTTCGTCTGCGCGTGGGCAGATGTAAAATCCTTGAAACGCCCATAACAATATTATCCTCATGATTGTCAAGTTCGATCTGTTGGCCATCTGGAACAAACTCAACATCAGCACACCATCACAGCCTAAACATGGCTCATTATTGACTACGGATGGTTTGAAGACCAACAATCTACTAGGCACAAGCGAACAATCTAATTAAAAATAGGCAAAACATGAATTTACAACAATTAATAAAGTGACGCGGAAAAATATTTGAAGACTTAGAAAAAACTATAACCAACTCGTTGGAAACAGGAATTTATAAAGACGTTTTCCGAACACATGTTTTCGATAATTTGGAAATCATCGGGAACTTCGAACCTTAAAAATTACTGTAGCATCCGCTACAGGCCATTGATGATTGCCAACTACCATCCAATCAGAAACGCCTATCGTCTATCCTAGGAGGTAACACTGGGGTGCAAATTCAGCCCACTGTTTCGTTTTTAGCGCATATCACCGTGAAAAAATTTCCCGGCTAATACGATACTTTCCTAAATAAAGTTAGAACCCTGCTCAGGGAGACAGGAAGTAATATCAAACAGTTGTACTCGTGATTCCAAGCAAGACGGTAGGGAAGTTCATCTGGGCCCATTTGCACCCCACTGTGTACCTACTTCGTTGTTTTGTTGAGGCGAATGGGGTGCATACAGTGGCGTAGTTAGAATGAAGGGGGATAGTTGAATGAAGGGGGGGGGGGGATCAGTAATAGAAAATGTAAGATTTGACTTGACAAAGCTGAATGTAAATTTAACAAAGCACTACATGTTACAGGTGACGTTAGGTAAGGCAAACTTTTAAAATAAAACATATTTATTTGGCAACAACGTTAGCGAATTCTCAAGGAAAATTGCAATGGGTCCAACATTTTCAGAACGTGAATTTTTGAAATTGTTTTACAGGCAAATCCTTTTCAGAGCATCTTGATTTCATCCCTAGATTTTAACAAACATTTATACGTATATTATATTTACTTATTCATGTGTCACTCCAGACCAAATCTGACATTGGGTACAAGATGAAAATTCCAAATTTCGCAAAAATGTTCTCACTGCCAAAAATAAGGATGAGTTTGAAGATGATTACGGGTCAATAATTGGTAAAAACTGGTAAAGTCGCGAACAATCGAACAATTGAAATAAAATCACTGAAAGTGGTACGGAAGGGTGAGTAAAGACAGAAAAATACCATCTCAGTTGTTTTTAGTACAGAATAGGGGTCAAATTTTGGAGGTCAGAAGTTGGTATTATGGGCTAAAATTAATGTTAATTCACCCGACATTGTGTGGGATGGTGATTCACGACAGAAAGAGGGAAAATTTCACAAAAAAGAGTGGGTCAAATTTGATTTTATAAGGGCCAAAAATCGATGAAAATGGGTCAATGTTGAGGCGCCCACAGTTCGCTCGCCGTCACCGGGCCGTCATCTCGAAGTTTCTTGGTGACAAATTAATATCCTGCTGGTTTTGACGGCCGTTATTTTTCATTTCCGTGAGGCTCTGAGGTTTATTCTCAGTTTTAAGATTGTCGTTACTCTTTACTCTTCAACATGGGTAATGAAAACTTATTAAGGAAGTGCGGACATGTTCCCCGCTCCAATCCAAAATGGACACTGATTTCAAGAACAACATCTGGAGTAGAATAAATTGGAGAGGAGTGTCAAACAACTGATAAGAAATAGGTGTATATTTTTATATTAGACGTAAATATTATTATTTGCTCAGTTCTCACTTCCCAAAAGACTGATGCTTTGCACTGTTCTTCCACGGATTCATGAGGGATGAAACTCGGTCCGATGTGAAAAGGAATCACGGACCGTCACCGACCGATCTCAGCCGCTGGGATCTCGTGACGGTGACGGGCCGGTCTCGTGACGGTCTAGTGTGAAGCGACCTTTATAGGGAAGTCGGGGAATCTTCTGCACAACACATCCTACCCCGTCCAACCCACCTCCCCTATTTGCTCGTAAAATATTCGCAAATGCCCCCCAACTTCGGAGCAAAATTACTCCGGTAACATAGAAGGTATTTTCAAGTTTGGTTAGTGATTTGGATTCGTCTGAACCTCCTTTTTCAGTGTATGAATACTATAATTCGATTGAACGGGAGAATCACGGTTTTGTGAGCACTTGAAAAAAGTGGGGGGCACAGCTAAAGAATTTCCCTACCGAAAAACTTTAGCTGTGCCCCCCACGGGCCCGATGGCTTTAAGACACCCCTTGTGATGAAGTTCAACCTTGTGAATTACTTTTAAGAATGCCCTAGAGCCATCGCGCGAGGCCGGTGTGCAAACAAAACAGAGGATAGTGTAAGGTTCGAATAGAGATTGGGCTCAAGTTCCAAGTTGGAAGATCCCTTCTTGGCCTTCATTAGAGCCACAGCGAACCTCTACAACCCCCTCAGCCATGATTAGGTCAAAACGATTATAACAAAGGTCTAAACACTTATTCCTATATGATAGAGACTAATAAATCACTGTTTTTAACCTATATGTTTTTTTATTGTTCAGTTTCTCCTGTAAAGAGACGTGGGGGGCACAGCTAAAGTTTTTCGCTAGGGAAATTCTTTAGCTGTGCCCCCCACTTTTTTCAAGTGCTCACAAAACCGTAATTCTTCCGTTCAATCGAATTATAGTATTCATACACTGAAAAAGGAGGTTCTGACGAATCCAAATCACTAGCCAAACTTGAAAATACCTACTATATTTCCGAACCTATATGTTTTTTTATTGTTCAGTTTCTCCTGTAAAGAGACGTGGGGGGCACAGCTAAAGTTTTTCGCTAGGGAAATTCTTTAGCTGTGCCCCCCACTTTTTTCAAGTGCTCACAAAACCGTAATTCTTCCGTTCAATCGAATTATAGTATTCATACACTGAAAAAGGAGGTTCTGACGAATCCAAATCACTAACCAAACTTGAAAATACCTACTATATTTCCGAAGCCACTAAGCATTGAAAATGGGGGGCACAGCTAAAGAACACCCGTAATATTATTTAACTGTTTATTCATGTTTGATTTACCGTTTAATCTGGCATTGTTGTATTTGTTTCTGTTACTTTTGCGATTGTTATCATTCTTGACCCCCCCCCCCCCCCCCCAACGGCTACGCTCTTGGGCGCATACCAACCCCAGTGTGTTTATTGGTTTTATCGCACGTCCTAAATATATTTTTTCCTATATTTCTTCCATTTCCACTTGGCTGTTCTTACTCACAGCTTTACAAAACCTCTCCAGCATGCGTACTCACTAAGCGTGTTCACCACTTTGATTCTAGGTAGGTATCGGTTTGCTTGTAGAATTTAGTAGTTTTGCCACAAATGGTAACAGTGACTGCTTATAGATTGCATAAAGGGCTGAACGTCTCTTTGATTGCATGGATCTCTTTTGATCCTTCACCCCCAAATATAGAGAAGCAAGGAGTCGTGCAATTATTTAAAAAACAAAAAAGTGTTTGAATTTAAAATTCATAGTACTGTCGCTTTTCAGACTTCAAGGTTCCAATTTGGTTCCGTGCCTGCCAGCCTGTGTGTAGTCAGACCCTTGGTGAGGAGCGTCGGACTCAATGCGTAGATCGCTCCCAACCCCCTTGCTACCGCCAGAGGCGTTTACAACACTTACCATTAAACCCTGCGGCCAGATTACCTACTAGTTGATTTGGTACGATTCGTATGATAGGAGATCAATAAACGCCCATATACAAAGGAAGGGCCATTTTGTAGATAGTATTATTACTTAACAAAGCATCGGCTCGCGTTTTCTCCAATATTCAACTTAGTTGAATATCACCCAAATTTGACATTAGACATTAGACATTAGAAAATTACGCATTATAAATTTGACATTAGACATTACATTTGACAAATAAGAAACATCTGTTTTATGCTGAGTTCATCTTCATGCTGCTGTAGTAAGAAGCTCTTTTACCATAATCTGTTGCCTTATTTTCTCTCATTCTCAAGTTCAGTAATCAATATTTATTTACAGCAAATCATAACAATACATCGTCTCAAGAGAATTTCAGATTAAGTTTTTTAGAAAATTGTATTTTTTCATTTTTTCAGAATCCTTGAATTTCTTTCATTTTTCAAGCTAAAACGAGCAGCTAGGTTTTCGATCATTGGAATTTCGGGTTTCGATAATTTGAAGTTGAATGTAAAATTATTAAACAGCACCTCAGTGTGTCATCCATGTTACAAAAAACGATGCAAAGTCCTTGTCACATGGGTTTATTATTCTATTGGACGCACCTACAGAAATGTTGGCTGTTCATTTATTGTTAATCTCATGTGCAATCATTGAAATAGCTATGTCTCATGGTTTCCATCAATTTTGGCCCCTAAAACACAAATTTTACCGTTTGACATTTTTTAAATTTTTTTAAACTAAGTAGGTACCTTTCATCATTGGTAGTGCCATTTAATAGTCTTGATCGACGTGTTGACACTTTTTCTAGTGTTATTATACAAATTTATGGTGATTTCAGACGATTTCCCAGGTTTTTCACTATTAAAAACTCAATTTTGGGAGCTGAACTTGGTAGAACTCAATTTTCCACTCTGGTCAAAATCGACTTCATATTCGGGTTTCTCGTCCCCAAAAACATGGAAAACGATATCTTAAAAGCTCATGTTACCAGCATGATACTAAGACACAAAAAAGTACCTATTTTTATACACATTTTCACTCATAACATCCCTGGGTATATTCCAATCGGGCTGCAAAGTTTTGGGACAAAACTAGGGCCCAAATGGAGCATGTGTGCAAAAGAACGACTTTTTTAGACCGAAAATGAAGTCGGTACACGTGATACGGCGTTCGGCGGACGGCGGACGGACATTGCATTTTGGTTTATTAATCTGTGAATAATACACCTATGTAATCGCTCAGCAAAAAATTTTTATAACACCCCCTCAAAATTTTTTCTTTTACGTTTCAAGGTGCATAGATTCCAAAAATGCAATGTCCGTCCGCCGTACTGGCTTCATTTTTGGTCTAAAAAATTCGTTCTTTCGCACACATGCTCCATTTGGTCCCTAGTTGTGTCCCGAAACTTTTCAGCCCGATCGGAATATACCCAGGTGCTATGAGTGAAAATGTGTGTAAAAATAGGTACTTTTTGTGTTTTAATAACATGTTAGTAACATGACCATTCGAGATATCGTTTTCCATGTTTTTGGGGACGACAAGACCGGATATGAAGTCGATTTCGACCAAAGAGTGGAAAATAGAGGTTCTATCAAATGTTCAGCTCCCAAAATTGATTTTTTATGAGTCAAAAACATGGGAAATCGTCTGAAATCACCATCAATTTGTGTAATAACACTGAAAGTAGTATCAGCACGTGGATCAAGACGATTGAATGGCCCTACCAATGATCAAAGACAATTTGAAAAAAAAGGAGCGTACCTAATTCGTGTTTTAGGGGCCAAGAATGGTGGAAACCATCAGAAATAGCTATTTCAATTTTTTCACATGAAATGAACAATAAATGAGCAGCCAGCATTTCTGTAGGTATGTCCAATAGAATAACAAACCCATGTGACAAGGACTCTACCTTATTTTGGATGACAGTGTGGCGCCTCGGGTCCTCGTAGAAAGAGAAAGAATGGCTGTGCGCTTCCTCACGACGCGACAGCCCTCGCAATTATCATGGTTTTATTCGTAGTCAGCTCTTTTGCGTGTTCTTAGATCGTTTAATTATTCAAATAGTCCCCGTGCCTCTCCTCCTAGCCAGCCCTTACAACGCTTGCATTTGTCCTTCACCCTCCCATTCAGTCAGCTGACCTTCGATTTATATGATTCGAGACGAAATACCGAGTATGAATTTATTACAGGGTTAACGCCGTCAAAATCAAATAGTGTTTATTCACAATCCGACTCCTCATCACCGTTCATGTTGGGTTGATGAGATCAGTGCTTACAAAAATTTATAGTCGTGAATAATTTATTGGGTCTACTATTTATTAACAAAAGCTGGGTATGATTGATGGCATGAGACCATTAGTCCTTCATCGCTACAACTGAGTTTTACCGTGCGTATGATGTCAGCCATGATATCCTGTTAGAAATCCGAGTCAGTAGGTGTCACCGATCATATAGTGTTACGGTGCGGATTGGGCCCTAGATGGCCCAATCCCCTAAGAAATTCTTTGAATTTGAATTCACCCTATTTCTCACGAAACTGTGGCTCGATTTTGATGAAATTTTCAGAAAATTGTCTTCAACCTACGTGGAGTAATTTTTGTTAAACTTTTTCAAGCCACACTATGTTTAGCAGCAGATTACATCGTAGATAGAATCCTTGAATCTACCAAAAACTGTTCTGAATTGATTACTTGTAAATAGATTAAATGATCTGTACGATCATGATATCGAGACGAGGAATCTATTATTTTTCCTCCGTCTTGGGTATTTCACTCTGATGAACTTACTTTAGTTACTCCATTTTCTGTCAGACATCTTCAAAATCAACATTACATACGATTCCCTCATACAGTTTTTCAAAGTCACATAATTTCAAACTTTCTGGGCATTTCATTCTTTTTACGTCAACAAAATCAATTTTCCCTCTCTCGCTCGCTCTCTCGCCCTGTCCCTCTCCCTCTCGCCAATTTTTATTACATGCCATCAAATTTTTTTCTTTTACGTTTCAAGGTGCGTAGATTCAGAAAGTGCAATGTCTGTCCGCCGTATGCCGTACGCCGTATCACGCATACTGGCTTCATTTTCGGTCTAAAAAATTCCTTCATTCGCACACAGGCTCCATTTGGGTCCTAGTTGTGTCCCAAAACTTTGCAGCCCGATCGGAATATACCCAACAGTGTGGTACAGTGAAAAATGGGCATGCAAATATCCCCCTCAAGTACACCCCCTCAAGATTTTTGGTTTATTATTCTGTGAATAATACACCTATCTATTCGCTCAGCAAAAAATTTTTATAACACCCCCTCAAACTTTTTTCTTTTCCGTTTCAAGGTGCGTAGATTCCAAAAATGCAATGTCCGTCCGCCGTCCGCCGTACGCCGTATCACGTACCGGATTCATTTTAGGTCTAAAAAGTCGTTCTTTCGCACACATGCTCCATTTGGGCCCTAGTTGTGTCCCGAAACTTCTCAGCCCGATCGGAATATACCCAGGGGTGTTATGAGTGAAAATGTGTGTAAAAATAGGTACTTTTTGCGTTTTAGCAGCATGTTGGTAACATGAGCTTCTGAGATATCTTTTTCCATGTTTTTGGGGACGAGAAGACCAAATATGAAGTCGATTTTGACCAAAGAGTGGAAAATTGAGTTTATAAGGAAGTTTCAGCCTGAAATTTACGTTAAATTTTGGTCTAAAATCGTCGCTTTTCCGCACACAGTTCGGGTCTCCATTTGGGAGCACATTTGGCTCCTAGTTCTCCTCCGAAACACGGCAGCCCGATCGGCATATACCCAGGGGTGATATGGGTGAAAAATGAGTGTAAAAATAGGGGTTTTGGAGGTATTTTTGAGGTTTTAATGAACATGAGCTTGCGAGGTATCGTTTTCCATGTTTTTTACGGCGAGAAGGTCGAATATGAAGTTGATTTTGACCAAGGAGTGAAGAATTGAGGTTGTAACGAAGGTTAACCTCCCGAAATTCATTTTTTATTAGTCAAAAACAAGGGAAGTTGTCTGAAATCACCATAAATTTGTATAATAACACTAGAAGTAGTATCAACAGGTGAATCTAGACAATTAAATGATACTATCAATCATCAAAAATAATCCGGTTAAAAAAAACCGAGCCTAATTCGTGTTTTGGGGGCCAAATTTGGCGGAAACCATCAGAAATAGCCATTTCAATGATTACACATGAAAGAAACAATAAATGAACAGCCAAAATTTCTCTGCTATGTCCGACAGAATAATAAACCCATGTGACAAGGACTTTGCAGCGTTTTTTTGTTGTTTGAGTAACATGAGCTTTTGAGGTATCTTTTCCCATGTTTTTTAGAACGAGGCGACCGAATATGAAGTCGATTTTGACCAAAGAGTGGAAAATTGAGATTCTAACGAAGTTTCAGCCTTAAATTTACGTTGAATTTTGGTCTAAAATCGTCGTTCTTCCGCACACAGTTCGGGTCACCATTTTGGAACGCATTTGTGTCCTAGCTGTGCCCCAAAGCTCGGCAGCCCGATCGGAATACGCCCAGGGGTGTTATAGGAGAAAAATGGGTGTAATAATAGGGGTTTCGAGGTTTTTTTTTTAGGTTTTAGTGAACACGAGCTTGTGATGTATCGTTTTCCAGGTTTTTTAGGGCTAGAAGACCGAATATGAAGTTGATTTTGACCAAAGAGTGATGTAAAGGTTGTAACGAAGGTTCAGCTCCCAAAATTCATTTTTTATGAGCGAGAAAACTGGGAAATTGTCTGAAGTCAACATAAACTTGTATAATAACAATAGAAGTAGTTTTGACAGCTGAATCAAGACAATTAAATGACTCTATCAATGCTCAAAGATGATTTAAAAAAAAAATAGAAATATTTTTGGGGGCCAAAATTGGTGGAAACCATTAACAATGGCTATTTCAATAATTGCACATGAAAGAAAGAATAAACGTATTTCCTTCCAGCATTTCTGCAGGTATGTCCAATAGAATAATAAACTCGTATGACAAGGACTTTGCAGCGTTTTTTTTAACGGATCATTGATAGTGCCATTTGATTGTCTTGATTTTTCCAGATTTTTGACACATAAAAAATTAATTTCGGGAGCTTAACCTTCGTTACATCCTCAATTCTTCACTCTTTGGTCAATATCAACTTAATATTCGGTCTTCTCGCCCTAAAAAACATGCATAACGATACCTCACAAGCTCATGTTCACGAAAACCTCAAAAATACCTCGAAAACCCCTTATTTTTACACCCATCTTTCTCCCGTGAAACCCCTGGATGTATTCCGATCGGGCAGCCGAGTTACAGAGCACAACTAGGACCCAAATGTGTTCCAAAGTGGGGACCCAAACTGTGTGTTGGAGTTTTGTACGGCGAGAATACCGAATATTCAGGAAGGTTGATTGTGACCAAAGAGTGAAGAATTGAGGTTGAAACGAGGTTAAGCTCCCGAAATTCATTTTTTATGAAAAAGAACAGAAGAAACAGAAGAAACTTTTATGAAAAGAAACATGAGAAATTGTCTGAAATCACCATACATTTGTATAATAACACTAGAAGTAGTATCAAAAGGTGAATCAAGACAGTTAAATGGTATCAATGATCTTTAAAAAAAAAGCCGAGCCTAATTCGTGTTTTTGGGGGCCGAAATTGGTTGAAACCATAAAAAATGGCCATTTCAATCATTGTATATGATAGAAACAATAAATGAACAGCCTGAAAATTTCTCAACTATGTCCAGTGGAATGATAAACCCATGTGACAAGGACGCTGCAGCGTTTTCACTCATAACACTCCTGGGTATATTCCGATCGGGCTGCAAAGTTTCGGGAAACAACTAGGGCCCAAATGGAGCATGTGAGCGAAACGAAGAATTTTTTAGACCGAAAATGAAGCCGGTATGCGTGATAAGGCGTACATCATACGGCGGACGGACATAGCATTTTCTGAATCTATGCACCTTGAAACGTAAAAGAAAAATTCTTGAGTGGGTGTTATAACAATTTTTTGCTGAGCGAATACATAGGTATATTATCACAGAGTAACAAACCAAAATGCAATGTGCGGTCACCGTGCGTCGTACGCCGCGCCGTCCGCGGTGTCACGCATATCTACTTCGTTTTTGGTCTAAAAATGCATTCTTTCGCACACAGGCTCCATTTGGGTCCTAGTTGTGCCCCGAAACTTTGCAGTCCGATTGGAATATACAAAGGGGTCTTATGGGTGAAAAATGGGTGTAAAAATAGGGTTTTACGTGTTTCAGTAAAATGAGCTTTTGAGGTATCTTCTTCCGAGGTTTTTAGGGCGGGAAGACCGAATATGAAGTTGATTTTGACCAAAGAGTGCAGAACTGTCGTTGTAACGAAGGTTCAGCTCCCAAAATTAATTTATTATGGGCCAAAAACATGGGTGAATCAAGCCAATTAAATGGTTCTATCAATGGTCAAAGATAAACTAAAAAAAAGCCGAACCTAATTCGTGTTTTTGGGGGCCAACATTGGTGGAAACCATGAAAAATAGCCATTTCGATAATTGCACATGAAAGAAAAAATAAATGAACAGCCAACATTTCTGAACTATGGCCAGTAGGATAATGAACCCATGTGACAAGGTTTTTGCAGCGTTTTTTTACATCCATTTGTCCCCCGTAACACCCCTGGGTGTATTCCGATGGGGCTGCCGAGCTACGGAGCACAACTAGGACCCAAATTTGTTCCCAAACTGTGTGCGGAAGGACGAATTGAGTATTTTTGGTGTTTTATTAACCTGAGCTTGTAGGGTATCGTTGTCAATGTTTTTAAGGACGAGGAGACCGAATATGAAGTCGATTTTGACTAAAGAGTTAAGAATTGAGGTTGTAACGAATGTTCAGCTCCCAAAGTTCTTTTTTCAGTGGTCTGAAATCACCATAAGCTTGTATAATATTGCTAGAATTAGTATCAACAGGCGAATGAAAAGAATTGAATGGCAGTATCAATGATCAAAGATAATTTGTCAAATATAGGAGCCTAATTCTTGTTTTTGGTGGCCAAAATTGGTGGAAACCATAAGAAATAGGTATTTCAATTATTGCTCATGAATGAAACTATAAATGTTTTTCCAGCATATCTGTAGACACGTCCAACAGAATAATAACCCAATGTGACATGGACTCTGCAGCGTTTTTCTAGTGTTATTATACAAATTGATGGTGATTTCAGACAGTTTTTCAGGTTTTTTACTCATAAAAAATTAATTTCGGGAGCTGAACCCTCATTAAAACCTCAATTATTCACTCTTTGGTCAAAATGGACTTCATATTCGGTCTTTTCGCCCTAAAAAAACATGGGAAAAAATACCACAAAAGCTCATTTTGCTAAAACATCAAAAAACCCTATTTTTACGCCCATTTTTCACCCATAACACCCCTGGGTATATTCCAATCGGGCTGCAAAGTTTCGGGACACAACTAGGGCCCAAATAGAGCCTGTGTGCGAAAGAACGAATTTTTTGGACCGAAAATGAAACGTAGTTATACATGATACGTGCGGACGGCGTACGGCGGACGGACATTGCATTTTTGGAGCGAATACATAGTAGGTGTATTATTCACAGAATAATAAATCGAAAGTAAGTGTGAATACCCTTTTCTCCACTACCTAGATATTAATAATTGTCAGGATGTCGGATTACGGGTTTTTTTGGACCCTATAATCTACCTACTTGCGGGTAAATCCTTGAGCTGCTGTCCCAAGCAATCCTTGGGACCACCCATAGCACGCAAGCACTGACTAATGACTAATATAGGTCGGGTTTTACCGCGAGGGTACCTAGTCCACCCCGTAAAAGTGTCACGTTGTTAGCGAGGGCACTCAAGTACCTACATGAGTCCGCAATTACAGTTGTCGTTTAGCTCTCATCGAGAGTAGAACTAATCCGATTATAGTGATACTTATCGCGGAGTGTATGACAAAGTGACCGGAGTTCGTCGATATCTACTGCTGGTTTGTCTCAGTCAGCGATGTCTACCTGTGACCGCTGTTGTGGAGAATTGAAAGTCGAATACGCCCTTATATGTAAAGGTGGGTGCGGCTGTTCATTCCATTATCAATGTTGCTCTATTTCTGACATCAACTTCAAGAAGATGAGCAGTAATTCACGCGGCAAATGGAAATGCTCTACCTGTAAGAGTGTGGCGGGTATACTCACCAAATTCCTAATGCCTCTAGAAGCAAAAATTGAAAATAGTCATAAATTGATGGAGGAGAAGATAAAGATGGTAAAAGAAGACATTTCTGATCTGAAAAAGTCTACTGATTTCATGAGCATTCAGTTTGATACGTTTTCTTCCAAAGTCCAAAAAATGAATGTTTCGGTTGGAAAATTGGAAAAAGAAAACGAGAGTCTTAAGACCACTATTTCAACTCTCCAGTACAAGCTCGATAATTTGGAACAAAATTCACGGATACTTAATATCGAGATTCACGGAGTTCCGGAGACAAAGAAAGAGAATCTCCACCAAATAATTGTTAAAGATGTCTCCGAGAAATTGAGTGTAAGCTGTACCATAAATAATGCTTTCCGCGCAGGACCGGCTAAAAATGAAAATCGAAACCGTACAATCGTGGCAACTCTGGGCTCTGAGAAGGAGCGGCAGGAAATTATCGTTAATTCACGGAAGGACAAAAATCTATCGGCGGAAAAATTGGTACCAAATTGGCCAAAAAATCGTATTTTTGTGACAGAGAACCTTACTGCGCTGCGATCCGAACTTCTGCGAAACGCTAAGATGAAAGCACTTGCAAATGAAGTCAAGTTTGTCTGGGTAAAGAATTTCGTCATTCACACCAGGAAGAACGAGGAAGATTATCCGGACCGCTGAGGACCTAGACAAAATCTGATCCGGGAGGCTTTGGGCAATTTGAAATAATAATCGTAATGGATACTAGACAAACCTGTGATCTTGATAAAAGTATGGACAGTCAATGGCAATGCTTGGCATACTCAACATTCAACGAATTTGAATCTAAACTTCCAACTCTATGCAAAATAATATTGACAATGAATCTTCGTAGCTACAACTGTAATTTTGAGGAGTTTCGGGCATGGTTAGAATCCGCAAACCGTAAGCCTGAATTTGTTATACTAACTGAAGTATTTGCTAACCAAATAGAAATTATGCAAAAGCTAAAAGGTTATAAGGGATTTGTCACTAGAAATGTTAGAAATAGAAATGATGGGGTAGTGTTTTATGGAATGGATGTTTATGATTACACTGTTGAGGAAAGTTGTTTGTGTGATTCCACTTTGCTTAAGATACAATATGTCAGTGGAAAGGAACGCAATATTCTTTATGCAATTTATAGATCTCCAACGCATAACATTTTACAGTTTGTAAATGAACTTAGTTTAGAATTAGAAAGAAATGAACCAAATACTAATTGTTTTATAGCTGGTGATTTAAATATTAATTTGTTTGACATAACTGATAATGGAGTAGCTAGTTACCTTAATATGTTGTCGTCCTTGGGTTTTGTACAACTAATCTCGCAAGCAACACGTATACATGGGCAGTCTGGTAGTTGTATTGACCATATTTTTGCCCGGTCTAAAGGACAGTCATATTTTCCTGCCGTAATTAAAACCTCAATAACTGATCACTTCGTGTCGGTTACAGGTGTTTTAGGTTCCAGGTTCATTGATGCAAGTGGTCCCAAAGAAGTTAAATCGATTGATTATGAAAGACTAGGAATAATTATGGAAAATACCGACTGGTCGAATGTGTACGTAGGTGACGCTAATCTCTCTGCTATCGCATTTGTTAGTATATTAAAACAGTGTATAGTCCAAGCGACCAGGATATCTAGATATCAACCAAAGCACCGCAAAATGACCCCTTGGATTACTGGTGGTATTATCTCTTCGATTAAGAGGCGCGATAGGTTGTCATCCCAACTTCGTCGACAACCTTATAATACCCAACTGAAGACGTATTTCAAGAGGTATAGGAATTTACTTGAAAATCTTATACGTAAAGCTAAGGAAAAATACTATTCTAAACGACTGGAATCAGCCGGGAATAACCTTAAGCAGATGTGGACAGTACTAAATGAAGTAATAAGCCGGAATTCTATAAATTCAACCGATCATGAATATTTAACTTCTCTTTCAGTAAGGGAAGGTTTGGATAAGGACAAAGTAGTAAATCGTGCTTGCAATGAGTTGAATTCATATTTCTCTCAAATAGGAGGGCAGCTTGCGTCAAAAGTACATAAGACTATACCACTCAGTTCTGTTGCTAGTCGGAATACCGTGAATTCCTCTTTTACTATTCCTGAAGTGGATGAAGCTGGTTTGCTTAAAATGATCAAACAGATAAGAGGTAGATATCACCGGGAATTGATGGAATTCCGTCGAAAGTTATGAGGTTATTTTCTGAACGATTGAAAAAACCACTGCTACATGTTTTTAACATAAGTATAAGAACCTCAACATTTCCAGATATCTTTAAGATTGCTAAGGTCTGTCCAATATATAAGAACGGTGAAAAATCGGATCCTGGAAATTATAGGCCTATATCCATGCTCAGTTGTGTTTCTAAAATATTAGAAAAATGGATTAAATGCCATTTGTGTTCATACCTCGAATCAAATAAAATTCTTTGTGATCAGCAGTTTGGTTTTCGGTCCGGTATGGGTATCGATCAGGCTCTGTCACTGCTTACCAAGGATCTATATGAGGCTAGGGATCACAAGAGAAAGGCTATTTTGCTCTACTGTGATCTTTCTAAAGCCTTCGACACCATAGATCGCAATATTTTGCTTCATCGAATGGAGAATGTTTGGAATTCGTGGGCCATCCCTGCAGTGGTTTGAAAGTTATCTGTCCTCGAGGGAGCAAATTGTTTCGATTGGTGAGTTTTTGAGCACTCCGATGCGAATTGACTTTGGAATAATTCAGGGGGGGACCTTGAGTTCAGTCTTATTGGTTTATTATTTTCAATAATGAACCATTGGAATCGAGCATGAAAAAAAAAAATTCTTACCCCCCCTCAAAATTTGATGGTTTACGTTTCAAGGTATGTAGAATCCAAAACTGCAATAAAAATATTTCTGTCTGTCCGCCGTACGCCGTACGCCGTACGCCGTATGGGCCACTTTTCTTAGTTACCATGAAAAAAATTGATGAAATTCGGGTTATAGGTTCCGTTCGGCGTCTAGTTGGTCCTCGAAGCTCGACGTTACTGTCAGTCATCTCTAAGGGGTTCAAAATAGGGGTTGAAATTTTCAAAACGCCTATACCATTTTTTTACGTAAATATTTTTACGGTTTTAAATAGTTCTTGAACTTGCGAGTTTTTTAAGACCATCCGGAGCATCGTACGTCCAGCCGTTCGTTCACAGTAAGGCCCCGAAGTTTGCACCGACAGGCATTTTCGACTCCAGTGTGAATGAAATTGTATACAATTCAAACCAAATCTCGTAACCAGAGACGCGCCCACAATAGGAAATTTGGCGGAAATGAAATCATTGCTAGGGATCACCTGATTATATTGGCGGAGTATGAAGTCGAGTTGGTTGTTCTGTGATATTATTTCATTTGAAAAATGATGGCTCTTTTGGAGTTTGTTGGTAGGTAGTGAAACTTGAACAAACTTTGAAGTATTATTGATGGGTAAATTATTACTACGGTAAATCATTACTCAACGGTAAATTATTACACAACGGTTCATTATACCATCTACGTAGAAGGGGCTGGAGTTTGTTGGTAGGTACTTTTGCAACTTTTTTCACTCCTCATCAACAATTTCTTTTCAGAACTTCATTATGTGTGTTTCTTTTTGTCAGGTACTGTTTGTCATCGGCAGAATTATTTTAGCAACATTTAACTCGTGATTTAGGTAGGTACCTAATAACGAGTACGGGGTTAGGTACTAACCTACGGAGGGTCTGCGATCTACATAATATGTATATAATAGAATAGTACATATCATATTATATAGACGGGTTATCTATACATAGAGCTGTGATCTGTAACAGAAGGGTATTCTATACAAAATAATAAACCGTTGTGCAGGGATTTGCAGCGTTTTTTTATTTATATCAATGATTTACCTCTCCACCTACCTGATTTTAAAACTTATCTTTTTGCTGATGATACAGCAGTCCTGGTTGAGGGAAGCTCTTGGGGGGAAGTGTATCGGGATGCACAAAATGCTCTTGATTTACTTGAAAACTGGTTCGCCGCAAGTCTTTTGATGTTAAATGTTCGCAAAACGAAGTATATGTTATTTGGTAGCCAATCCACCCTCCCTGACAGCCTGGACCTCGTGGCTCACAAATGCACAGAACGTACTAGCTGTGCATGCCTGCCAATAGAAAGGGTTTCACGGTATCGGTACTTAGGTATTGTGATTGACGAGAAGTTGAATTGGAAGGCACACATGATTTCAGTGCATATGAAAATGCGTAAATTCGTTTACATGTTTTATCATATACGTGACACATTGCATCCTGACAAGCTACGCCTATTGTATACCTCATTGGTACAGCCTGTCCTACAGTATGGTATTTCTGTGTGGGGCGGTACCTATCCGACGCATTTAGAAATAATTAACGTTGTTCAACGATCAATTATTAAGACCATAATGAAAAAGCCCCGTTTGTATACAAGCAAGACTTTATATCGGGAATTTAAAGTATTTACACCACGTCAGCTGTTCATTAAATCATTGTTGTTGCTCTTTCATAGCAACCCTACAATAATAAACGATACGGTAGTTCATGATTACCCAACTCGTTTCAGGCTGGAAGGCAATTATGTAATTCCGAAACCCTCTCTTACCCTCACCACTAGAAGCCCACTCTATATCTTATGTATTTTGCTTCGCACCGTAAATACTGAATTAAAAAATCCTAGCTCGTTTTCAAGATCAACATATAAGAAGAAAATTTTTAGTTGGTTGATTGTGATGAGTCCGAATAATTGCGAGAATATTATCAAAAGTATCTATACGTAAATTGACGAATTACTCCTAATTTTTGTAAAATAATTGTTTTTTGCAAATAAGTGACAATTCTTGCTGGGCGCTTCGGGCCTGCGGCCTTTAGCCCAACAATAAGTTGCAAAGTTGAAACCTTTTTTTCATTCTTATGCTATGATAAGGAGTAAGTGTGTTTTATATCTATTGTATTTTTGTGTCATAAATATGCAACTAATCAAATAAATAAATAATAAATAAATAAATTACTTACCTTTGGATAGAAAAACAAGGGAGATTACGAAATGATAGCAAACTAATCGTGAGATGATTTTAGGCAGTATTTATTGAGTTGAGGTTATATTAAGTTCCTATAAAATGTGAAATATGGGCTTAGGAGCTACTTATATCTAGACTAAGCATTCCTACTTATACCCAAGAAGCAATCCTAACGGCACTGGCCCGGGGACGCGTATTCGCGGAAGCGTAGGATGGCAAACGGCGGTATGCCCAGACGGATGACTGACGTTGGATTTTTGAGTGAATTGCGAACTAACCTGGTGGCCTAGTTCAGGCTTCTGAGTGTGGAGTTGGCACTGAAGATGGCTAAGCTGCAGTACCTCCCTACTACGGACTCCTTCTCCGTATGGACGTCTCAGCTTGGCAGGGTGACCTGAGGACGTACGGTCAGTCAGATTCGGGCCACAAAACTGGATAAAGATGCAGCTTGAGCGGGAACACTGGAGAGACGACCGTTCTTGATTTCGGCAGCTTTCACGAAATCTCCGATGGGCGGAGACTTGGTTTCGAGGGGCGAAATTTCGGGCCCCACTTTCTCTGATCAACCCAATCGCCATTTTTGATTCCGATAGGCGTGGTCTCTTGCCCAATCAGAAGCGATTAAAGATCTGGGGATTTGCGCTTGGGTGTCGAATTTTTGGTCCGCGCGTGGCTTCAAGGTTTTTCGTGGTCCGCATCTTTTTCGTCATTTCGAACAAAGGGAAGTTCTGGATCGTGTTTCGGTGGGAAACCGGTCCTCAGCGGAAAACTTGTCGCGTTGGTTTTCTCACGTAAGATTTTGTTGCTGCCGCCTTATTCTTGGAAGTGCGTCTGGTCGCATGATTCTCCCGGAAAAATGAAATCTGATATATCTAGCGCGGATGTGAATATTCGCGTCCTTACAATAATGATTCAGGTAATCATTCTAATTTTGTATAATAAGCTGAATCGAGTATGTAAAAACTCCATTTTTTGAGGAAAATAAAAGTACCTACTAATTCTTCTAAAAAATTAGATTTACGATTCTCAAATTAGAGAATTTGTTAAGGACACACTCAGGACACGCTTAATGCCGGGGAAGCCGTGTAAATTAAGCCTGTATTTTAACAGAACTCTCTCGTGTGCTCCTCACTTCTATTCTGCGAATCCGATCACCGTAATGAAGAGGGTCCTCCAATTATGGTTAGGGCCAATATGGATCCATTGTACTTGAAGTAGGGTTTATAATGGTTCTGTAGATAATAGAGGGCGTTGAATTACACTCTTCATTCATTACGGGCTGTATAGAATGGGGATGTGGTCACTTGTCATATTAAAATCATGCTGCAAACCGAGTTCTCCAAATTAGGAACGCGAACTTTGAAATCGAGTAACGTGATCCGAATGGAAATTGAATAGTTTTGTCCAAATAAACTCTTCTACGCTCTTCTAAAGACTTGCAAGTTGTATGATGGGCGTTTCCGTCACGTACGAATATGATGGTTATCAAGAGTCTGAGAAAAAATGAGTAATTGATTTTTAAAAGATTCATCTGACGAAATCATTACAGTTGCACTACCATTGCAACTCGCTAGTCGAAAACCTTGGACTCAGACGAAACTTTTCAAGCTAGCCCAGTCAAATTGGACAAATCGACGGCAAAAAAAATCCCGGAGTTTTTAAATTTGGCATGGTTGTTGGTTGGTACTTACAGTACCTCACACTGAAAGCCCTGAGGGTGGAGGAGAGCGGGGGCGGGGCAGCTGTTCAAAGGTGGAATTATCCACTTTTTTTGGTAAACATATCAGTCCTGGCGAAAAATCATACCGTATATACAAACTTGAAGTAGACATAATTTCCTACAAAAAAAGGTCATCAAAGTTATAAGCCCAGTCAAATTATATTTAAAAAAAAAAATGCCGTTCTTCGCAAAAAAATTTGCAAAGCTGAGTATGATTTTTAACCTCTTTGGCATCCCAAATAGGATGCCAAAAGCAAATTAGTGGCAAAGAACTACTTTTATAACGTGGCTAGTGAGGTACAGAAAAATCGTAGTCCATGTCTGCTTTCAGCACCATGTTTGCCGCACGTGGAAATTTGTTGAGAAGGCGATGCTGCAGATGGTTGGTTGATGAGCGAGCAGAGATCCGGGGGACCAGGCGTTGATCTTGGAGAGCATGTTCGGGCAATCGAGACGTCCACTCAGCAACCTGTGGAGAAAAGAAGAGCGGCCATGCACCTTCTTACTGTCAAGGGCTGCAAATCACAATGGGCCATCACCAGCTCGTAGCACAATATCACTGGACAAGATCCACAATTTGTAAGCGATATAGCCGAGAAACCTATGCTGAACTCGTTCCAGGCAGTACTTGTGAGTTGCATATTGTGGCAACCATACTGGGGACCCCTATTCGAAGATAGGGAGAATCAGGGACTCATACATATAGCAACACAGTTGCTTGATTGATGGAAAGATTGAGGGAATGAGGTTTGATGAAAAAACATTCATTGCAATCTTCTAATTTGCATCGTAAAATATTTCCCATATATTTTATCCACTCTGCTTGACGCCAGTAGATCAGTGAGAGGGTTTTTTAAATGAAGGACTGCGGGGTGTTGAGTACTAAGCAGATGGTAGGTCGGAGAGTCAATTTCACGCAGTTAACTAATAAACCATGACGCACTATTACTAAATTATGACGATTTGCAATTCGCATAGATACTTACTGCTACCGTAGAAATGTACTTCAGTTTGCAAATATACTTTCGCGCAATTATATAATCAGGGTTAGTTTTTCTCAGTATACCTACTTCGCTTCTGGCCTGGGTTGAAAAAAGACGGTTGAAAATCAATTTTGGGAGCTGAACATTTTTGGTAGAACTCAGTTTTCCACTCTTTGGTCAAAATCGACTTCATATTCGGTATTATCGTCCCCAAAAACCTGGAAAAAGATATATCAGAAGCTCATGTTACCAACATGTTGCTAAAACGCAAAAAATACCTATTTTTACACACATTTTCACTCATAACACCCCAGGGTATATTCCGATCGGGCTGAAAAGTTTCGGAACACAACTAGGGCCCAAATGGAGCATGTGTGCGAAAGAACGAATTAATTTTTTAGACCGAAAATGAAGCCGGTACACGTGATACGGCGTACGGCGTACGCCGGACGGACATTGCATTTTTGGAATCTACGCACCTTGAAACAGAAAAGAAAAAAGTTTGAGGTAGTGTTATGAAAATTTTTTGCTGAGCGAATACATAGGTGTATTATTCACAGAATAATAAACCAAAAATGGTCAGCACCGGTTCTCGACGAATTGCAATTCATCTTGGAACAATTTTCATCGTTGATAAATCTCTGATGTAGCTCTGAGTCCCCAAACCGAGCGGTAAAAAATTCATGCGTAGAGAATAGTAGGAGTTATCCATCCTTCGGATCGAAAGTCTTCGGTATTTGTAACAACATTTCAAGTTTGGTTTTTATTCCCTTTAAGCGATCCTCATGGGTTCTCCATGTGTGTATTACAGTGGAAAAAACGCTGCAAAGTCCTTGTCACATGGGTTTATTATTCTACTGGACACATCTACAGAAATGTTGGCTGTTCATTTATTGTTTGTTTCATGCGTAATAATCGAAATAGCTATTTCTGATGGTTTCCATTAATTTTGGCCCCTAAAACAAATTAGGTAAGCTCCTTTTTTTTTTTTTTTTTAAACTATGTTTGATCACTGGTAGTGCCATTTAATCGTCTTGATCCACGTGATGACATTATAGAAACTGATGGTGATTTCAGACGATTTCCCAGGTTTTTCACTCATAAAAAATCAATTTTGGGAGCTGAACATTTGGTAGAACTCAATTTTCCACTCTTTGGTCAAAATTGGCTTCATATTCGGTCTTCTCGTCCCCAAAAACATGGAAATCGATATCTCAGAAGCTCATGTTACCAACATGTTGCTAAAACGCAAAAAGTACCTATTTTTACACACATTTTCACTCGCAACACCCCTGGGTATATTCCGATCGGGCTGAAAAGTTTCGGGACACAACTAGGGCCCAAATGGAGCATGTATGGGAAAGAACGATTTTTTTAGACCGAAAATGAAGCCTGTACACGTGATACGGCGTACGGCGGACGGCGTACGGCGGGCGGACATTGCATTTCTGGAATCTACGCACCTTGAAACGGAAAAGAAAAAATTTTGAGGGGGTGTTATAACAATTTTTTGCTGAGCGAATACATAGGTGTATTATTCACGGAATGATAAACCAAAATCCTTGGAGGGTTCCCATCACCATCCCAGAATCTTGGAGGTGGGACATTGAGGATTTGAATCAAGTTCTTCGACCGTAATGGAAGGTAACCGATGGTATGTTGGAAAGGAGCAAAGGGTGGATAGCGGCCCATTGCCTCAGTTCCATTCTGGCGCAGAGGCTAAAACTTCAACAAGTTCATCTCGGATTCGGATTGCTTGTGATATTGAGTTCGCACAGTCATGTACATCATCTATAATATATACGTTCTTGTATTGAAAACGTCAGACTTCTCGATGGGAGATGGCGTGATTATCAGAAATATCGCGAATTACACGGGTGGCCAACCAGGGAGCTGATGATGTTCTATGGGTCACTGCGGGTGACAATAATCTTGAATTTATTGGGTCATTTTCTGAATTGCCAAACAATTCAGAGTAGATCACAATGTTTTATCTACCGAAACATTCGACGCATATCGGCCGGGAAGGTGATTTGTCTTCCCTGAAACTCACATCAAAAATATTATTAAGTTGTAGTTTAGAACCTGGAAGTAATACATCATTTAGCGAGGATTTTGAGGCGGTTATTTGAGAGCATGAAACACTGCACTTGTTGGTGGGGGGGGGGGGGGGGGGGGATCGCCGTTTTCATGAACACAGTTGTGAGGCAAATACCATATCTTGGTTTTTTGAGTGGTGACATTCTCCATGTTTTGTTTTCAGATTTCCCATCCTTTCTCTTGTAATTTGTCAGATAGTCACTCTCTCACTGGTTCTTTGATAAGCATTCATGTTGAACTGCCTCTCGTGCCTTTGTGTTAGTACTACTACCAGTGTTGGCTAGCAGTTCGCCTCACTTTCCCTTTGACTGCCTCCTATTTGCTACGAGGTACAACTGTCAGTTCCACCTAAGATGGGCCACATTCCCAAATTATGGAAATGTGATTTTTTCTGTGAACCTTTGGCTGAACCCCGACAATACCTTACCAACATGGACAATTGTAAATTTGGAATTCATATTTTTTCTTTCAAGCCAAAAACTGATATGATTTGAAGGGTTATGATGGTTGGACCCAACCATTTTGGAAACTGAAATCTGTTACCTCTAAGACGATCAGATTATGCTAATTTTTCGCCCAGAAACATTCCAGAAAGGTAGAAAAAGTACTGCCCTGATGTTGTATGCATATCCACAATCGAAAGTTTGCCCTTTTGCTAAGCCTTGCAATTTGGAAATTTTGAAATTCTTTCGATGGGGATCTAATCAACAGAGGAAATGCTAGGAGGGACTTCTTTTGAAATTTTGAAATTTGATCAAAAATTTCATGAAATTTTTGATCTTTGCCCAGTTGAAATCGGTATGAAATTTGAGATATTTGGTAACTGTATAAATAAATCCAATTAAGAAAACGATTCTCTAGGAGGGACCTTTGCTCGTTTTTCGATATTTAAAATATAATAGGCAATATAATTAGAATTTCGTTAGAATAGACGAAAACGTATATTTCCACAAATTCTCTCAGCTGGTATGGAGTTATCTAAGGAATATTGAAACTTCAGGGCAGTGAAAAAGTGGGGTTTTCCTTGGCAATGGGTCTATTTTATTCAGGGATCCGTAAAATATGGTACATTCGAATCAACGTGAGATTTTCCATGGAACGTCAAAGTCTACACGAATAATTTGTGACCGCCCAATTATGTGAGCTTTCATGAGCTACCTAATGAGGTTATGCGATAACTGAGAGGATCGTCCTTCTGTCGTGAATTCCTGAAACCTCCTAGTAGTGGGAAGTACTGTTGATTTCAATCTGGATATTTGGAAACTTGGGGAAAAGAGTATATAAGCCAGACCTTCCTCAAAACTAATTAACGAGAAGAAAGTTTTCAAACAATGGCTATTATTTCTGCACAAATATTATCTTCGTCCAATATTCAACGTTTCAATGGGCTATGCTCCTGTATTTTTTTTTTTTTTTAAATGAAGGTAAGGTTCCATTCTAAGAATTTTGAGACCACCCGCACTGTCTTACGATGAATAGAATTCTTTTTCTATGCCTTTTCAAAGATCCCAGGACTTCCTACGTCACAGTTGCCAGGGGGGTACCGCCCAGGAGAGAGGGGTGCAATGATGTAGGACCCATTCATCGTAGGAGAGTGCGGTTGGTCTCGCAATTCTTAGAATGGAACCTACTTTCATTTAAAAATGATATAAACAGCTTTTGTCACCCATGCGCATATATCCCATTCGACAGTGAACCCGCATGACATTCGAATAGCAAACCAACGCGAAGCACCAGTATTCAGAAGAACACTTGTTTGAAGATCGGTCGTCGCGAGCTGTGGCGTCTCGCAGAGCACCGGATGCGCTCATGTTGGAACAGCGATGTGATGTGAACAGCGATGATAGCAAGGACTTGTGCGAAGCGAGGCTCCACCAATCGGAAGGGCCGACCGGCTCCGCTCTATCACTGGTATCATTGATATCATCCCTACCCGCATCACTGCTCTCATCGCTTATCGCAGCTCCAACATAACGCACCCTCTTGTACTGTTCCTTTGTTTCTATAAATGGAAAACTGAGGCAAAAAATGTCAGAAACGGCTGTATACCAGTTGCGCGGTATACACGCCCCAGTAAGTTAACATTGCGCGGTTAACCCCAGTTATAAGTACCAGCTGCGCCGAAAGGTACATTTATAACCTACCAGGTGCGCACGGGATTATCCCATAAGTGAATACCATCCAATATGTATCAGTTACGCATCTTTTTTCGTACATGTAAATAGTAACGTATTTTTGTAGGTAAATATAAGATATAGATGTAATAAATTACCTTCTGAATAATACTTATTTGAAAGAGTTGGAGTTCATTTCATGTCAATATAATTTTCGTTTCGTACAATGATGTTTCAACTTCTTCAATAGTTCATAGGTGGAGAGTTTCCCATTTTCATACTGAACAACAATACTGAATACCAATTCGACGAAAGTTTCCTCTTCGCGTAGCTCTTTCTGATTATCTAGGCTGTTGACTATTGTTGTTGCCACTTGATACCATTTCCTACTTCTGTTCCCATTGATTGGACGGGGTATTATGTCATCTGATGCCTTCCTGTCTAAGGTATTGTATACAATTTCCCTCTGTACCTTCATTTGCGCCGAAGGTTCATGTACTGTGCAAGTTCCTAATGGGTGAGACCGAGGCTGGTTGCCCAATTTGTTCGGTTTTATTTTCTATATTTTTTAATATTCACGTTATCGCAAAAGATCTTTTGTATTTAGTAATGTGAACTCAACAGCAATCTATAAACGCTGGTAACAACATCCAAATATGGTTACAAGTGCGATTTTTCAATTCTGAAAAAACTTGTCTGTTGGGATTTCTTGCCCTGGGCTGGGGTAGGGTCCGAGAGGGTGGGGCAGGTTGTACCATAAAACAAATCACAATTTTATTTTTTCATAGGAGAAATTGCAAAAAGAATGCAGCCATAACAATTTGTTTGTTTTTGTTTTCGTAAAAAAAAAAACCATCAACGACAAACCCGAGAATGAGCCAGCATCAAACAAATCCAACAATGAAGACCGAATATAAAAACCCAGTCTTGAATGGTCGTCCACATTAAAATATATATATTTTTTTCAATATAATGGCTGATCGATGTATCGCATACATCAATCTCACTATCGAATCAGTTACAAATTTGACTTACAACACATGGGGTAACACTCAAATGTTGGCATCCCAAATAACTAGCTCAAAGGAACTTCGAATAAGAAATTAATACGAACGCAAAACAAATTGTCTTCCTAAAATTTTGGGCCCGTTATAATCAGGGTTGCTAGATATCTGATCAAAAAAATAGGGGACACATAAAATTCAAGTCTAAATACACTTCAAGTCATAGGTGGAGGAGGAGTGGTTTCGACAGGCTCTACGTAGTAGTAACAAAGACCTCTTAACTCACGAATTCTATTAAATAATGTTTAAAAACGTATTTCACATCATATAGGTGTGGTAGGTGCAAAAAATCGGCGATATTGCAAGATGAAACTGCAGGTAACAAAATATCACCAATAAAATAAAATAAAATATAATAACGTCCAGTTCTCAGTTTCACTAAATATTGTTAGGTAATTAAGCAAATGCTGAATTGCACCTTCTATTTACACCTAGATTAAAAAAATCACCAAATTTAATTTAATTTAATCAAATTTCTTAATCTTTAGCATCGATCCTCTTTTTTATTGAGGTAGGTTATTATTTGCTGTTCGGGTTCATTGCTTGTTTGGTAATCGGTTGTTCAAAACTTTCATCTCTGGAGCCTGTCACGTGAAAGTGTAGGTATGTAAATGAAAGCTAGGTACTCTGCTGTATCCCGAAATACGGGGCGACTTGCGTCCCGGGAAGGGAATCGCCGGGACTCTGGACAAGTGGGCAAAATACGGGACTGTCCCGGAAAATCTGTGACGTCTGGCAACCCTGGGTAAACAAGTAGCTGAATTTTCCGCGAATACCCACTAAAACAACGAGAATGCAATAAAATGCCTTCGAATTCGGGCATCCCTCACAGTTGCCCTCTGAGGAGTGGCTTCCCCATGTGAGGTTCTTCTCTTACACATAATTCCTCAACATGGCACTGAAAAACAAGGCAAAACCCCGTTATATCCAGTTCTTGGTCACTCAGAACGATTTAAAAATACGAAATAACTGCATCGTGCAACAGTAATTAAATTGTTAAAAAAAAATTAATTACCTATTGAAGAAAAAATCGAATTGGGGCAACTTTGTCCCATTTTGAGGAATAGGGACAACCTGCCCCAGAGACGTGGGACTTGTTGCCCCATTTCGCTATCTTCAATTATTCTTCGATTATTTTGGGTAACCAGATTGAGCTAGCTTGCGTTGTGAACTGAGGGACAAATAATTGTAAGCAAACAACCAGATTAGTAGGTCCTGTCGCTCTAATGAGTCATCATCAACTCTTCGCGACGCCTGGAATCTCCATGTATTTACAATTAAAATAACTTGGAGTGCAGTACAGTCTGTGCTCCAACGCAACACACACAAGACCGTCTGCGCTGTCCAAAGCTGATCGGCGTGCAACTGTTCTATTGGATTAAATAGCTTTCACGGTCTGGTGCGCGACTGGTTGACTTGCTCAGAAGCAGAAGGCGAGGGAAGCGTCCCGTAATGACTGTAATGGAATATCAAAGGAAACTGGCGTAAATTTAAGGTAAAAATCAAATTCTACTCAGGTAGATGGTTTTCCAAATCGTCAGTGACCACCAAACGAAAAATTGGGCCGCTCGTGACTGCACTGAGCGACTCAACTGTGGACATTCATGAGTTATTTTCGTATGAACATTTCCATTTGGGCAGGAGATGGAAGACTGATGTCCGGACTGCGTTAGCATCAGTAGCAACCTCCGCTTCTCCTGTGAGAGACTTTCAAAATCCGCCGGTCGTCTGACACGCAGCAGAAACCTCAAATCTGCCTGGAACTGGCGAGCTGGATCAGCGCCAAGCCGCATGTAAGCTGTCTCATGGGCTCACCACAATACCCTAGTGCGCCCATGACCACCAAGAAAACCTCATCGGCTATCATAAGCTTGAGCAAGGTTTCCGACTGGAGATATTTCATGGCCCTAAAACTCGTACGAAATGTGAGCACAAATTTTGAGCTGTACATATATTTGTACATGTGGAGCAAAGCTGGAAGCGCAAATCTGGTGATTACTGAAAACTCTCTTCTTAGAACCCCTACACATGGCTAAACATTTTGCAGTACCTTCCAACGGTGAACGGTTATTCCAAATGAAAAATGTCATAAAATAATCAGCGTTTTAGAGCATTAAACTCTGCGTCCAGAGCAACCCCCCTTTTGAGTATGGTAAGACCATACTCGTAAATCAGAAACTAGGTATTACACTTACCTAGCCCTCCCTGCTAAAACAAAAGAGGTTCAACCGTCAAACAGTACAAATGTATTTCTACCTCGAGGTGAATTTCTTACGTTCTTCCTTAAATGGGCCATTCTCACCGAAAGGGGCAGAAGTGCTTTCCAAGCCAATTTTTGCAAACCATCAATGATTTAGAAGCTGAAAATCGTTTTATATCGTTCCAATAAACATTGTCTGAATTGGTCTAAATGCTTTCTACGATAAAATATTCCCTTCATGTATAAAATAAGTTAAATAAGGCGATTTGTCATGGACCTGTCCTGTCCAGGCGCGACCTTACCAACTTTGACTTTGTTTTGAACGTCTTTCCCATGATAAATCAAGGATTTTTTTGTCTTAAGTCGATCAGAGTACTTCCTCAGATTGATGAATGATGGTTGATATAATTTTAGAGCCAAAGGGTTATATTATTTGGGGGAAAACAGGAGTGTCCAGAGCTGAGCCATCACCGCCCTGTCCGGTATGGGTTTTTGAATTTTCGTGGTCACAGCAAGTTTCCCACGATTTCTTTTTCCCGCCAATGTTTTCCTGCCCTTTTTTACTACCAAAATCACTGACTACCAATATGATTCAATTGTCCTGCCGACGCGAGCGCGTGCAGACATCAGCCGGAACGTTGTTCGTCGTGCAACCACCGTAAAAGACCTGTCCACTGTTTCAAAGAGTGTATTCGAAAAATAATTTTTATGTTTATTATACCTTGTAGACTAAACGGACCAGTTTCAATTTATATACATAACTTTGGAAAAAGCAAGACCCAGCGGCCAATATTTTAGAAAAACCCATGTTTCGTCGTGGCCCTGTCCATCACGGCCCCTGTCCTTTCCAGTAAAGTCATGGACAGGGCTTTGATGTTCTTCTACATTTCTCAGCTTTTGTGGCGTTCTGATTGCCGAACGCAGTGAGGCTATCTTTGACTCTAATCTGCATATTTGTTCGTCTATTTGTTGTTTGTTTGTCAGTTGGTTTTTGACATGCTACAGGCCGCAATTTTGGGTCAGTCGACCTGACATTTTGGGGTAGACTCCTTGGGTACCTGGGGGAGAGCTGTAGGTATAAATTTTGACATTGCAATATATGGTCTCTTGACGAGAAATTTGAAGATTGGCATGCTAGACTCTTTGAATCGTCTGTGAAGTCTTTGAAAACTTCAAATTGCACGTTCTCCATATGTTTCTATGGGGTTTGGCTTGCTTAATCGAATGCCATTACGCTTTCTTTCAACCGTAATTAATTATTTCGCTAAAAATATTCTATCAAAATATTCTATTTGAAATTTTAAATAAATAAACTTGAAATTTAAATAAATAGATAAACTTGAAATTGTAAATAGAATATTTTGATAAAAATAGGGGTGCTCGACAACATTAGTTACATGACATTTTTAATTTAGAATAACAGTTTTTTAGCTACAGGCGCGTGAAACACCTTTCCGGTCAAAAAGGAAAACATTGCCAATTTTTGACTGTCGATTCCTACCAGTGATAACGTATGAACTCATTATGGCTACTCAGTGGTAAAATTCGTCAGTGATAGTGCTCTAAAGATTTAATTGTTTTATATTTAAATTATACCTATCCATGAGACAGTTTTTAAAACTATTTATCCAGTAATATCGTGAAATTAATTTCATTCTTATTTGTTTTACGAATATCTAAGATAAATTATGTAAATATTTGCAAATATTTGTATATATTCCGGCTGTACAGGTTATGCCTAATGCCAATTTTAAAAAAAACCTGTTTTCCTCTTGTACACCCACCGTCGAGTATCCTCTCGTGTCCCTGAGGGCTAGTCTCGTCTCCACGTGCGCTCGAGCAAGTTCGATCCGTGATGTCCAAGTGTTTAGAAATAATAGTGTTTGTTTTTAACCATTTCGCTCAAGCTCTCATCGTACGATGGTCTGAAACGGAATTGTAAGTTGATATATTTTGACATGGATATGTCTTTACTGGGGGGGGGGTTTAACCAAAAATTTGTGTCACATTTTTTTCACTAAGAAAAATGTAACGCGATACCAATAAACAAACCACCTAAAGAGAACGTCTGGACAAAGTTCCGTATTTAAGGAAGAACGTAAGAAATTCACCTCGAGGTAGAAATACATTTGTACTGTTTGACGGTTGAACCTCTTTTGTTTTAGCAGGGAGGGCTAGGTAAGTGTAATACCTAGTTTCTGATTTACGAGTATGGCTTACCATACTCATTCATGGGTCATAGCTGAGGATGACCCATAAACAATTATGCCATTACGTAGGCGTTTCATTGGTTGGTTATCATTGAATAGACATATCCATGATCTTCGGATTTTCCTAGTAAGAAAAAAATTAACATGGATATGTCTTTACCGGTTGGGGGGGGGGGGGGGGGTCAACCAAAATTTTAGCTCTAGGTTGTCCCTCCTCTCTCAAAACGGTTGGTGGATTGGATGAAAATAGTTGTTATCATGACAAATAATACAAACTGATGTGCTAGGTTCGTCTAATGATGTAAGGATTGATTAGGGAAACCGCAAGCAGCTCCCGTTGTTCTCACTCAGAACAGGGAAAAAAGTTACTAAGTCAAATGTTGACGATGCAAGCGGCCTTTCAGTAGAGCGGACTAATGAGCAGGATTGGATGGGGCGAAGGGCGTATTTCAAGAATAAGGGTTTGTTAACGTCTACACCCCCTTCCCCCCTTCACCCGAATCGACCACCAAGAACCACCATATCTTTCTGTCTCTCTGCTTCTCCCGTATGTCCACCGCACAATTCCCGCTTGCCAAGTCTTTGACGAGTAGGTAGGTACTACTACCCTATGCTCTTACCAACCCCCCTCCGAGTGCGATTATTTTCCCAAACTCCGCATATTCCTAACAAATACTTTAAGAAGCCTTCATGGTACCCATTGGTCTCACCTGCATTTTTTGACACTTCTGCTTGTTAAGGCGGATTCAGAATAACTGCAATTTTTTTCCCTGGCCAACTTTCCCTGAACGGCAGCGGTAAATTGATTTTAGGTTGTCATTTTCTACAGGTTTTAGGCAAATGGGTGAAAATGTACATAAGAAATATGCGGAATCGAGTCAAGATTTCCCCTTGTAACTGCTGCATATCATCGAAGTTATGAGTTTAATCAAGAAGATGATAAGGAAATTTTGAGAAAACAACTTTCCTACGAAATGAGACAAATTTTAGGATCCGTATGACGATGAAATACTGTTCCATTGTATTTGTTTATAATATTTCAGAACTATCTAATGATGGATAATTATTTTCCAGGTAGTGTGGATACAAGGCGCTACTAATGGTTAGTAAGTTCTATATCCAACAAACCTAGGTACCTACACATCGTGCATTATGATTGAATTGAATTATTTTTTTGGTTGGCAACTCATATTGTACAATGCATCGTCAGTAGTCAGACGTTAATAGATAATGTTCAAGGAAAACAATCTCTTCAAGTAAGTACAATGAGGAATTGGCGTGGGTCGGAATTTGCTGCTTTTGACCCCAGAATCGGCCTCAGCACCCTCAAAAATTCCTGCATCCAAATTTTCATCTCCAAAATCCGAGCACTTTGCGGGAATAAGCTAAAGAAAAAACGCGTGACGTCATTTGGAATGTATCTTGTTCTCACTCGGTTCCCATGTCCGGGAGCGAGAGGACAATACATATCAGATACGTACGCTTTTTCCTTCCCCATTTTCACCTACTACCGGTGATTTCCGACCCATCATAAAGCACCTTTTTTGAAAGCTATCCGTCAGACCTACAATTTGAAAGAATTAAACAAAAAACAAAAACAAAATTGACGTCCATTCCTCATTATGACCATAGTAGCAGTATATTTGTAGGAGGCTTCAGAACAGGGTCAAAAGAGCAGGGTCGATGCATTCGTCTATCACGAGTCAATTAAATACATCAACTCTAGTTTATACGTCTACAGAACCTGCAATTTTTTTCTCGGGTTGACGTCGATGGAAGGTGGCCAGATCGTTTTTCCATCACCTATCTACTCATACACAAAGAAGTAAAATGATAAAAGTAAATTTATGTAGAATAAGGTAACTCAGCAAATTATAACTATATATTTTAGGAATGTAAACAGTTTCAATCTACCAGAAAGCTTCTCAATTAGTTCTTAGGAAAAATTGATGTCACTTTTGAATGAGTATTTGACTGAGTGGAAAACCTTGTAGCAAAATTTACTTTTGGAGTGAACATTTTATAAAATCAAGTTTTATGGGGGGGGATAGCGGCCAAATGGAAGATGAAGAAGTAATGAATGCAAATTTGAAAACAATAAACGAAGAAATGGCACAAGCAACGAAAGTGCAAGTTGATTTTCTTTTTCTTAGAACTATATTTTTTTGGTTCATTATTTCCCATAATGAACCTCTGGGATCAAGCATGAAAAACGAAATTTTAGCCCCCTCCCGCTCTAAAAATTTAATGTTTTCCGTTTCAAGGTACGTAGAATCCGAAAATGGCGTACACAAATTTCTGTCCATTCGCCGTACTTCTTTTTTTTCATAGTTACCATGAACCAAAATTGATGAAATTTGGTTTGTAAGCCCTATTTGAGGTCTAGTTGGTTCGCAAAGCTCTGCGTTACTGTTAGTCATCTCGAAGGGTTAAAAAACAGGGGTTGAAATTCCCAGGACGCCGTAGTTCGAATTTTTTTTCCACAATTTTTGACACAATCCTGGTCTAGTGTGATATGTGTCTGTATAATTATACATCATTATTAATTATGATTTCATCAAAAAAGTAAACATTTCAAATTAAGGAGGTGAACAATTCAAGATAATACTGTAATTTTATTAATAGTTCGTAGGTAATTATTATTGGAACGGATGAAACTGATGTTTGACACGTGGATGCATCGGACCTCCCCCATTTATCATCCACCAAGAAAAATATACGGTTCTAGGGGGCCGCGGTGTCCGAGTGGGCTACAGCGTCCGATCTTTATATCCCCGTTTGCTATGCACATTGGAGGCGAGTATCAATCCTTTTTGCGGCTGAGGAGGGTTTTTTGGCGGCTGATTTTTTTAAAAACAGGGTTCTTTTTTGGAGAGGGGGGGGGGGGATATATCTCACATCTTATTGCATTGATGATGTAAACATTTTTCCCCGCACCTAAAAATTCTCTCAGTACCTACTTGCTACCTACCACGTAGCTACTCAGCACCTACACAGTACTACATACTTAGAACCTACTCAGTACTACTACTTAGCACCTACTCAATACAGTCGCAACTCGATAAGTCGAACACCGATATCTCGAATTTGTCGATATCCCTAACTTTTCTCAGGTTCCAAGTCCCGGCCATAAGCTCAACTCCTTCATAACTCTAACAAACTAAATATAATAATTATGTCGAACTAATGAAAGGCCCTTGAGCGGTGGGTGGTGAGGGGGTGAAGACTATATTTCGAACAAATGACCCCGTTTCTCAACAACACAACCCGATATGTCGAACGACTGGCCTGATGTTTACGTTAAATTTTTCAGAAGGGGAGTTAGTTCAATGTTTTTGTGGACTTTGCCGACTGAAGGACACAGTTGATTGAATGTTAATAGGGTTTTTAGTTTGCCAATGTACTCCCAACCATGCAATGGCTCCGCGTGTCTTAAAAGATAAAGTTCGATTTCCATACATCTCCCCTATTTTCTGTTTCTAGTAACGATGACTCGAACAGTTAGCACCCACTCAGTACTACTTGCTTAGCGCTTACTCCAGTTCTACATCCTTAGAACCTACTCAATACTACATACTTAGCACCTACTCCGTACTAAATACTTAGTACCTACTGAGTTCAACATAATTACTACCTACTCAGTTCTACATGTGTCGTGGTACCCCTCAAATGTAACATATACCATTCACATGTAACTTATAGATTTTACCAATAAACAAGGAGAAAGACGAGCTGTGCGATGCCTCGGTTGAAGCCCAGAAGGGTTCCCCTCCATCGAACTCCCAGCGACTCTCAATGGCTGTTAACGAACGTTGACAGACAGTGGACGAGGTGGAGGCACCTTTATATGGCGCCCGACTCCCCCACCTCTTCATTCAACCGATCTCACTCCTACCTGCGACTGCTCCCTCTCTCTCACTCTCTCTCTCTCTCACCTTGGGCCTCCTCTCTCGCCTACCGTTCCATCTTCCTCAGCGTCTGTTGTGGTGGTAACCGCGGGATGCTTCACCCTCTAACACTCGCTGTGGTGGCAACCCTGTGGGGTCTTAGCATCCCTCTCCTTTAGCGTCTGCTGTGGCAGACCGCAGGACGCTCCTTCCTCTTACGCTAGCTGTTGTGATAACCGCGGGGCGTTGGCTATCCATAAAAGACTCCCAAGAGACACATACTCCTCTCTCCTGCGACCTACCCATGCCTATCCTACCTAGCGCAAACCACAACATACTTAGTACCTACTCAGTACTACATACTTCGTACCTGCTCAATACTACATACTTTGTACTTACTCAATACTACTACTTAGTATCTACTTACTCAGTACCTACTTACTTTTTTGGTGGGTACATTTTTATACCTAAAAAAATGTCTCAGTAACATATCTACTTAAAATTGTTCAAAATGGTGGGGTGGGGGGCAAAATGCACAAAAGGCACTTCCTTGGAGCATAGCGAATGTGTGAATGCAAAATGTCAGCTCGATCCGTTTTGTCTGTGAGGCTGTACCCCTGTCAAAGAACATGAACTAGAAAAACAGCAATTTTAAAACTTCCGTAACTCCGGCACATAATGGTCCCGACGGTTGAAATTTGGTACTCATCCTCAGGGGCCCTAGGGGTTTTAGATACGAAAAATTAACATCGGTGGCCCCAGGGGGCCGAGTTAAGGGGGGGTAAAAACCTAACTTGTTCTGTCGTTCTGGTCGCTGTAGACAGATGTGCTTTCGGAGTTCTTGACGCGTGGGACACTGCCGCATCCCTACATTTCTCAGAACGTCGGTAAAATGTTTTCGATATCCACCAAATGAAAAAGATTAAGATATTATGATGATGATCGTTCGCTATTTAAATAATTTTCTGTGCATGTATACAAGGGTGCCTCAAAAAAATTACGTAGTATGCTCTTCTCTAGTACTGTCTTCAGAATGCTATTTGAAGCCCAGAATTTTAACCCACAGTTTTCTTTCTAGTGTTTAGAGCTGGTACTCGTCACTTATGGGTTGAGAAACTACTTTTCAGAAAACAAATTTTTTGTTGTCACTAAAACCATCATAACTCCGTGTACTGTACAGTAAACATAAGTCCTGTACTGTGCACAACTGTACAATTAAAAATAAGCCGTCCGTTGGAGCGAGTCACTTTTTTTGAAGTAGGCTAAATGGGTGATAAATCGGTCTAAGAAGTGTATTTCCTCATTCGGCATTGTTAGTTTTATGCCGGCTCTACGTCCAGGAAATCGTACAGGAAAAACCGTGTTGTTGACTGGAAAATCTGTCTCAGAATTTCAGCTTCCCAACGGTGTAGTATTTTTTAATTTTAGTGTACTGATTAAGGAGAAAAGTAGCAGTTTAGGGCAAAAACATGAAAATCGAGTTTTTAGGGTGTTATACGACTCGACTCAACCTGGCCATGTCATAAGAACTTAATAGCTGTCGTTTTCTACGTAAATTTTCGCGCTGAATCGAATGATGACACTACTTATTCATTTTTGCATATGAAAAATTGATTTTCCAAGAAAAATTGTGAGTTTCCGGGCATATTAGCATCTCCCACTCATTTGGTGCTAGGGTAGAAAGGAAGTAGGCATAAGGTTTTTCCTTATTTCTCACCAAGGAATATGGCGGTGCTCTCCTAGGCCTAGAATACAGTGGCAAATTTTATCTGAATAACAAATAGTAAAATTCAACTTTTTTGCAATAGACCATCAATTACGCGTGGGTAAAACAAATGTACTTATTTAAAAGAGGGTCACATCGTATTATGTATCTACTGGCGATTGCTATCAACCTCCCGAGGCCCAGGAAAAATGCTTATAAAACTCAATAAGTAGGTAGGTTTTTCAGATGAGGAATGCTGGGTAAACTGGGGAAAAAAGGGAAGTTCGGGGAGTATAAGTTTTTCCTAAGCAACACCATGGGGGTCTTTTGCCTTATTACCTTAAGACTTCTCTGGGAACAGAAAAATTCAAAAAATCTATTTGGGATTGGTAGTGGGTAAGTAGAAGTTAGCTTTTGCACCACTACTTCAAATAGGCACAATATGTCAACAGAAGAACAAGTGAAGTATGAACTTTTATCGGTTCAGAACATAAGTGTTGTAAACAAAATATTGGCCAACTATATTTACTAACATAGGCATATAGAATCACAATACTAGATGATAAACTGAGACATGAACCACACAAATATTCGTTCATTACAGCTCAGTACAGCTCATTCGAAAAGAAATGCCAGCAGTGAACGTGTCAATTGAATCAGTCGTTCCAGAAACCCGACATGTCCAAAAAAATAGAATTTCTTTTTTTTTGGCATTATTACGATCACTAGGCATAGAGGTACATTTTCCAAGAGAAACTCGACAGTTCCTCGTGTTTAAAACGAAGCTATAGAGGGTTGGGAATCTAGGATGATCAAGAGAAACCCGACGAGTCCACCAACCCCGTGGACTTGTCGGGTTTCTGCTTGAACATCGGGCGATGCCGCCTTCGCCCATGCGGCCCCTCCACACGGTTAGCTTGTTTTATGCATTCAGTACTGGAATTTGAACGTTATTTCATTATTTTTAACTATCTTGTTAGTTGTAACTCAGTATTACGAACATGTCTGATCCGTGTAGTACGCAGGGTGGCTCTAAACAAAAGGGGGGAAAACAAAAACTGTATAGTTTTGAAGTGATTAACAAAGTAACAAAGGTATGATCGCAGCACTTCGATATACTGATGGTTTAATAAAGTCCACATTCAACATGAATAATGTAAAATACGCTGAAATCTTCCTACCTACCGCCAGAACCTACTCTTTAGGCCATCTCACCCCATGAATATTAAAAACGTCTACCAATCTGAGTAGGCAGTTTAACTTCCTCACTTGAACCTCATGAACGTATAGAATAGTTGGGTAGGTTCATTTTGATACGGGACCATCTGCGATCCAACCCGCGTATACCCTCAAAATTTCCGCTCTACGACTATTTTTCGCCTAGTTAGAAGCGTTACAAGGAAACGGTCAACATTTCATTTTCGCGCATGCGCAGACGAAAGTTACATTACGATTCCAATGACATTCATTTGGTGCTAAAAGTATTATTCCTGATCAACCCTCCAAGTTTGAACTCATTTCAACGATACGTAAGGTAGTTATGGGCGTTAAAAGACCGCAGACAGACACAGCAGGACAGACAGCCAGACAGACACGGAATCAAAAATGCTCCTTGGAGTCTGAAACGTAATATGTGATTAGAAATTTTCATTTTAGAGGACATACATTTTTTCGACTCTTGCGCGAATACAAACCTTCCTTACCTTCGGTAGTGAGGAAGCAAAAAATGAAGGACCTGAAAAGAGTCAAAAAATACCTTCCTACCTCAAAAAATGCGAAAAAATTTCGGAGAATGATTTTTTCCTGGCCAACCACCACTCTAGATACCCCAAAATACTAATTATAGAGACATATTTTTTTTTTTTAAACTTCTTCTATCCTTATTTGTTTCATCCATTTTTTGTTTGGTTTCTTGAGCACATTTTAGTAAGTACCACTTATTTACATACCTATTCTTTGTAATGTTCTACATTGAAATAACTATGCAAATGAGTAATAAACTTATTATTTGAAATAATCCTGGCGTGTTGAGCTGGAAAATAAACTTTTTCAAATTCAATTTTATTTCATAACCAGGAGAAACCCGACATGTCCACACAAAAAGTTTAATTTCTGTGTTTCCAATCTGGAAATTTTAAAATTTTTCAAATGCTATATTTTCACCTTCTACATAGATAGATAAGAACGTTTAAAATGGTAGAAAAAATAGAGGTGGCTGTAACGTGTTTTTTACATTTTTCCACAGATCTTATTTTGTGGACATGTCGGGTTTCTGAAACGACTGATTCAATCATAGAGTTAGGGGCCTTGTGCCTACGTCCTTTCTGGGTCAGAGGTGCCGGTATGCCTGAAAAATGTACTATTTTTCTCGGAAAATCGTTCAAAATGAATCAGGAGTATCACCATTCGATTCAGCGTGAAAATTTACGTACAAAACGATACCTAACTTCGTGTGAAGTGATCAGGTCAAGTCTTATAACACCTTAAGACACTCAGTGGCCTCGTTTTCGCACTAAATCGCCATTTTCTGCCTTAATCAGGCACAAAAATTAAAAACTACTACACCGTTAGAAAACTGAGATTCTAAAGAAGATTTTGCAGTCAACAATGCGGTTTCTGATCCATTATTTCCTGGACCTAGAGCCGACTGAAAAACGAGAAATGCCGCAAATTCGAGCTAATTCCCTTTTGGTTTATTATTCTGTGAATAATACACCTATGTATTCGCTCAGCAAAAATTTTTTATAAAACCCCCTCAAACTTTTTTCTTTTCAGTTTCAAGGTGCGTAGATTCCAAAAATACAATGTCCGTCCGCCGTCCGCCGTACGCCGTATCACGTGTACCGGCTTCATTTTCGGTCTAAAAAAGTCGTTCTTTCGCACACATGCTCCATTTGGGTCCTAGTTGTGTCCCGAAACTTTTCAGCCCGATCGGAATATACCCAGGGGTGTTATGAGTGAAAATGTGTGTAAAAATAGTTACTTTTTGCGTTTTAGCAACATGTTGGTAACATGAGCTTCTGCGATATCATTTCCCATGTTTTTGGGGACGAGAAGACCGAATATGAAGTCGATTTTGACCAAAGAGTGGCAAATTGAGTTCTACCAAATGTTCAGCTCCCAAAATTGATTTTTTATGAGTGAAAAACCTGGGAAATCGTCTGAAATCACCATCATTTTGTATAATAACACTGGAAGAAGTGTCAACACGTTGATCAAGACGATTAACCAATGATCAAAGATACCTAGTTATTAAAAAAAAAAAAGAGCGTACCTAATTTGTGTTTTAGGGGCCAAAATTAACGGAAACCATCAGAAATAGCTATTTCGATTATTACGCATAAAAGAAACAATAAATGAACAGCCAACATTTCTGTAGGTATGTCCAATAGAATAATAAATCCATGTGACAAGGACTTTGCAGCGTTTTTAGACGAACTTTTGACCCATAAAAAAAATTTGACTCGGTGTCAGAGAGATGTGAAGTTTATTGCTTTTTCCAACGGAGGACTTATTTTTAATTTTACAGTGTTAATTAAGGGAGTTACGGTCATTTTAGTGACTTCAAAATATTTTTTTCTGAAAAGCCATTTTTTGTTTTTAACCCAAAAATGACGAGCGCCAGCCCTAACTCCTATTTAAAAAAAAAAAAAAAAATGAAATTCCGAGCTTCAAATAGCATTCTGAAGACAACCCCAGATCCCAGGAGAAGAGCTAAATCTGTGGACATTTGCTTTTTTTTTTTTAACACTGGTAATATTAATATGTTGACACTGTTTTTCAAGACAAAAGGTGTCAAAGATGTTCTTTCTTTCTTTGCGTGATTGCGCTTTATTTCCATTTGACATTTGCAACAGTGAACACTGGGACTTCACCAAGTATCTCAAAATTTTATTGAACGTAGCAATTCTGATCCAAGAACGATATCCATGTGCCTCAAGTCCACTGGATAATTCATACAACTTACTTTGTCGCTGAAATTTAGCAGCGGACGTTTGAATCGCGGTTCCGACTCCCAAGTTTGAAACAGAAGGATATTTAGGAATATTCTGCCGAGCGGTTTTGTGGTCAGCTTCACTGCCTGAAGGGGGTTCCGCCCGGGATTGATTTTCCGGGGTTTTCCCCACTTTTCAGAGTACGTATAACTTGCTATCTGTGAAGCTTTTTACAGCTGATGCTGGTGGCAATGAGATTCGGGATGGAACGAATCAGTGACGAAGTGAAAGAGATGGAAACAAGATCAGTAATGAAGTGCTAGATTCAAACAGAGCCCACTCTCCCGTTTGTTCTAGTTCGAGTGGTTGCTCATTGTTGATCGTGAGAGCGGAAATTATGTGTTAGAATGATTCCCGGTATTGTAGGCACAGTCGGCTCCCAGTGATTAAAACTCCCGGAAAATTGAGACTCACGGTAATTTGAAGACTTCTCCGGTCCCTTGAGATTCTCTCGTTGAATTGAAAAATACCTGCGTGTTTGGGTATACTGGGTAATTTGAAGTAGAAACGGATATATTTTCCTAACACTGATCATTGTTTACCATTTCAGTTCCGATTCGTTAATGAAAGCGTAAACATGGAGTTGAGGACTATGTTCGTGTAGAAGATGACGTGGTCGTCTACGTTGCTTTAACCGAAGTAGACATTTTGGCTGGCCACAGCAATGATAACCAAGAAGAAGAAGACGACAACGACGAATCACTGCCACCCCCAGTTATCACTTGGAAAGAAACAAACTCTTCACTGCGAAACTTACACTGCTATGCATTAATTAAGATCCGAAAAGGGCTCTTTGCATCCCTCAAGAAAACTGAAAACTCCCTTGACAAGGCCCGTTTGGGATCGATGTCATTGAAGAAAATAACTGATTATTTTCAAGTTTAATTTCAATTACGTTTCATTCGAAATAAATTGTACGTAAGTTGCCTCAACTCTCCTTAATTTGAAATTTTCCCTCGGCTCCTCTCGATAAATAAAACACCCGGCAGTTAAAATACTATCGGTAATTTGAATTTTGTTTGAGCTCCCCATGATTTCAATTAATCGGGAGTCGACTGTACATATTGTTCTGTTAAGTCTGCGGTAAAATTTCAATTGTGTCCTCAAGATTCCTTCATTCACGATCCAATTGAACATACCTACCATTTGCTCAAAACCACTTGTCATATCGCAAGATAATTGTGGTGGTTTGAAATAGGTGATGGTGAGGTGAGGTATGGTGAGCGAGAATGAGATGGAGGTGAAGGTATTGGACCCAACGTCCCTGGTTAACACCTTTGACAGAAATCAGGGAGATTTCCACCACTTAAGACGCTAGGAGGTTTTGTCCAGTAGTTGCCACTCGTGGAAAGGTATTACCTATCCGGTTCCACCATTCTGGGTTCTTTTAGGTGTAAGGTAAGGAGGCGTGAGAGGAGAGAGTGATAAGTCATCGACTTGGTTTGAGCGTAGAATGAGGTAACAGCCTCTATCACTGCCCTCATCACCTCCCTCTGCCTCAGGGGCTTGCTCTGCCTTGTCTGGAAACTCAGGTGGCTCCAGCACTTCCTGCCTAATCCTGTCTACTGTTTGGCTACTGAGTCTCCACTTGGTCATCACCGCATGCAGCTGTCCCAACACAACTTGTCTCACGAGATGGGAGTACTGGGGTTACTGGCAGACAAATCTTTCATGCAGTTCTTGCCAATGTCCGCTTGTCTCAGCTCCTCCATCAGTGATCTCGAAGTACACCCGGACAAGGAACCCATTCATTTCTCTGGTCCATGTAGTCCGGTGCCCCGACTAGAGGCTGGCGGGGGACGGTGCTGTAAAGCCACCCCAACTCCACCAGCACGGGGGCGCAGGGCCCTAGGGGTGTGTGCTCCGATCATAAGAAGGGATGGATCGACCACTAAACCCTCCGGTCGTTTCCGTACCAGTACATCTTCCTGAGGGGGGCGCCTGCTGTTCCCCTGCCCCCGTTGATCGATCGGTGTTTCCTCTTCTGCTGTTGGGAACAGAGTTTATTTTTGGGTGGACATGGGACTTAGCCATGGCCACCCTAGCCAGGTCGCAAGGGTTCTACGTTGAGGGCCCTTGGCTTCACCTTGCTGCGTTTCACCCTTCCCCAGTAACCAGAAGGGGCTAATTCCAGAGACCCCCCTGAGGTGTGGGCGCTCTGGATGCAGCAGTTTCCTTTTAGTAAGCCTTTTACGACACACAGGGAATAGGTCAAGTCTTGCAGCCACTGCCTGCAGGGCCAAACTGAGAACCCACGTAAAAGTGTGCAAGCATGATTTCCTGAATCGTTGTCAGAAATGTTTGAAGACGAATCTTTTAGATTTTCGGAAAATAATGCGATACCTCCAGTGGGCCGCCCTGTCCATTATTTGGACATTCAGAAGGTTCTGATTGACAGTCGATTGCATAGGATAGTAGATGGAAAGATCGGGAGAACAAAAGATGGTCATTCGGAGGCTACGGAAAACAGTTAAATACTAATGAATTCAATATTCACCTATTAATTATTGTTGCTAATTTATGGCAGACACTTTTGAAAATGATGCAGAAGTACAGTTTTGGTGACGAGTAAATCGAATCTGATGGATCACAAATTTCATGCATTTCGCTTGGAATCATTCTTTAGAATTAATTTCCTTTTTGAATCCCCACCTCGCGCCTTCATTATGGGATATGAATCGGAAGAAGTGGATCATGCAATGAAGGAGTGCATCAGTTTCTTGAACTTTCAACTTGTTGCCAGAAGCACATGAGACCCCGCCAAGTTTCACCAAGGCGGGCTTGGATAGGCAGGTTACTGTTCTCCCCAAAGTTTGCCGTGTTATCCCAGGGCACACGCGAGAAACGGAAACTTTTGTGAGAGGATTGTGTAGGAGGAGCGTCTGTGGACAGAACACCTAATGTATGTACTCCAGTAACCTGTAGGGCTCTGCCGGATGGTAGCATAATAAAAACCTTCATATATTAAGAAGGATCTATGAAAACTCGGCCGTTTCTGGCATTTCTGCTCGCCGTTGTCACTGTCTAGGTACAGTTACTTTTGGTTTATTATTTTCAGTAATAAAGCTTTGGAATCGACCATGAAAAACAATTTTTTAAACCTTCCCCCCCCCCCCCCCCCCAATTTGACGCTTTTTTTCGTTTCAAGGGACGTAGAATACGAATATCGAATGAAAAAGTTTCCGTCCGTACGCCGTCAGCGGCTTGTTCCTTAGTTCCCATGAACCAAAATTCACGAAATTTGGTATGTGGGTCCCGTTTATGCTCCAGTTGGTCCTCGAAGCTCGGCGTTACTGTCACTCAACTCTAAAGGGTGAAAAATGGGGGTTGAAATGTCCAGAGTATATCCGTACCTGGGAAAATTGGATTGATTTTTGGATTGTGTTTTGTTTTTTGTATTTTGTATTTTCTCGCATTTTTAAATAGTTTGATTTTTTTTAGACGTGATTTTTAAAAAATAGTTCTGAATTGTTGAGACCATCCGGAGCATTTTACGATGTTGCCATAAAATTTGCCGTAGAGATCAGGTATGCAAGCATCAAGCTGAGACCGCCCATCACTGGTCTCCTGCTAGCTGGACGATATAGCGTAGTGGTCTAACTGACGAACTGATACGCTCCCGAAGTTCCCGAGATCGAAAACCTACCGTGACTGAATACTGTTTCACTCCTCATCAACAATTTCCCTTCAGAACTTTATTATTTGTGTTTCTTTTTGCCATTTTAGCTACTGTTTGTCATCGACAGAATTATTTTAGCAACTTTTAACACGTGATTTAGGTAGGTACCTAGTAACGAGTACGGGATTAGGTACTAAGGTACAGAGGGTCTGCGATCTACATAATATGTATGGTAGTACATATATTATATAGAAGAGTTATCTATACAGAGAGCTGTGATCTGTAAGAGGGTGTTATGTACAAAATAATAAATCGTTGAGTAGGGATTTGCAGCGTTTTTATTTTTTTTCCGATTCCCCTAGTTGCATCCTTCTTCAAGCGTCATCTTTAACATTCGAAGTTTGTGACATCTTTAACGTTCGAAGTTTGTGCCATCTTTATGGGGATATGGAATCACTAACAAGCACCATGGGTGGCAAGACTTTCTCAGGCAGTTCAACAACGATTCTGTTATTAAGTGCTCTAGTATTGTTGAGAGTCGAAAGGCTTTTAAAGTTTGAGGGAGGGGGATGCTGGTCTAACTGCACTTTGATTGAACGAAAAACTGCTTTAACAGAGGGGATAACTGTGTAAGATCATCATTAAAAACTTTCCGACTCTAAACAGTTAAAATAATAATTATATAAACATTCTCTCTTGTTAAATGCGTGCAAGGCCCTTTCAATCCCAATAACTTATTTTATGTTCAAAATAGGTTTAGTTTTTAATAGATTTCAGTAAAACAATGTCATGTCCGTGACAGAAAAATTAATGTTGGCAATAGCCAAGTCTTTATTCGGAAAAATGGCTAAAACCACAAACAAATTATGTAATTTAAAGAAAAGTGGTATGGTTTCCCGCTTTATAACCTTTTTTCACAATAGCACGAATATTTAGTTGAAAGTTCGCTCTTATAGCCATTCTGCATGACTGAAACTTTTGTTTATTTATTTAATTCCTCTTTGTACATGTTTGGTTGTTGATTTTCATAAATCCTATTATTAATGTAAGCTCTTTGTTGCTTATTAATTCATTGGTATCATTCGGTATTTTGTTCGTAACAATTGCTAATACTCAGTGTAGCTATAGCAAAAATTTATTTTACCTTGGAGGGAAACCAACTCATGAATTCTGAAATACTCGAAGCTTTTGTGCCCATTTACTACCGAAGAGACATCTCTTTTCGGGCCGACTCTCTCTTTTGGCAGAAGAGATTTTTATAGTATCCATGACAGGGTTATTCAGTAACTTCTAAAAGAGAGAGTTCGTGGCCATCTTGGCATATTCGATCTCTTTCAGATTTTCGACCTAATTAGGTGTCTTCTCGAAAGAGAGCCCTTTCTCATTTTTAGTTTGTTTGATAGTGATTTTGTGTCATCCTTCATTCACTGGCTACCATATCGGTCATTTTTATGTATTTTTTTTTTCATCTCTTAAAGGTAAGTCGATTTTTCATTAAAAATATATCCATATATCGATTCATGAGCAGTGAACACGTCTCAGTAGGTACGGGTTAAGAGCTATTCAGTAAAATTGACGAACTGGGAGACACTGGAAGAGACTGTCTCCTGAGGGAGACTATCTCTCCCATGAGATTTCCGAAATAGATAATCTATTTTCACTATCTCTTTTAGTGAATAGGCCCCCAGGGCCTGCAATGAGTCTATTGCAAAAAGAACCATGGCTTGCTGTCTAGGCATAAAACACACACACACACACACACAGCCCTTTTATTCTCCTTCGATCCGTCGCTATTCGCGATTTTTCCTCTTGTCGACTATTTTGGAGTTACCTACCTTGAGATGGTTATCAATGGGCGCTGTATTTGGTTTACTTTTCAAATGAAAGGAGGTTCCATTCTGAGTATTTTGAGACCAACCGCACTCCCCTACGATGACTTTTCAATGATTCCAGCACTTCCTATGTCACAGTTGGCAGGGTGGTCCCGCCCCGGCGAGAGGGGTGCAATGATGAGCAATAAGCCTCAGAGCCGGAGAGCTAACTTTATCTCAGACGCGTTATCACACAAACAACAGCTCGTCGATCCATTCCCCGAATGAAAACCCTACCGATGTGAAGCCAATGAGATCTCGGGGTGAACTGTTAATTTAACTGGTTGGGAAGCTCTCAGGGCTTAGGTATCCGAGCCGAGTTCTCGGAAGGTGTGGACATTGAAGTCAAGTGATGGAAGGAAACTCTGGATGGAGGAGAATAAATTGCCAGGAGACTCATCTCATTTGAATAGGCGGCGGTCCACAGGAATATACTATCCTTCTTCTCTTCATACGAGGTTACGAGGCAGTTGGAGGAGGAATAGGATCGGCCAGTTACAGGAATCCCGTTACAGATACGAGTGATCGTATCTGGCTTTATTTCAAAGCGTAAAGCCTCTCGTAGTTCTGTCGCTCTGTATATACCTACAGCAGAATCACGGAACTATTCAGCTTGAATTCTGATCACCATGATCTCTAATACTGGGCTTGTAGGGTAGTATACAGAAAACAAGCTTACTGCCGAATTATTATGAAACCTCTATACCTTTATGAATGAAATGTGAGACATTATGTATACCTAAATGGTATGCGCGGATGACCATCTTCTGCCAGCACGTCATTGAGTCTGCTGCAAGGTTCATTGTTACATTTTCTCGGTCTCCTGCAAAACTATCCCGGTCAAACGAATACTGAATTTAATACAGTAGAAAAAAAAACTACAGGATAAAAATAAAATAGTATATTTCCACGTACAGTAGCAAACTGTACACCGGTTTCGGTTGTTACACCATCGTCAGTACACTATAGAATCCGCCGTACAGTACACTATAGATTCCGCCGCGAGTGATTTAAGTTATATTAATACATACTTCGAAATGCCACATGAAATCAAACAAACCAAAATCATCTGAGCGACCGCCTCACAATATCATCGGACTGTGATAATCAAACTGAGTGTATTTTAACGGATAGGGGGTCGAACAGCTTGATTTGAACGGAAAGTTGAATTGTGATGAATACCTAAATCCAACCCCAACTCACTCTGATGATCCGGATTCTTAGGTAGCCCTGCACTGGTAGCTGTACGGTGGCGCATACCTTTATGTCATCCGTGGTTACATTTCCTCTGTTTGACTGGTTGTTATTGAAAAATAGGTAAATGTTAATCTTCTCCCATTAGGATGTTATCAATATGTATAACCTAAACTAATACTATCCTATGCAACGTGTGGATCATCCAGCTAGGAATAATTGGACGCTGAACCTCTCAGTCATTCCTTCCCTCTGAGATCTACAGTCATTCGAAGTCCGTATGAAAAACTAAAACTGAATTGAAAAAAGGACCAATTATTCCTGTCGTGGTTCCCCTCAAATTCTCACATTTACCACTCCTATGTAATACCTAAAAGATTTAACCAAATGAACGAAGGGAACGACGAGCTGAGCGACGCCGAGGGGAAAGTAGGAGAAGGGCCATTGCCCCTCAACGGTTGTAACGGCCGTTGGGGGACGGGGATCGGGTGGAAAGAGGCCTTTATAAGCAGCCCTTCTAGCCCAGGTCCTTCGACCGACCACTCTCAGACGGGCGACCTACGTTGCGCTCCCACCGGGCCGCTCTGAAGTGAAAGTCCACTCGGCCCCATTACGATGCGCTCCCGTTCGTCTGGAGTGGACCTATTGAACTTTTTATCTTGGGCTCCCAATAAGATAATAGGCGGATAATGCAGATCACCCCTGTTTGACGTGTGCAGAAAAGGAGAGGAGGAAGTGTAAGGCTTATCTTTGGACAACAGGTGAAGAGGTGACTTTTTCGAAAGAGGAGCATACTCATGAAGTCGCGAATGACAGGAACTGCGAAAAGAATAAAGTTGTGCTTCATGCCCGTGTGAAGAGGATGGCTAAAGACGATTTATTTACGCCAAGTAGGAAGGTACATTTGCCATTTTTGTAAGGTGATGACAGTATTTGTCGTAGCTCCTTTGTACATGGACGTGTGCTTGATGTTTCAGATCATGAGGAGTGCCTTGATGCAAAGTCCCAATGCCGATGTTGATGTTCACGAAGTTACTAATTTGCGCCAAGTTGCTTACATGGTTAGACGAAAAAAAGGCCCGTGTTACCAAAGTCCCGTGATGACACGTTTGCAAAATTGCGAAACTTTGAAAAGAAAACTCCGTGCCAAGAGGTATACAAGCTGGTCAAAGTACAGCCCTCCAAACTTCACTTCCGCACTTAGTGGCTTCGAAACTGTGCAATTTTTCCATTGAAAGGTGGCTCATGCCACTGATATCGGGACATTCGAAATTCATCGTTTTTATTTCATTTGACGAGGCACATCGTAATAGCGGGAGCGTATGATATAACTTTCTCAGGAGCACATCTTAACGGTTTGCCAGGCCTGGGAGCCTAACGTAGCCTCTCTCTCTCTCTCTCTCTCTCCTACCCTTCTCCTGCACTTGCTGTGGTGATAACCGCGGGGTATTCATCTTCTTCCTCCTGGCGTTTGCTGTGGTGGTAACCGTGGGACGCCTTCCTTATCCTCTAGCACTCGCTGTTGTGATAACCGCGGGGTGGTAGCAAAAGACTCCCAAGGAGCACCTAATAGCTGCTGTGGTGATAGCCGCGGCGTATTAGTTTCCCTCACATCCTTCCAACTAACGCCTGCTGTGGTGAACCGCGGGGCGTTAGCAAAATACTCCTACGGAGCACTCATCCATCCATACTAACCTCATCCAACCTCACCCAAACCAACCTCATCCAAACTCATCCAACTTTCCGCTCGACTGTCATAAGCCCACGCACAGGCTTATGACAATTCCCATGCCCAGTTTGAGAGAATATTGCCTGCAAGGTATTCGCACTACTGTCAGAGTTAATCTGAACTTCTAAGTTTCATCACGTTCGTCATAGGATCGTCATGGGGCCGTTGTATCAGCAACGATCATCATGGGACCCATGGTTCATGCAGGGGTGAAACCTTTCGTCTACGGACGAGAAAGGAAGGAAGAATGTGGTGTGTAGGAGACAGTAAGAAACTTTCCTCCATGTCGTTCGCACGCTCACCCTGTTACTTGGGATGTTCAAGATATTCCACTATCATGCTAATTGACTCTCTAACGACTCGTTGCTGAGCTGTAGTAGTGCCTGCGCCATTTGTTTGACAGGATTAGTAGTATTAGGGATAAAAATGCCTCACAACTATGTACTTTCTTTGTCCCTTATGCGTTCCTACACCATTCATCCAATTACGATGAAATAAAAGATGATAGTAAAAAATAAAATAAAAATGAAAGTTAAACTATTATTCGTCATTGAAAGAAATTGAGAAACTATTTTTTATGGCATTGTAGTAAGGATTTGTTTAAGAGATTTACCAACCAATTTACTGTTATAAATATATATTATAAATATATATTATTTATAACTGTTATCAATATATATTATTATTATGCATCAAAAGTGAAATTCATGCGAGGAACATGTAAGTATGTTCAAATACATTAAATTTTAAAATATATATATATTGCGATGAAACTTTGGTGAGTTGTTGTGCTCACGCCCACGAAGGTTTCTACAGGTTTTTTTTTGGCCATAAAAAGTGGTGTTGATCTTTAAAATCCACCCCAGCGAAGGTTTCTGAAGTACCTTTAGATAAAAAATATCAAACGAAAATATTTCCCTATGTAGGCTAAGGCCCGAGTTAGGGAGAAGAGTTCCACAATGTTTCGCGAGTGATTTTACAATATCTGGCGCACGAATCTTTATACACGGTTTGTATGTGGCCTGCTCACGCGTCGGAAAATCTTCTGATTTATTCGTGCACGCACGAGACGGGGGGGGGGGGGGGGGATTCTGTCCACAAGCACTTCAATAAACAAAATTAAATCACAAACACGTTCCTTCTTCGGGTGCCATTGCAACTGATGCCGCGTATAGCTAGTTACCTTCCCCAATGCCAACCAAGTACAGAAGAAAAAGAAAGAATAAACTAATGAAAATTAAACTAATAAACTAATGGAATAAGTAGTTCATAATTATTTTGGTTTATTATTTTCAGTTTTGCAATGACGAGCCACTCCTGTACGTTCTAGATTAGAACGAATGCGATGTATTTTCTGGATTAAAACGGAGCTATTCGCCGACTTACCAAACTTTTTTTTAAACTTGAACATTTTCTTTTCGAGAGTTAGAAAAAAGTTCCCAGACCCCAAATTTACCTACCTACCTGATTTGAGTCACTCCTTCCCTTATTTTCCCATTGTTTCCTCGTAAAAATCAATTTGTCGATGTTTTTTTTTATTTTGGATACGTAATCGGAACATTACCGGAAATTGAATTCATCGACGAGCAGTGCTTATAAACACTCCGTCTCTCATGAATGAGTAAATAATAGTGTCAGGTTTTTCAGCCTTGTCGGAAACTGCCAAAATGGCTCATCTTCAACGTAGACTGACGATGAAAAAATTTACGCTTCGACGCTGAATTGAAATCCAGTTAATAAACTCTGAATTCTGTCTTTGGGCTTTGAAAAAAATGATAATCGGGTGAATGGTTCTTTTTTGTCATTTAACATTTTATATTATCGAGTAATCAAATTCAAGTTTTCTAAAATGTATGCGTACATGGGCTTAGAAGAACTGATCCACCTTAATAAAACTACTATCATAAGTTACTCCCTTCTTGCTAATAATAACTATTAGGCACTAATTATCACGCGAATTCACCCCCATAAACATATATATGTAGGTATCTACCTAAACAGTAAGTACCAAAAAATACTAGGTAGGTACCTACGTAAGAGTAAAACCCAGTTAATCCAGTTAATCAACTCTGAATTCTGTCTTTGGGCTTTGAAAAAAATGATAATCGGGTGAATGGTTCTCTTTTGTCATTTAACATTTTATATTATCGAGTAATCAAATTCAAGTTTCCTAAAATGTATGCGTACATGGACTTAGAAGAACTGATCCGCCTTAATAAAACTACTATCATAAGTTACTCCCTTCTTGCTAATAATAACTATTAGGCACTAATTATCACGCGAATTCTCCCCCATAAACTAGCTAGGTAGGTATCTACCTAAACAGTAAGTACCAAAAAATACTAGGTAGGTACCTACGTAAGAGTAAAACCTGATTAATAGAGAGAAAATGATTAAAATTACAACACGCAATTAAAATTATTATACTCTGTAACCGAAAAGAAAAAAAGTTTGCCAAGTTGGTTGGGCAGTATACCTTCCTCGCTTTTTGTAACATGGACGTATAGAATCAGTTGGTAAAAACTGGTAAAAATGCTGGTGATATATCGTTTTGGATTATTATTCTGTGAATAATACACCTATGTATTTGCTCAGCAAACAATTTTTATAACACCCCCTCAAAATTTTTTCTTTTCCGTTTCAAGGTGCGTAGATTCCAAAAATGCTATGTCCGTCCGCCGTCTGCCGTACGCCGTCCACCGTACGCCGTCCGCCGTCTGCCGTACGCCGTCCACCGTACGCCGTCCGCCGTCCACCGTACGCCGTACGCCGTCCGCCGTATCACGTGCACCGGCTTCATTTTCGGTCTAAAAAGGTCGTTCTTTCGCACACATGCTCCATTTGGGCCCTAGTTGTGTCCCGAAACTATGCAGCCCGATCGGAATATACCCAGGGGCGTTATGAGTGAAAATGTGTATGAAAATAGGTACTTTTTGTGTTTTAGTAACATGAGCTTTTGAGATACCGTTTTCCATGTTTTTTGGAACGAGAAGATCGAATATGAAGTTGATTTTGACCAAAGAGTGGAAAATTGAGTTCTACCAAATGTTCAGCTCCCAAAATTGATTTTTTTAATGGCTGAAAAACCTGGGAAATCGTCTGAAATCACCATCAATTTGTATAATAACACTCGAAAAAATGTCAACACGTGGATCAAGACGATTAAATGGCACTACCAATGATCAATGATAGTTTAAAAAAAAGGAGCGTACCTAATTTGTGTTTTAGGGGCCAAAATTGATGGAGACCATCAGAAATAACTATTTCGATTATTACGCATGAAAGAAACAATAAATGATCAGCCAACATTACTGTAGAAAAAAAAAAATAATAATAAAATAATAAATCCATGTGACAAGGACTTTGCAGCGTTTTTTAATTATGTCTATTGTAGAGCTACCATTGCTCCGACGGCAATGAAATTCATAGGGGGCCATTCAAGGGCTTACATGCACAATCCCTGCATGAAATGTCACTGAATGTGGTCAAGTAGTTCTGGAGTTTTGCCTGCGACAACTACATATAACACCTAACCCCCACCTACCCTCCAAATCTCAGCGCATTATGACAATTTCTAGGGTAGTCACGGTCTCTAGTAGGATTTCACATTTGCACACGCGCAGGCGAAAGTTACTGTACTTTATCATTGAAATTAATGTGGAATTATTTGAGACCCAACCCCCACCTACCCACCAGACGCTTCACGACGATTTCTAAGGTAGTGGTGGGCCCTAGAAGATTTCACGTGGCGCATGCGCAGACGAAAGTTATAGTACTTTTTGAATGAATTTGATGTGGGGTCATCTGTGCTCCAACCCGCGCCTGCCATCCAAATTTCGACTCACTACGACTATTTTTTCGGATCATTATGGGCGTTACAAGGAATGACAAATATTTCGTGTTTGTGCATGCGCATCCGAATGTTAAGAGTCCGAATTCGATGAAATCCGATACGGAGCGATCAGGATACCATTCTGCATCTACCCTCTAACTTTCAGCTCTTTTCGACAATTTCTAGGGTGGTTATAAGCTTTACAACGATTTCACGTTTGCGCACGCGCGGACGAGAGTACTTTTTTAATGGATTTGATGTGGGACTACCTGTGGTCAAACCCGCAGCAACCCTCCGAATTTTAACTTATTTCGTATAGTTTTGCCAGAGACAAGGAATTGACCACAGACAGACAGTCACAGATCCAAATATTTTCCTTGATGTTTGAAACGTAAAATGCGATTGGAAATTTTTATTTTGGAGGACATACATTGTTTTCGATTTGCCTATCTTCAGTAGTGAGGAAGCAATATACGGCGTCTAGCGGGCCGGGGTGTCCGAGCGGGATAGAGCGTCCGATTTACCGGCGGCTTGGATAAAAGTTCGCAGCGTCTCTAGTTCCGGTCTCGGGCGAGCACCTATACAAGGTCTGATAAAGCTTGCATGTGCTCGCCCGACCAGCGACTAGCTCTTCACCTCTGATTAAATCATGTGAAGCCTTTCGAGACCAAAGGTTCAATAAATAAGTTGCTTAGCGTTCGAGTATAGAGGCCTCCCCCACACCGGGGGCAGGCATGCCCACTGATGTCAATACCGGGGTTAGAAAAATAGGTAGGTAAGTTTACACTGTGCCGATGAAACGTGGGTGTGCTCACGAGGGAAACAGGCGTCCACATTGCTAACGTAGTGTGTATCTTGGCTATTTCCACGCTGAGAATACCTGTACCTACCATTGTCGTAACAATCTTGGCATAGAGTAGGCATATGAGTCCCATATGTCTATTTCATCTCCAAGAAGATCAGTAGGTACCTATCATGGTGATAAAAATCTTGGCATAGCGTGGACTCATATGTCAATTTCATCACCACCAATATCAGTAGGTACCTCTATCAGAGTGTGTAACAGAGTGGGTCGTATTATTTTTACCTCGACTCTGCTCGGATTGGGACAATCTCCTAAATTGCACTAATGAATAATTTCTTTTAAATTAGGTGCTATTATAGGAGAAGGGAAGATATTAAGTAGACAACGATTCTGTTCTGACTCGATACCTTTTAATTGGATGATTAAGGAATAAAGCTCCAAGAAGATTGTTTAAGGGGCGAAAATTAAGGGGAAGCTAAATTTACCCAAGGGGGGTAGATTTATATATTTCTCGAAGGATGACAATTTAAAGGGGTGACCTATCGGGCAACCGCAGAATTGTTAACATGATGAAATGGTTTAAATATCGAGTGATATAAATAAAAATGAGGGAGGTGTGATCTTACCTTGTTGAAGGAAGGAAACGGATTGTTTGTTCTCCTTCCTATCGTTGGTACGGGTGGCACCGTTCCTGAGTAACAGTTCTGCTTGCTCATGCATTAGGAACTGTTACAGGTGATAACGATCTTGGCAGATTTTTTGGGCCTGATGGGTTCACATCTCACGTAGTGAACCAAAATGCACTTGTCGCGCTATGGGCTACTATTCAATGATCGCGGTCGGTTAATCTTCTCAATAAATCATCTATTGGTAGGATTCCCCTCGCATATTTGAACTGCTAGTGGTTGTGGATGTTGAGATAGAGTTATGGTATCTCGTGTTGGTTTTATAATGTTAAAGCTATAAAACGATATATATGTATTTACGACACCAATATTGATCATACAACCTACCTATCTGCTATCTAATTCCTACTAATTAACATTTAATATATAATTCCTACTACTTAGTATCCTTTTTAATCAATTATTTTTTATTTTATTGCCTTATTTTAGATGCTGTTGCAGAGAAGTAAACTCCTTGTCAGAATAATGTTGCTGGATGGATCCACTCTCATAATTTTGTTTATTGCGACAGGGAGTTGACATCTCCTCCAAATAACCTCTAAAATAGGTGGGTATAATGATTAATTCCCTAATAATAGGGGTATTCATGGTTTCCTCGACTAGTTAAATATGTTAAATAGAAATTGTCATAAACTGTGGGAATCTTGAAGCACCCTGCGGACGCTAAAGTTCCTCGCAAATAGCATCAGCTGTTTCGGTGGTAACACGTGTGAAGAAGAAGAAGAAATTGGTGAGAGAACCTGGGAAGCCAATAAAGGGAGTACAACAACAACATGGTAGGCACTCAGGTTATGCTGTTCATTTGAGTATGAGCAGGTAGCTAGGTGTTTATCTACTTATCTACGTCTGCGTTGTTGAGTTGCCGGCAGAAAAAATGCCAAAGAAATTCATAAAGCGCACAACGAAGACAAGGGCTCACGGCATCATGGAACCAGCTGTTGACTTTTCGCCTTTTTATTGATAACAGACTTTAATATGGTTCGATTCGAGGATTAACATACTCCAGACACAGTTATCGTTAACATATCGTACGAGTATTTTCGAGAATAACTGAAGCGTGAGGCACTGGCTGTCGAGATCTGGTACCGGAACCTATAGGTCTATTTTGACGAATAGGTTTTCCAAAACCCTCAGTATTAACCCCTAGACTGGTGGAAGAGAGCACCGGCTCTAGGGCAAATAGCTATTGCACTCAATTTTAGCCGCAGGTGTAAATTTATGAAGCGACGGGTTACGACGCTTTGAACAGAGAAAACAAGAAAGCATTATGGAGATGAACAACCTGAATGAGTTCATGCTAGATAATTGGTCGGCTACGATTCCCCTTCTTTGTCGCATGGGCATGCTCTTATTAAACATTGCGCACCTGTGTAGAGCTTTTTTGTACACTATGCAAAGGAAACTATGTAATTTTAAAACTGATTGTGGAGCCGATTTATTTCATTTGTGGTGGTCACTCTTCCCTTAATGAGGAAGATGGATAAATGTTACCCATTTCGTTTTAGTATCATCTTCTATAAATATTCATGACATTCTTTACTCACGATACCTTATACGTAACGGTGATAGTAGATGAGGAACCGAGACACGAAAGATGAAGCGGCATAGCACAGACTCCCTTCGCTGCTTCTCCGCGGGAAACCTTTTGACTTTGACTTTGACTTTGAAAGTATGTCCGCCGAGTCGGTTCACCACCCTTGGTGTGGTGCACCACCCTTCCAACGTCAGATGGACGTAACTCGGGCCATTCTTAACTCAGTCATGGTGAGCAGAATGTATTTGGCGTGAACTTAAAGTGTTACCTAATACATCGATCACATCACATACAGTGATGTGTGCCTAGGCAATACAAAAATGAATCCAATTAAAGATCACGCCTGGAACTTTTCATATTAGTGACAGCCGAACCAGAATCATGCCCAAAACATAACTTTCAGCTGGTTTCAACGACCTTTTCCTATGAGTCAGCTTCTTTTTAAACGATTTTTAATTTGCATATGTACATAGTTAGTTTCGGCAACCTTTAGGTGTTTGTTATAAACCTGTTTCTACAGCTAGTGAACCGGGTTGTGTTTGGGATGATAGTGAAGTGACAGAAGTTGAAGTTCCATAAACGAGTAACAACAAATGTGATATCATAAGCCTGTGCCCTTCGTCGGAGCACGTCTTCAGTTCCAAGTTGACCTCTGCCAGGACATTATCTTCAGTTCCAAGTTGACCTTTGCCGTGCTCGAAAACTGTTAATATTCGTTCTATGTTTGGAGCATTGTCTGAAAGCGAATGATGTAAGTCTCTTTATGCTCTCCTTCTCGTCGTGGGCTTGGAAGTTCGACTGCCCCCCCCCCCCCCGTTTTTCTTGTTTCTTGTTTTGCCTGTTTTTCTTGTATTTTTACTTGAACAACGTCAGCAAAAGATTTTTTCTTGCAGACAGCACCAGCAAAAGATCTCGCTGATCTCCATCTCGCCTTTCCGCGCTAAGTTAGCCGTATCAAGGACATCGGGCTCTATTCGAGGAAGTGCAGACACAGGACTGCGTGTCTGAACGATATATTATCATCTTCACGGTCAGACCCTCCCAATCATGCGTATATTAAATCGCTGGAAACTGATATTAGTAAGAAAATCGGATTTATTTTTCGTACGGATTGTTATATCCGTTTTATTTTGCAAGGAGCTCCTTTACTTATTTTATTCTAATTATTTTTTACTAGGAAGTTTGTTAAGTGGTCGTTCGTTTTCTCTATCAGTAAATTTATTTGTTTTTTACTCTAGTGGCAAACTCATTGCTTTGAAATGAAACTGTTTACACGCACGAATTAAATATACAGTATGAAATCCCTCTATAGGGGACGACCACGGGACCAAAATAAGTGCCCACTATAGAGGGGTGTCCACCATAGAGGGGTGCCCCTCTATAGTGGACACGCGTCTGACCAAGAGAAGTGTCCACTATAAAGGGGTGTCAAAAAATTCCGACGTATTTTTCAAAAAATACTGTTTTATTATTCAGTGTGTATGCGCAAAGAATTCGTAAAATTTGTCAAAAATTAATGTGTATGAAAATTACACTACAATTAGGGTACTTTAGGTCAAAAATACAAGAATAAATGGATAAATTCACGAATAAATAAAATTGTATAATTTTGATTCTGAAAAAATTGGAGAATCGAAAACTGTTTTTTTCATTTTTGATTCGGTCATTTCCCGTTCGTGATGCACTGACACTTCTCACGAGTGAAAACATGCGACTGGCGACGGAAAGAACGTACTTTTACATAGGTACATTCCGTACTTAACAGGAGAGTGTCAGTGGGCCAGGGTCAAAGGAATACAGATGATGGCCAATGTAAACAAACAAAAAATGAATTCGAACGATGGCAAATTTACTCGTAAACATACAGAAAATGAATTCTGTCAGATGAAACATACCAACTGTCAGATAAGAAAAACGCTGCAAAGTCCTTGTCACATCGGTTTATTATTCTCCTGGACATACCTGCAGAAATGTTGGCTGTTCATTTATTGTTTATTTTATGCGCAATAATCGAAATAGCTATTTCTGATGGTTTCCATTAATTTTGGCCCCTAAAACACAAATTAGGTACGCTCCCTTTTTCTTTTCTTACACACAAGGAATACAGATGACACACAGATGATACACAAAGGAATACAGATGATGGCCAATGTAAACAAACAAAAAATGAATTCGAACGATGGCAAATTTACTCGTAAACATACAGAAAATGAATTCTGTCAGATGAAACATACCAACTGTCAGATAAGAAAAACGCTGCAAAGTCCTTGTCACATCGGTTTATTATTCTCCTGGACATACCTGCAGAAATGTTGGCTGTTCATTTATTGTTTATTTTATGCGCAATAATCGAAATAGCTATTTCTGATGGTTTCCATTAATTTTGGCCCCTAAAACACAAATTAGGTACGCTCCCTTTTTCTTTTCTTTTTTTTGAAATAACTATCTTTGATCATTGGTAGTGCCATTTAATCGTCTTGATCCACGTGTATACACTTTTTCCAGTGTTATTATACAGACTGATGGTGATTTCAGACGATTTCCCAGGTTTTTCACTCATAAAAAATCAATTTTTGGAGCTGAACATTTGGTAGAACTCAATTTTCCTCTCTTTGGTCAAAATCGACTTCATATTCGGTCTTCTCGTCCCCAAAAACATGGAAAATTGTGATGAATTTAAATTCTTCATCACGGTGGCGTGAAGGAGTAGGTAGAGAAGAGCGAGGGAATTTCACCTAGGCGGCGGTGATCCACCGATGTAGGTGAGAGGAAGGAAGTTCACCTAGGCGGCGGTGATCCACCGATGTAGGTGAGTGAAGGAATCTCGTCTAGGCGGCGGTAATCCACCGATGTAGGCGAGGGGAAGGAAGTTCACCTAGGCGGCGGTGATCCACCGATGTAGGTGAAGGAAGGTGCTTGTCTAGGCGGCGGATATCCACCGATGTAGACAAGAGGAAAAGGTAGGAGGTAAATTCCCAGAGCGACGGATTCCACCAGGCATCTGGGAGGAGGAAGGTAGGAGAGAGAGAAGAGAGAGCTGGTTAGAGGAAGTGTCGAATGAAGCTAAAGCTCCAGGATCCAGGGTTATATAGGACTTGGAGGCCTCTCCCTCCAGCTCCCTGTTGGGAGCTGGTAGTGGGGCTCCAGGTTGTGTCCCCTGGATTCTGTTGCCTGTCTCCCCACTCAGATGTTTATTAGCGGAAGGTAAGTTTTACATACGAATATTGGTGAGAGCTTTAAGGTTGCTAGTGGAGTGTTCCCGGGAGGGACTCACGACAAAAATGATATTTCAGAAGCCATGTTACTAACATGTTGCTAAAACGCAAAAAGTACCTATTTTTACACACATTTTCACTCATAACATCCCTGGGTATATTCCGATCGGGCTGAAAAGTTTCGGGACACAACTAGGGCCCAAATGGAGTATGTGTGCGAAAGAAAGAATTTTTTAGACCGAAAATGAAGCCTGTACACGTGATACGGCGTACGGCGGACGGCGTACTGTCCACTGCGAGGGTTCAGGATGACGAAATGAGTGTCCACGCCCGCTATAGAGGGTGTCTACTATACAGGGGTTCAAATACATTGAATCTCCTATCTCTACGCCGTGACCATGGCCAAACCGTCCATTAACAGGGGTGTCCACTATATAGGGGTGTCCACTAAGAGGAGTTTCACTGTATCTATTAGATGCGAATTCATAGGTAGATACCTATCCATGCTTTGCAATGAGTGTACCCATGACTTCTGTTTATATCTTCCCATTTTCGGAGTTAATGTAGGTTCCATTCTAAGAATTTTGAGACCAACCGCACTCTCCTACGATGAATAGTTACTTTTCTATGACCTTTCAAAATTTCGGCAATGAGTGACGTCATTGCACCCCTCCCGCCTGGACGAGACCCCCTCAATCCACTGTAAGGTAGGTAGTGCTGGAATCTTTGAAAGCGGTTGCTTTCAAAATTCTTAGAATGGAACCTACATTAACTCCGAAAATGGGAAGAGACGGCAAGGTGCTTCTGATTGATAATCTCCTATAACAAACTTCAACTGTGTCAGTGAGCATGCGGATACTTCTACCTCAACCGGGTTGTTGATTATATGTATGCCGAATATCCACCAGCGCCGTCAAATGTGAACGAATATTTAATAAAAAGAAATTTCTACGTAAGTGCATCTCGTTCAAATCCAGAATAGGTCATCCCAATTCATAGGTACTTTCATAGATAAAATTAAAAAAATACATGGTGCCTACTTCCCACTGTTTTTCTCTGTTTTATTCACCCATATCCTATATGCCAGAACTTTTTTTTTTGTAACCGCACTAAACTCGGCAAACTAGGAAAGGTGAGTTACAGCAATGATCATCCCCGAACTCTCCTCAGGGTGGCCCAAATGCATGCATTACTGAACAATATTTTTGAAGGAAATCTTAAAAGCTAAATTAGGTACACACACACACACACACACACACACACACACACACACACACACACACACACACACACACACACACACACACACACACACACACACACACACACACACACACACACACACACACACACACACACACACACACACACACACACACACACACACACACACACGCACGCACACACACACGCACGCACACACACACACACACACACACACACACACACACACACACACACACACACACACACACACACACACACACACACACACACACACTCCCATCTCCCATTTTCAGTGCTGTTCAAACGATTCAGTCAACATTTGATTTTCTATTCACAGCAAAATCAAAATGAGGCGTGCAATTCTGACACGTTTGGATCATTGAATTATTATCTGTTGTAATAATTCAATGATACAAAAGGCTAAATTTCCGTTTCTGTGGGTCAAAATTCATACAACTTGTATTTTGTTTATGAAAACCAAAAAAAGAATAAAATCAAACAGAAATATACACTATAAGAAGCGTATGTACATAAATGGAAATGATACCGAATAGTCCGCACTAGAAATAATATCAAACTAAAGAAGGTATATCTTAAAATTTTATGGAATTTGAGTCGTGAAAATAAAATATTACCTACTTCTTAATTACACAATGTAACGAGTTACCAAATGTACTATTTCATTCATTTTGGTTTATTATTCTGTGAATAATACACATATGCAATCGCTCAGCAAAAAATTTTTATAACACCCCCGCAAATTTTTTCTTTTATGTTTCAAGGTGCGTAGATTCCAAAAATGCAATGTCCGTCCGCCGTCCGTCGTACACCGTATCACGTGTACCGGCTTCATTTTCGTTCTAAAGAAGTCGTTCTCTTGCACCATTTGGGCCCTAGTTGTGTCCCGAAACTTCGCTTGTGTCGCAGCTCGATCGGAGCGTACCCAGGGGTGTCATGAGTGAAAATGTGTATAAAATCTTAGGTACTTTTTGTGTTTTAGTAACATGTTAGTAACATGACCTTTTGAGGTATCGTTTTCCATGTTTTTGGGATGAGAAGACCGAATATGAAGTCGATTTTGACCAAAGAGTGGAAAATTGAGGTTCTATCAAATGTTCAGCTCCCAAAATTGATTTTTTATGAGTCAAAAACCTGGTAAATCGTCTGAAATCACCATCAATTTTTATAACAACACTAGAAAAAATGTCAACACGTGGATCAAGACGATTAAATGGCACTAACAATGATCAAAGATATTTTGAAAAAAAAGGAGCGTACCTAATTCGTGTTTTGGGGGCCAAAATGTGCGGAAACCATCAGAAATAGCTATTTCAATTATTTCACATGAAAGAAACAATAAATTAACAGCCAGCATTTCTGTAGGTGTATCCAATAGAATAATAAACCCATGTGACAAGGACTGCAGCGTTTTTGTTGTTCTATGCATTCATACAAAGTTTATATTGGGTCGATTTATTATAGTGTAAGAAATCAGTTTGGCATAATTCTACCTATGACTGGAGGTCTGTTTAAACTGTTTAAAGTGGAAGTATCTGGATAAATAGACTGGAATTGTATATTGTATTTTATATAATGAAAATCTATTGTGCATAAACAAGTCATGGTTTTATACGCACACATGAACGTCCTAAAGGGCTCCACCATGCTCGAGACTCCTTAGTGACCTCATCTCGGTCACTATGAATTTCTCGCATGAGGGAATAGTGTCCATCATGTCAGTTTCAGTTAGTCAAGGCTGAGTTCCTGTTTCTAATTATTTCAATATGATCCAGGACGAAGAAAATCATCTCTACCAATTCATTGATGATGACGAGACGTGACGCCAGTGCTCCATTCCTTTGAGCGAAAAGGCGGAGCGAGGTGAAAAGGTTGCTTTACCCATGAATACAACTCGTCCTCGGGATATAATTTCTGTTAAGGCAACGCACGAATTCATCTCGTCCCCCGATTTTAATTGGATGAGTACCTACCTAATCTACAATTTCAACCAAGCGGCCGCTTCTTCTCGCGGTTGCGGGCAGTGTGAATCTGGGGCTCCGATTTCTATAAAATGTATCGATACACTTGGATTTAGAGATATACGGATTTAGATATTTATTAAATACGGTTTGAATTAGAGGCAGTAACTCCATGAACTCAGCAAATTGCATATAATAATCGTTAGGTATATCGGAAGGGTCATGAGGAATAGGTCATGAATCTGACAAGGATTTCACGTTAACGTATCTAAAGACAATTATTGGGAATAATTACGAGGAAAAATGCATAAAATAAAATTCACATGGGTAATCATTTAGGCGTCTTACGGCTAATTAGACCTGCGTTTATTGATGTAGAAAACGTCAAGTTCTATGGTCTGTGCATCGGAGATGAACGTTTCTCCCCCATTGTCGAGTTTACATCAGCTATGTTATCTCTCCGTTTCATACACGATTCGAAGTATAAAAGGGGTAAATACACGGCTACAAAACTAAACTCCCTTTCCCATCTCCGGCTCTCCTTATAGGCTACCTTAACTCACCAGGCCCGAGATACGGATCTAATTAAATACAGCACGTTGCCTTGCAAGCCTCCGATGTGTGAGCGCAAATTATATTTTATATCGCTGGCTCGCAAGGGCAGTAACCACAGGATTCTCGGGACGTTAAGTAAAACAATTCTTATTCGTCGCCTCAGCTTCTTCCAGCACAGTATGGAGACACACACACACACACACACACACACACACACACACACACACACACACACACACACACACACACACACACACACACACACACACACACACACACACACACACACACACACACACACACACACACACACACACACACACACACACACACGCACACACACACACACACACACACACACACACACACACACACACACACACACACACACACACACACACACACCCACACACACACACACACACACACACACACACACACACACTAATTTAGCTTTTAACACACACACACACACACACGCGCGCGCGCGTGAAAAATGAAGCCGGTACACGTGATACGGTGTACGACGGACGGCGGACGGACATTGCATTTTTGGAATCTACGCACCTTGAAACATAAAAGAAAAAATTTGCGGGGGTGTTATAAAAATTTTTTGCTGAGCGATTGCATATGTGTATTATTCACAGAATAATAAACCAAAATGAATGAAATAGTACATTTGGTAACTCGTTACATTGTGTAATTAAGAAGTAGGTAATATTTTATTTTCACGACTCAAATTCCATAAAATTTTAAGATATACCTTCTTTAGTTTGATATTATTTCTAGTGCGGACTATTTGGTATCATTTCCATTTATGTACATACGCTTCTTATAGTGTATATTTCTGTTTGATTTTATTCTTTTTTTGGTTTTCATAAACAAAATACAAGTTGTATGAATTTTGACCCACAGAAACGGAAATTTAGCCTTTTGTATCATTGAATTATTACAACAGATAATAATTCAATGATCCAAACGTGTCAGAATTGCACGCCTCATTTTGATTTTGCTGTGAATAGAAAATCAAATGTTGACTGAATCGTTTGAACAGCACTGAAAATGGGAGATGAGATTTTTGTTCAAAGACGTTCTCCAACTAACACTTGTAATTTCTCTATAGGAAATCCTAGGATTGACCCCTCCCCCCCCCCCCCCCCCGTCCGGCCCAATACTGCGGTCGTCTCATTCAATTTCGGGTGCCTGAATGACTCGCCTTCATCGGATTGGGATGCGCCGACCCGGTGATTTCCAAGGTTTTCCCGGTATTGTTTTATTGTTTTATTGTAAATTTCATATTGCCCCATGCTCATCCGCCTTCCTTCTAAGCGCTCCCAAGAGCCGGCGTATTTGTCTCGTGGTCGGCTCTCCTTGATGTGAAGTATGCCACCGAATAACGCGGTGCGCCAATCTAACAGGCTGATGTCCAGGTCGTATAAAAGATGAGTGTGATGAGTAAATCATGTCTTCAATTCCTAATCTCCCTCTGCTCTGTTGCACTTAACGTTCTTATTATCTTGTATCTAACTGCTATTATGATCACCTTACAATTTAGGTATTGTAATAGGACTTTTATGAGCAGTGATAATACTGGTACAACTATATGTGTACCTCAACCCCACAAAACTTGGAAAGGCTCAACCGAGAACTAGTCAGTCATCTAGTCGGTAGGATCCTTTTTATTGAAATTCCCCCCAGACCAGATATTCGAGACCATATTCTGCCATTTCGATCACCAAAATAAAGCCATACCTACGCCATGGGAGACATCAACAACCGAATTACCACTGAGGCCCTAACAGTACTTGAAAAATATATGTTACAAATTAAGGTTTGTGACAGAGCCTCCTAGACTAGCGATATTATCGCCAGCTAAGAAGGTATAACGATTAGACTTCCGCCAAAACTACCCGAAACTTCTTCACCGGAAACACAAACAACTCGAGAGCTGCCCACTGTCACCCTCCTCCCCACATGACTTACTTCTGGGTAGCAAAGTACGAGAGGGAAAAGGGGGGTTGAGAAGTAGTAGGAAGTTCTGGTTCAGGAAAGGACATCAGAACAACTTCAAGGTGACTAACCTCCATCGTAATGGTACTACCTCAACTGATCATCTGGGCAACCTCTAGGTGATAAACCTCCATCGTTAGGATGGAACAACTATTGGGACTTGTAAATGGGAGCACAGCGTTAATCGCCTTCAAATGAGCTCAATACATTATAATTATACTGAGCTCTGAAGGGGGAATGGGGGTGGGGAAGCCAATAGATGTATGTATTATAAAAGGGACAGGACGTTTGTAAAGGAATCCTTCTGGAAACCAGTGGAAAAGTGGATGGAGTATGGTGAATTACTCAGCGCATACTACCAAACCACGCTCTGCTACCTTGTGACAGAGAGAGGAGAGTGACGGTGGACCCTCGACAGTCCCCCTCCTAGACTAGCAATTTTTTCACCAGTTAAGAAGGGATAGCGATTAGGCTTCAGCAGGACTGCCCCCATCTTCACTGGAAAAACAAACAACTCGAGAACTGCTCACTGTCACAAGTTACTACAATGCTCTTCAGTTTGTTTCTTCTTGCTCTTCAGGTTTGCTTCTTCTTGCTCTTCAGGTTTGCTTCTATAGATGAATGGAGTTTCATTAGAGCTAGTTTGTGTGTATGATGGCCAGAAATGAATCAGCTCACGAGTGTACAAAATCCGTAACTCATCGAGTACAAAGGCTCTCTGCATGAACTACGTTAGTTCGAATTACTACTCGGCAATGATTATTCTTCTACCATTTGCTGTATGGAGTATGAAACTGAAAGCCGCTTATTTATCTCTCTCTGCTTCCACTTTTTAGGCTCGGCCTCTTGGAAGCAGCCGAAGCCTGAAGTACCTATTCTTTTGCCACTTTTCAGACTACTTTCAATATTTGGATCAATGAACCACGTTTTCCCCTACTTTTTGTCATGCTTGAAACAAATATATCACTAAAAATCCGAAATTCTAGCTTCTTTGGACAGTTGGGTGTGTGTATACAAACCCTTGAAACGCCAGTACCTACCCAAAAAAATGGTCAAAATTAGTTGATATTCGACGGTAATGTGAGGTATACAGGTGGCTTATCTAAATTTAATCAAATCCGAATGTAACTTCCAAGTGCGTGTGAAATGTTAAAGTCCAAAACGTCCGACCCCCACCCCCCCCTCCCCACCAACTATCCAAAAATGGTCAAAATTCGAAACGTGTGTGCGGGCTGGGGTCTAGATGGCCAAATTTTGACTGTAACTTTCGTCTGCGCATGCGCAAACGTGAAATCATTGAAACACCCATAAATGGTAAGTAGACATCTACAATAAAGTCGGTCTTGTATGGAAAATATGCCATCACCAGGGTAATCTACATATTCATTTACCTACCTGTGACTGCGTTTCATTTAAGCAACTTTATCCTCGTATCGACCACATTTACTATGCACCCACAAAGCTAATGTACATACGTGGAACATTTAGCCAGTTGATTTTCTTCAACTTCCCGCTCGCTATTCGTCGCACGTGGTTTCTCGCTCATCGCCACGTCACAACAGCTAGCCTTCCCATCCGCAGCACTTGAATCACCGAAATAGCCGGGCGTCCTTGGAGGCTAAAAATGCGCTATAACTAGCGAATCTTGCGGAGATCAAGGTTCCTTTCATACCACTCCATCCCACTCGTCCCTTGACGCTACTAACCCCGGTCATCTGCAAGCCTAACGTACCACTTGTGTTTGTGTTTTTTTTACGTCAGCTGGAGGTTCTTATGATGAAGAAAGCCTGACTAGTGAGAGAGATAGTGAAATCCACACATGACTGCTGGACAAATCTATCATAAATTTTGATTCCAAAACGTGGTCTACACACTATTGAGAACAATGACGTACCTACTTAAGTAATAAGTGCCCACTCACTTGGTGATCCTTCGATCGTTTCTACCTAAATACCAAAAGCTGACCGATGGCACGTTTCTACGGGTCCAAGGCTGGGATTAATCAATGTAGGACTGACAACTGAGTTCATGGTATCTTTATATCAGTTCGCCTCCTACTTCATACCTAACGAGGTGCTTACGACAGTGATCCTACAGTAATTGGGTCCGTCGACAGCGGCCTCTCAGTTCTTCATCTGACCCAAGAAATTCCCAATAAAACGGGGTGAGAGGAGAATTGGAATGATATCACATCTTTCTCCTAGTTTTTGTTCCTTCTTATTCAAACGAAGTGTTTGTAGTGTGATCATCTACGAGGCTTGGGATCTGAATGAATAAATGTCACGCCAAATCGTTAAATAAAATATGATTTGAAGTAGAACCGTCAGGTGCGAGGCATAGCACGTCCATGAAATCTTAACTAGAATTGGAATCTGCAATAAAGAAAAACAGGGGTTCTCATATGAAGAAAGAAAGTTACGCACGTGCGCAACAATTTCATATTCGAATCCCTTGCTAAAAAATAAGGGAGTTACCATTTGGAAGTTTTGTCTAAAATAGATGTTACAAAATGAAGGGGGGGGGGACAAAATTAAGACACCCTGTATTGATTGGAACGTAAATTTACTTAAATGTTCGAAATCTTCAGTTTTCCTAGCGGCTGTGTCTATCGATCGCCTACTGATCCTGTGATTGTCAAAACTGTCTCTGAAAATCAGCTTTCCAACGGTATGGGCAATTTAGAATATAATAGACTAGATCTCCATTCGATCACCACATAGTGACACAGAATGCGCCATAACTATAAATAAATACATTATACTTCACAACTGGTACTTTCAGTTGGGTACTTTCAGACGATAGTCCCCAACTGGCTGGTATCATAGCAATCACAACGAGCTTTATCTTATTTTTGAACCATCGAATATCAACATGAAGCACTCTTTTACTTCATACTTACAGTGGGTCCAGAGCGAAATATTTCCTAATTTCACTGAAGAATCTCTTGATATCAAGCCGTTGGATTTTCGGTGGTATACGGTTAAGCATTCCAATTCCGTGACGAATGAAAGGTTTTTTTTTTTTTTAGCTTGCCAATCGATGCTTTGACAATTCGACCTCCTGTCTCTGTCGTGTGTTATAGGTATTTATGTATTATGACTACGGACCAAAGCAACATGAACATATAAGGCTAATAGACCTTGGTACGCCCATACTCTTAATGAGAAGTACTCTTACTTCTTCCATTACGCTGGTGGCTAAACTTCTCAGGGGGAACAGGCTTTCACGAGTTTCCCCACATACAAAGTTACGATGAGTACTCCGTTGCACTTTTATGCCCGTGTAGGAACCAAGCATCTTCACAGCTGAAAAACTTCTCTCTAATATTAAATATCAGCATACTCTGCAATTTTACTGGAATAAATCATAAACATAAATTTGGAACCACCAAATATGAACTGACTCATTGATTCAGCTCAATGAGCAACAGACTCCATGCGGACAATTGATTAGACCTTTCCTCTTGCTACGAAGGTAGATTGATTCTCATAGAAGTATCACTTGAACACAGCTCTTACCAATGGCCTATCAATTGTTTTCTTTTATTTTCTCAAGTAAAGGATCTCGGCGAGTGCTTTCCGAAAAGGTGCTATATGATGGGTATACGATGATCTAAAGTGGGCGGACCCAGCGGAAAGATGGCGAAATTACGTCATAGGTAAAGGCCCTCAACCCCGTGTCCGCCTGGGGAGAACACTCAGCGCCATCCACTTACGTCATTTTGTAGTCTTTCTATCCGTCTTTTGCCCAAGCTACACGGAGTTTTGAGATGCAAATTGTCAGTGGGGGGGTTCAAGAATGCTAAATCCAATTCTGAGATCAAAAATAAAAAATTCCTACACACGGAAATTGCCCATTCACTGATTAATATTATAAAGAGCAGACGCCCCACAATTGGGCCCTGCATTTTCGATATTGGGTGTCTCCATTATCATACAAAAAGGTTCACTCGTTCAATCACCATCACTGGGGCGGGCGTTTAAAATTTTCAAATGTGTCGGTGAGTAACAAGGAACACTCAAACAATTTTGCAGGGGGGCGCTGAATTTAAGATGCCGCCACTGAGAAGAAACGCTTCAGTTCTAATCTGACTCACCTCGTAGGTATGGGTTTACTTTCAAATCATTAGTTTACGCTCACGCTGTTGATACAATCTAAGATTCATGAGGCGTTCAAGTGAAAGATCGTAGGGAAGAACTGGGTCATACCATACGAGCTCATGCAGACATCGGAGTGGCGATCCGTGATACAAGGGGCGAACTATAATGGTGCTGGGGTGTCCGAGTGGGCTCCGATAGCGCGAGCATCCGATCTTTATTATATCCCCGTTTTGGATGAAAGTTCAGCGTCTCTGGATGAAAAGGCGTCTCTGGTTCACATCTACGGCAGGCACCATTGCAAGGTGTTATGTTTAAAGCGCATGTGCCTTCCCGACCAGCGATTAGCTCTTCACCTCTGAAGGCTCACGTGAAGCCTACAGGGAATAAAGGTTCGAGTAAATTATAGCCCCGCCCCCCTCCCCCCAGGCTATACCAAATGAGGTCAAGTTCAGGGTTCAGAAGAAAAAAAAAGGGAAGGAACCCTGAGTAGAAATAATGGACTTTCCACGAGTCAGGAACTCATTTGGGCTAAATTCATTCGTTCTAAGAATCAAATTAATTTGTCCTACGAACTGAAAGTAGACTCTGAGATGAGATGGTCGGTACATACATACTTATTTCTCATTTGGACTAGACATCATTAGTTAATTTTAAAGTAAATCAAAGTTTTGATGACTTCATTGCTGCTGTTTTATGGAAACAGCTTGTTTTATATAATCCACGGCGTTTAGGCGAGCACATCTATGTTGGCCCAGCCAGAGTACTGCCCGAGAAGTCTCGTTGTCTGTTCTGTTATGCTGTAGCATGGAGGGAGAAGTAGCGGCAGAGACGTCATTTCTGCTTTCCACGTAATGTTGGAAACTAAAAAAACGGGCTATTCCGGCAAATTGATTCGATTTTTTACATCAATAAAGAACACAAAAAGCAAATTTGAAAAAAAAACAGTAATTCCAGAGCCATGAGTATTCCGAGGGACCGCTCGTGTACGAGCGCCTTTTCCGCTCCACGACAATTCGCCTGAACAGTATAAATCCGCATTCAGTATAAATTCGCATGTGCTCATTTTCAGTCAGCCTCTAGTAATTTATAATAACCGAGATTCACATTAATCTTGGAACCATCCTTGGTGACGATCTTCCGGAACCCATGTGTGGAAAGTGTTTGTTTTTCGAGATGCCACTGATTGTTTTGATACCCCTCCGCCAGTTTGTCCCGACTGAAGGTATTTTCTTTGATGAACCGGGCGAGTTTCACGTTTTTCACATCAAATTGCAAAACTATTTTGTCTGGGAGGACACTAGGAGTGAAGAAAAACAGCGACTCTTCGCACTGTCATGTCGGACTCGGCAGTTAAACTACTCTAGAGCCAGTGTATCCCTGATAAACTCGACGAGGTGAAATATGAGACGTTAAGCTATTAGAATTACGCACCTCCTAAATCGAATTTCAGCTACAGATATTAGTTTTATTGCGCCACTGAGCAACCAGATGAGACAGCACGTGAGTGGGCCGCCCCACTCAAAAACCTGGCTGCACAGTGTACGTTTGGAGACGAATTAAAAGTTGTTTCACGGGACAAATTTGTCTGCGGCTACGGGGAGGGTGCCGTACAAGACAGGCTATTTGAGGACGCTTCTCTCATAACAGTGACTTTGAAAAGTTTTGTAGACCTCGCCTTAGGGAAGGAAGCTGCTGCCGAGGAATGGGAACAACAAGTAGTGGTAGGTTTCTTTGTACACGTGGTCAAAAAGTGGCGCTTTCGATGTAAGGACATCTTCTTCAGGCCTTCGAGAGAATACTGGAGTCAGTTCGCCAGTTGGTCGCTGGTTAATCAATAGGTAACTAATTACTTAAGTACCTAAATTTATAAATTCAATAGTGGTAGCAGTGGCGGGCCCTCTTCTCCCGTCTAGCTTCCCTTCTCCCACTATTCCGTCATTCCCCTGCTCCACGTATGTTCACGTCCGAATCTCTTAACTATTCTTCTGGCTTCCTCTTATCAATCATTTTTGCCTTGTGATCGGCGCCTCTAGCTGTGGATTGAGAGGAAGCTGCACCCGCGTTTTCGGCTTTTCGTGAATCAACTCTTCACCTCGGGATACCGGAAATTTCACCACAATTTCAAAGAGCAAGACGAACCAGGGCCGTGGTCAACACCCACAACGAGGCGTCGCGGTGAGTCCTATCCTTTCCTTCTCCTTTTCAGTTTTCCCCCATTATTTTGCCACTGTATTTTTTAACTATGAAATCATAACATTAAGGGTTCCTCCCCACCAAATTGGTCCTTTTTCGAGCCCGATTCCCCCTTTTACAGTCCACAGTAAAATTATTAATTTTAATTCATTAGCATTTGGGGTTTTCTAGTTTCCTGGAATCGCCATTTTTGGCCAAGGTCAACCGACTAGACGGTCAGATCCCGTTACCCACTTTCATTTCATTTCACTTCGAAGCACATGAATTGTGTTGGCAGACACCAGCCGCTGCCTGCTGAACTTTCCAGTTCCTGTCTCGTATCGGTTGCTGTCAGTTATTGTCGAATCTTTGCATCGCTTTTTTACTCGTTCGTACCTAGTTTTCCGTTTGTGCATATGATTTTCTCGCAATGCCCAAGACAGCTAAACAACAGTTGCAACTGTTACAAAAACAACGAGAACAACTGTGGCTTCAGCTCAAAAGTGCTCACGATCTCATTGAACCTTTGCCGGTGAAAAAAAAATCGGAATTTCTTCTCGGATGCGCTCGTATCGAAAACTTGTGCGACAACATGGATACACAGAGGAGAGAGACGGTGGACCCTCGAGAGACCCCCTTCTAGACCAGTGGGATCGTCACCGGTTAAGAAGGAATATAGATTAGGCTTCAGCCAAACGACCCCATCTTCACCGGAACAAAAAACGGCTCGAGAACAGCCACCGTTACAGTTTCGATTCTGTGTACTTCAAGTGTATTGAACATTATGAACAACATAAAACACCTGTCGAGAAACCGCTTCGTCTGCGAGGAAGTCTCCGCGCCACACTCCCGAAACTTCAGATTCCTGTGTTCAACGGTGAGTTAAGGGCTTTCCCTTCATTCATTTTTTTTCGATACACTTGTAGACAATGTCAAATTCTATTCTGATATCGAAAAATTCTGATCTCTCAAATTCATTTTTGAGTGATGAAGCATTTGCCCTCATGGACACCGTATCATTTAACGCAGATAATTATGCGGTTGCCAGTAAGAAATTGACAGATAGATACAGATACATGATGGACAGTATCAACACTTTTTGTTTCGATTTTTTCCGGACGATCCTGTTCGTGAATGGGAGTTCCTCTTTGCGCCAATTGATCAGATCCCGTCTGCTTCAAAGTCAAAGCTGGAATCCACACAACCAAATATTTCCGATGTACCTGCCATTCGTTTCGGTCAATATCGATGTTTCATCACCACAGCCGAAGACTTCGCGGGCCCAGTGAAGGTTAAAGAGTCAAACGCCGTAATAGTCGCGTGTCTGAAGCGTCCCCTTGCACTTCTTGTATTTTTGGCCACAAGGCAGTGCATCTCGAGCTTGTCTCATCGCTTGATACCGAATCTTGTTTAGCGGCACTGGACGTTTTATTGCTTCGTGGGTTTTCCGAATTAGTTGAAGGAGCTAAGTCGCAACCTCATTGATTCTGGGGACAGAATCATCGAACACTTGAGGCAGAAAGGTGTTTCGTGGAAATTTTCTCCACTGTATGGCCCCAATTTCAACGGAACGGCGGAGTATAATATCAAGATTACGAAGTACCATCTAAACCGAGTTATGGGAACATACTCTTACACCTTCGAAGAACTTTAGACACTTCTTACTCGTATCAAGTCTGTTTTGAACTCCAGACCTCTTTGTGCGTTATCGATGTCTACGGATGATGACTTCAATTTTTTGACCCCGGGTAATTTCTTGACCGGTGCTCATCTTGCGCGACCAAATGAAGATCTTTCTAAGGAATCTCTCCCTAGCCTTTCTCGCTGGTAACGTGTGAGCCATACTCTCCAAAGCTTCTGGCAGCAGTGGAAAAAAAACAATGTCTCCATACTATGATTCATCGCAACAAATGGACATCTTCATCTCCAAATCTAGCTGAAGACGAAGGTACTGCTACATGATACCAAGCGTTCGCCACTGTCTTGGCCATGGATTGGATGTAAAAAATTGGTATTTTAAGGACTATAGTGGGGGAATTAATAATCAGAAGTGATCGTTTCGTGGGCAATGGCCCAAGAAACGTCGATTCGATCTAATTCAAAGTAAAATTTGCTGAGTTCAAAACGGCTGAACCGGAGACGAGAGGACACGGTCAAGAAAGTCGTGCACAAGGACACCCAACAAGATTCATCGCAAATCGGCTTACCTGATGCTGTGTAGCTCTCGTCAAGTCAGTCTTGCTTCAGAAACCTGTACGTCCAGTCCGATAATACAGTGTTTTAATTGTGGCCAGTATTGCCTTAAAACTTAGTTTCTAAAGTTATTAGGGTTACCTGCAGGTTCCCCTCTCTAACATGGCGCGAAGGGATCCCACGAGGGCGCTTCGAGGGTCACGATAGTTGCTCCAAAAGGACGAAATGGCCCTTTTTGAAGCTGAAAGGGCTTAAATGTTAGAGAGGGGAACCTGCAGGTAACCCTAATAACTTTAGAAACTAAGTTTCAAGGCAATACTGGCCACAATTAAAACACTGTATTATCGGACTGGACGTACAGGTTTCTGAAGCAAGACTGACTTGACGAGAGCTGCTCACACCAGAGGGGGCGGAGCTACTTTTCAGCGGTCCATTTACGGACAAGGTTCACCGAAAGTACGAAAATCAGATTGGATCCCCAAGCACACGACAATATAATGACCGCATCCTCTCGTCTATTTGGGAAAACCCGGAACTCACGTTAGTTGTTATTTAGAAATAGAAAAATACGAAAATTGAACTTCTTCATAAAAAATCATCTCTTGCTGAAGTGAGCAAATAAGAATGTGATACAAATAAAATAAAATAAACGAAAATACCTAGGGGGAAAAAACAGGGGTAGGCTGGCGAAATTCCCCAAACATTCCGCCGGCCTAAAATGATTATTTTATTGGGACGGTAGTGAACAGAGCCTAACAACAGATCTAGTCATTAGGCCCTTAGCAGTCCTAAGGGTCGCCACACGAACAACTCCGTCCGAGCCGGGGTGAACTTCGACGACGCGCCCCAGAGGCCACTTTAAGGGAGGCATGGATTCTTGGCGAATTAGTACCATGGTGCCAACGGAAAGGGGGGGTTGATCTCTGTCCCACTTATAACGCTGTTGGAGATGATTCAGGTATTCCAAGTGCCAACGCTTCCAATAGTTCACCAAGATTTGGTTGACCAGGTTCCATCTAGTGAGATGGGTGAGCGGGCGGTCACTTTCACCACTCATAGGAGGAGCCGTTAACGGCTTAAACACCAAGAAGTGGCCTGGGGTCAGAGGAATCAAATCCTCAGGGGAATTGGACATAGGTCTTAAAGGACGGGAATTCAACACCACCTCCACACGAGTCAATACCGTGTTCAACTCCTAATAGCTTAGAACTTGAGTCCCAATGGTTTTGAGAAGCAAGGTCTTGGCAGAGCGGACTCCACTCTCCCAGATACCTCCCCAGTGAGGAGAAGCAACTGGTATGAAACGCCAAAATACTCCTCGCTCGGATAGATGGTTTTGGATGGAGACATTAGTGCCTTTTTCCTGCAAAAATCCTGCCAACCTCTGACAACCCACAAAGTTGGTCCCATGATCACTATACATGTTCATTGGTAGGCCTCTACGACTAATAAATCGTTGGAAAGCCGCTATGAAACATGGAGTAGATAACTCAGAAGCCACCTCTAAATGGATGGCTTTCGTCGCCAAACAAACAAACAGACAGATGTACGCATTTGTTGTCCTAACCCCACGGTGCCTAGTAAGGACTACCTTCAAAGGCCCAGCGAAATCTACTCCGCAGTTATGGAAAGGAGTCACCACTTGTTGCACTCTAGAAGCAGGTAGGTTTCCCATGAGGGGTACGCGAGAAGTGGGAGCCACTCGAAAACAATGATTGCAATCCCGAACCAGAGACTTCACTAAGGCAGTCCCAGATACCACCCAGAATTGTTGTCTGAGGAGGTTACTGGTAGCCAAAGGACCAACATGAAGGTTGGACTCATGAACGTGGCGAATAATGAGGTGGGTCAAATGCGACTGCCTGGGAAGCAAGATGGGATGTTTAGCGTCATACGGGAGATCTGAGTGTACCAATCGACCGCCGACCCTAATGACACCAACCTCAGGGATACCAGTGTAGAGATCAATGAACGGACGCAATTTTTGGAACGAGTGAGGCTTATTACTCCTTATTTTTTTACGGATATCAGATAAATAACGAAGTTGTTCGACTGATTTAAGACGGTGCAATGCCAGAGTTCGCTCAGTTGGCGTTATCTCCCCTTGGCGTTTGTCTGAAGGATTTCGAGAATTATAAATGATTCGAAGTATCAAGCTACAAACGTTTATCAGTCGGTGATAGTTTGAAAATCTTTCAACAATGTTAAATTCTGATATTGGGTTTATAAGGGAAACTACCAGAGAAATAGGTTTGACAGCCTCACTAGCAACTAAATCATAGTCCTGGAAGGAATTCGACTCGAAGTGATAGCTATGAGTGGGATCTCTCAAAAACTGAGGTCCCAACCACCAGTCCTCAGAATTAAGAAGCTGAGCAGGCGTCACTCCACGTGAGACTATATCGGCAATGTTATACTCAGTGGGTATGTGCAACCATTTTAACCCGGGAAGAGAACTTTGGATTTCGCTAACCCTATTGCCTACGAAAATCTTCCACCTAGATGAGGGCTCGTTAATCCAGGTAAGGCATACCTGAGAATCAGACCAGCCGAACATATCCGTCACGATAAGTTCGTCATCTAGCGATGAGATTACGTGTTTTATTAAACGGGTTAAAAGGAGGCAAGCACACAATTCGAGGCGAGGAATGGATAAACGTTGTAAAGGGGCAACTTTGGATTTGGCTGAGATCAGATGGACATATATCTTGGAGCTAGATATTAATTTTAAAAACACCACAGCTCCATATGCTTCACTTGAACTATCACAAAATCCGTGTAGCTCTACGTTATAATTCTCAGTTGAATCCCAGACTTTACGGGGTACTGAAACGTGTGCCAACAAAGGGAGTTCCGACTTGAATATTCGCCATTTCTCTAGAATGCTTCGATTTGGAGGGTCGTCCCAGCCCAGTTTAGCCACCCATAGTCGTTGCATTAGAATTTTGAGATATGCCGTGACTGGGGCCAAGAAACCTAAAGGGTCAAACAAACGAGCGATATCTGACAATAAGGAGCGCTTAGTCTCTATAGATGACGGAGTAAGGACACTATACGTGAATGTATCCGAAGTGGGGACATACCTGAGCCCTAAGACAAGGACAGATTGTATTATGTCATTATCTTTGCAGGAAAATGAAATCGCAAGTGGGTGGTTGTCACTGGAAACTTTCGAATGTAGTTCAGGACAATTCGTGGCCCATTTGTGCAACGAAAATCCACCCTTACCCAATAAATCCGTCAATTCATCAACCAGCTGTTGACCCCTCTCTATCCCGTCACATGATTTAATTACATCATCGATATAGGAATTACGAAGAACAATATTGCATGCGTCGGGATGAGAGGCCTGATAATCACAACACAGTTGACGTAAAGTACGAAGACATAGATAAGGGGCACTTGTTGTCCCATAAGTGAGAGTGTTTAATTGATAAACTTGAACCTTACCAGATTGATCGAAGCGCCAGAGTATTTTAGTCAACGGAAGATCACTATCATTTATCAGAATCTGACGATAGGCCTGTCTGATGTCACAAACAAAAACATAAGGATGCAATCTAAACCGCAACAATAAGGAGGACAAACTGGGCTGGAGTTTAGGACCAGGGTACAATACATTATTTAATGAAACACCATTTGTTGACGGACTACTAGCATTAAACACCACTCGTATGCTCATTGAGGCTTGGTCACCGGGTACTTTATATTTTATTACGGGATGATGGGGAACATAATAAGAGCCCTCTTCAACATCATGTTTTAAAAGACTCATATGATTTTGGGTTAAATAATCCATCATAAACTCCCGATATTTTCCCTTCAGCGTGGGGTTTCGGTTTAACCGACTTTCCAGTGACTTTAATCGGGACAGTGCAATGGATTTGGAACATCCCAGAGGCATCTTGGAAGTATTTACCAACAACGGAACCTTGTACCTACCATTTTCTATCCTAGAATACTTGGCCACGTAAATATTTTCCGCCTCTTGTTCCTCCCGACCTATCAAGGAGACCTCAGGAACATTTTCGATTTCCCAAAACCGGGACATGACATTTTCTATTGAGCAAACCTCATTTATGAAATATGATTGAATGGGAGCCGACAGTGGTTGGGATGTCGGTACCTTACCGAGCAATACAAATCCGAATACAGATCCAAATGCGGAAGCAGTCCCGTCTGGACCCGTAATTTTTTGGCCAGTCAAAATTTGAGACACAATATCTGCTCCACATAAAATGTCTATTCCGGATTTGAAGAAAAACTGAGGATCGGCCAATTCAATCCCCTCTAAAAGGCTCCATTGAGGTGGTTCAAAAGTGCAAGACGGGACAGACGAAGTTATTTTCGAAATTACCATGGCCTCAATGTCGAAGGCAAGGTTCGAAATAACTCGGGATGCGATGGTACAATTTACTTTAAATTTACTAGTGGGAAGGGAGGTATGAGACAAACCATCCACTTTAGTGACGCTTTTAATTTTAGGTATACCTAGACGGGCAACCAGAGATTCAGAAATGAAATTCCCCATGCTACCAGTGTCCAATAAAACTCTAGCTCGAATAAAACTCCCGTACACATCTTTGACATTCACCACAGCAGTGCTAATAAGAATGTGACAAGAAGGGGGGCTTACAGCCACGGAGTAATGTGAAATCACTTGGTTCGCAATAACATCATCGGATTTGTCGCCACTTGACGTTCCCGTTGAAACCATACCAGATTCTACGGAACGGGACCCAAAACATAAAACAGTAGGTATTGTGCGATTTTGCACAATGGTTGCATTTTGGACCGTCACAATCCCTAACGGAATGAGTCCTAGTCAAACATAGCGTGCACAACTTAAGGGCTTTAATGATTTTATACCTCTCCTTTGGGGGTTTATCTAGAAACTTACCACATTTCACCAAACGATGAGAGGATTTACAAAATGGACATACAACTTCGGAAGAATTTTCCTGGGCAACAGAAAGGAAATTGGATTTTTTCACAGCCCCTGAAGTGTTGGGTTTCGGAACATGAGGGGCCGAAAAGACTTTTGGCTTGGAGATAGTAGGTACGTACAAGCTCGCAACCTCAAAAGCTCTAGCCCGGTGCTCAAGAAACCCAAGTACCTCATCAATGCTAGGATTGTTAGTGACGTCAGTGCGGGATACTTCAAAAAGGCGAATGGTAGCTTCGTCTATTTTCTCAAGGACGATCGACACTAGAAGTAAGCCCCACTGAGTGGTGGGATACTTCAGTACTCGAAGGGCCTCAAGATTAGATTTAATTGAATCGACAAAATGCCTAAGAGCCTTACAGTTGTTTCCATTGACATGAGGCAACCGTTTAATGTTGTCGATGTGGTTTATTGCAATCTGACGGACATTGTTATAGCGTTGTAATAACAACCGATAAGCAGGTTCATAATTACAGACGGACAGAGGCAAGTGTTTCACTAAATCAAGAGGTTCACCCTTCAAATGCGACAACAATACTTGATATTTATACAAGTCAGAAAGGTCCGTACGGCTATGAATGACGGATTCGAATAAAGTATGAAACCCATACCACTCGGATTGATTTCCATCAAAAACGCTTAATTTGATTTTGGGAGTGTCGGCAAGTTCGATAGGGGACGAAACAACTGGTTTACTCGTGGGAGGTGGAGTGGCAGGGGGTTGTTGATCCGATCTCAACTGGCTCTCAATTTCAAGTGCAGAAGGATGTGCTTTGATTGAGAATACATATTCAAAAAATTTATCTTCAACAACGTAATGGGTCTTAATAACGGATTCATTTAAGGTTGGCTTACTTGAAGGAGGTTCAGCTTGCGAAGAATCGCCGCCTACAGCACCCTCTCCTTCTTCATCAGGACACACGATCGCGAAAATACTGGCCTGAATATCTTTGAATTCATCGATAAATCGTGTAAGTTCCAAGTAGCGCACCATAAAACCGGATTTCCGAGCTGGTGTCGAAACATCTTTACCATAAGAATAAATTGTTTGAACATTTCTCAAACAACATTCGCGACGATGCACAAGGGCAGACAAAGACTGGCAGGCCGAGATCGACATGGTGCCGCCTTTCGAACGGAGCGAATGTGTCGCCATTCAGGTTGCCACAAGTGTTGTTTACAACAGCCACTATTTATGCTGACAGCCAACTAGGATTTCAGGAATTATCCTGAGCACTTATAGTTGTCTCGAAGGATTAAAAGGATTAGAAACAGTGACTTTGCGGCGCAAACAAATCAAAGGTAAAATGAAGCAAACGTGGGCTGAGGAAAACGAGGATTGTGGAATCAAGATCAAATATGAATATGGTCACCCTCTTCAAAAGCTAACGGCAGGTTTGTATCGAAAAGTCGAGATGATATAGTTATTATAAGATGCAAAAAAGACCCTAAAAATTGCTACAATCCATCCAAGGCTCGAAGGACCAATGGTGGGGGAATTAATAACCAGAAGTGATCGTTTCGTGGGCAATGGCCCAAGAAACGTCGATTCGATCTAATTCAAAGTAAAATTTGCTGAGTTCAAAACGGCTGAACCGGAGACGAGAGGATACGGTCAAGAAAGTCGTGCACAAGGACACCCAACAAGATTCATCGCAAATCGGCTTACCTGATGCTGTGTAGCTCGTCTCGTTCAGCGTAGCATGGTAGATGGCGCGAAGGGATCCCACGAGGGCGCTTCGAGGGTCACGATAGTTGCTCCAAAAGGACGAAATGGCCCTTTTGGAAGCTGAAAGGGCTTAAATGTTAGAGAGGGGAACCTGCAGGTAACCCTAATAACTTTAGAAACTAAGTTTTAAGGCAATACTGGCCACAATTAAAACACTGTATTATCGGACTGGACGTACAGGTTTCTGAAGCAAGACTGACTTGACGAGAGCTACACAGCATCAGGTAAGCCGATTTGCGATGAATCTTGTTGGGTGTCCTTGTGCACGACTTTCTTGACCGTGTCCTCTCGTCTCCGGTTCAGCCGTTTTGAACTCAGCAAATTTTACTTTGAATTAGATCGAATCGACGTTTCTTGGGCCATTGCCCACGAAACGATCACTTCTGATTATTAATTCCCCCACCAGACTAAAACCAATATTAATTCACCAGACGTTGTGTGGAATAGTGATTCACGACAGAAAGAGGGCTATTTCAATGGTAAAAATATTTTTGTCAAAAAAAATTGGTCAAATTTGACTTTATAAGGGTCAGCAATAGGTAAAAATTGCTAAAACTACGAAAAAAAATTATAGAATTTTACGAAAAGTGGTTTGATTTCTCGCTATGTCATATTTTTACGCAATAGCACGAGTATTTCTTTGAAAATTTGTTCTTATAGCCATGCTGCATAATTCTAACTTTTAAAATGTTCTAGTCATCCAGTAAGAAAATCTTCTATGATCAAGAATTTTTTTCCCCTGAACACGTGGGTCAGTCGAAGTAGTCGTGGAAGTTTTACAGAACTCGTACTCTCGATTCCACCAAAGACTACTCAACCATCCAAACCCACTCGATCTGCCATTTTAGATGAAACACCACCAGACCGTCCAAACCGTAGGCTGAAAAGAAAAAGACATACCGGTCTGCTCACCACATTTCACAACAATAATCTGCTACAATAACAGGAAGAACATTACACCTAACAAAAAATACCTAACATAATAGTGTCTTCATAATAATGTTAAGAATACCTACCATAATAATGTCTTCAACTTATCATGGATTAGGGGAGAAAGTCGCTGGATATAAACTCCCTCTCATGTTACACGTCTATATTCATATTTAGTTTATTAACCAAACTGTTCTTTTGCAATAAAGTAATATTGTTAAAGAAAAAAGTGGTTAAAAACAAAAAATTATTATTGCTAATAACAAAAAAATTATTATTGTTAAAAACAAAAAACGTGGGTCAGATTTACAGTTGGGGGTAAGCATTTCAAAAAAACCTGTGAAAATGCGATATGACATCACCCAATCTAGTACAGAATGTTGAAGAAAAAGAAAAGAAAAAAGTGAACCAGAAGATTATTACCAATCTAATAGCTAGTGTGTTTGGTGAGTATTTTTGTTGGTAAAAAAAGACTAAAAATTACAAAAAAAATAATTACGTACCGAAATGTTATAAGACTTACTTCGAAAATTCGCCCATACGGTCATGTTTGTGGATTTCCATATTTGCTTTCTTCGTACAGTTTTGGGGACAGCAAAGATGAAAAGTGGAGGAGCAAACGCGGAGGTCTATTAAAAATGAGAGCGTTGTTTGCTTGGGGTTCGGTAGTATTTTTTAATATCCGTTTCTCCCCGCGGCACTCAATAAGTGAAGCGTCAGGAGGCGGTTCTTCGTTTTCGAGATTTGCGACGTCAGACGTGGCTTCCCGAGTTATAGGGTTAGACCATCTTGGCGCACCGAGTACAAGATGTTCAACAGTTTACAAAAATAAAAATAAAAATGAAGTAAAAATAAATTAAATCGAATTTAAAAAAGTTACGAGTATTAGTTGCTCCTTTGGAGTCTTTTGCTAGCACCCCGTGAGAACGAACCCCAGCTAGTGTTAGATGGAAGAGAGGGACCTAATACTAATACCCCGCGAAAATGAACCACAGCGAGTATTAGTTCCTCCTTAGGAGTCTTTTGCTAGCACCCTGCGAGAATGAACCACAGTGAGTGCTAGATGAAAGAGAGGGACCTAATGCCAACACCCCGCGAGAATGAACCACAGCGAGTATAGGTTGCTCCTTAGGAGTCTTTTGCCAGCACCCCGCGGATGGACCACAGCGAGTGTTGGAGAAAGGGTAGGGGAGAGAGGAGTCGCAAGTCGAGGGTCGATCGGTCGAATGAAAACCTGGGCCAGAAGGGCTGTTTATATAGGGACTTTTCCAACCGTCCCCCGTCCACGATCGCGGGCGATAGCGGTTGATGGAAAGGACCCCTGACTGGGGGGGGGGGGGGGGGAACGGGTTGCTTAACTCCGTAGTGAAACACTCTATAGGTGCCCCCAGGATTCTTCTAAAGAGCAAACCAATATTCGCCGGTCAAGGTCCAATAACAAACGGTACCCATCAATAATACGGGCCACACAAAAGGCCTTTTCAAATGCCCTGACGAAATCCAAACCGTTTTTTGGAACGTCGGTGGACTCTCACATGATAAATTTATCGAAATTAAACACCTACTTGCCACTGAGCAGATCGATAGTCGAAGCTGGCACAGCCACAGAAAGCAGATGGTTTCTCGAGATGCCGGGATACCAAATCTATTTCCATAAACCAGCTAGACAAGTTGCATCAGGTATACTAGAGAAAGCTAAGGAATCTTTAACAGTACGCTCCAACATACGGAAAGAAATGACAGATTCCGGCAAACTCGAAATTCGTGAACTCGAGCTCTGGAAGAACACTTGCCACAAGAAATTCTTATTTGCATATAATAAACCGGATCTTAGGTGGTTGGAGACGACTTGGAACGGGAGAGCTCTACTTTTTGGCGACTTTAATGTGCACTCCACTAGATGGGGTTATAGCCAATCTGATTCAACCGGACGGATCTTTGAGGACTTCGTTGACTCAAATTTCGCCGATCACATTGAGGATGACACAAGATCCTTTCTCTCCTATGGTGGCCACAAGTCCCATCCGGATTTAGTTATATGTGTGCTGCTCCCCCGCCTGATGGTTTTGGCCATAGCGTGCTGGTGGTGGGTGTGACAACTAGCACATCCTCTACACCTAAAGAAAGACGACTGACCCGCCGGAACCTCAAGAAAGGGAACTGGAAAAAGTACGATGCACTAATGGATAATGAACTAACTGAGGAACTGTTGGAGGGGCACAACGTTGATGCCTCTCTGTCCAGGCTGAAAGAAAAAATACACAAGTGTGCTCTCCAGGCTGTATCAAGGGGACTGGTCAAGCGCTATACACCATTCTGGAACAGTGAACTGAAGCAACTTGAAAGAGAAAGGGATGCAGCCAGAGAATATCTGTGGAACCCCAACACTTCCCAAAATAGATCCGTGCTGAAATTTAAGAGCGCTTTACTAAAGAAAGCCATTGCACAAGCAAAAAGGAAATGTTACAGAGAATTCCTTGCACGATTGGACTACAGGAAGGACGGAATAAAAGTGCATCGATTTATTTCAAAGCTTAAAAATGAGGCTCTACCTATCAACAACCCAATACAGGCGGAGAGTAGGCTTCTCACCACTGACAAAGAAATAGCAGACCATTTTTGTAAACATTACCAAAGTATCAGTAACTTCCGTCCGAGGAAGTCCAATGGAAAACCAAGCATTAACCCCCCCCCCCACCATCACTTGCTATCAGTCGGAGTCAGCTTTCGCCACTTTCAATGATGTGTTTACGATGGCAGATTTTGATATGGCAATGAAGAGAACTGATGCTGTAAAATCAGCCGGCCCCAATGAAATCCTCCCAGAGTTTTTGAAGAACTCTGGGCCAAAGGCAAAACAGGTACTACTGGAATTTCTTAACAGGGTTTGGTCTACTAGTTTTCCCAGTGAGTGGCGAAAGGCGGATGGTGGCACTGCTTAAGAAACACAAAAAGCCAGACTGCGCTGCCAGTTTCAGGCCGCACAAGTATTTTCTCGAAGCTCTACCAACTTCGATGGAGAGATCCATGCCATTTTCATAGCTCTACAGGAAATAGCCTCGCGTCACTACCCTAGAATAGTCCTACTTGTTGACTCAATGGCAGCCATCCAGGTTGTGGGATCAAGCCGGGAGACTGATTCAGGTGACATTGTTTTGGCTCGTACCCTGATTCACTCCATTATGCATTCTGGAAGAGAGGTAGCTCTCCACTGGATAACTTCCCATGTAGCTATAGCAAGGAATGAAAGAGCAGACCATCTGGCTAAGGAAGGGTCAAAGAAGAGCCAGCCGATCCAATTGCGTAGTCTTGGAAGCGCCAAACGATTAATTACGGACAGTTAATGGAAGAACAACGACGGAGGAAAGTGAGGAGAGGTTGTGGCAGCGTCTCCAGGATCCTGCTGGTCGTATTCCATTGGAAAAACCTCGACACATTGCTGTAGCATGTTTCCGAGTGCTGACTGGCCATGATTTTCTTCAAAAACATTTACTCAGTCTGGGATTGATGGACTCTCCGATTTGCCCATTGTGTAACCTGGAAGTTATGACTAGAGTACACCTCAACTCACTGCAACTCACATGCACTGCAGGACATACATAAAAACTTTAGACCTGACGACGAGAACTGGTCAAGAACATCCAAACTATATTGGACTGCAAGAGACCGAATGGCCGCCAAGCCCACGGTTACGGCATAGGGTAAAAAAATAGCTTTCCCTTGGCGTTGGCCAGCTCGTCGTTCCCTTCGTTTATGTGATTACGTTGATGTATAGATTTGAGAGGAACCACGACATATATATTATAAAGATTCTCCGTCGTTCCTAACCATTAAAAAAAATCCAACAATCTTGTTACGCAAATAATTGTTTATTGTGTAAATTTCGAGACATTTTCAAGTTGAAAAAACTCCATTCTCAGCGGAAAAAAAGGTATTGAAGAACTACTTTCCCGTCCTAAGCCACCTTTCCATACCTACATATTTTTATAACTATAAATACAGGGTGCCTGGTGAGTTATCAGGCGAATCCATTTCTCGCTCAGAAGGGCCAGTTTTGAAAGACATGATATTTTCCAACGAGGAAATGCGAAACTGACATATTCACAAAGCACGAGCAACGAGTAAAACAACCTTTTTTAAAATCTTAAACGAGAACGTCCAAATTTTTCATTCCGACTTGGATTTTATGCAAGGTTCGATGGAGAAATGATGTATCACCACCTTTTGTCCAGGCGTGCACAGCATGCGTATTTTGTGCGAAAAACTGATGGCCTCACAAAAACGTATTTGTCTCAACTCCAAGGCCGTATCACATAGTGAAGTCAGTTTTTTAGGGACGTTCCTCTGAAATTAGGATTCCTGACGAGAATTTTGGGATTGTGGGAGATGGAAACAACCAACGCCTACAGAAAAAAAGTAACCACATGCAAATGCGTTTCATACGTTATAAAACCAGATCCTTGGAAAAAACGGAAGTGTGTCTTTATTGTTTTATTTCAAATGTCACGAGCAGATGCCCAATTACAATACAATTGAATATTACATTATAATAATGAGTAATAAATTTTACTGTCATCGGAGGAATAATCGAAATATATAAATCCAATTCCTAAAAATACAATACTTGACTAATAGCAGGCCTTAAATTACATGCAGTGATAACAAATAGTAAACAGGTAAATAATGAAAGCAAAACAGATATATTACAGCATGGATGAACAAAAAACACTAATCCACATCCAGCTCACGCACACGAATTTTAAAAAAGTTAGGAGAGTTTAAGAAGATATCAAAGCCTTCGGCGTCACTCTATCCAGCAAGCCGGTTGATGTAAGTCTGCATGGGTACCATGGGATCATTACGGAGGTAGTTGGTGGGGGCATGGCGTATGTAAAACAGTTGGATCTGTCACGTAGTGTATGGTGGGGTGTGGAAATTCAGCGCAGCCAGGAGGAAAGGACAGTCTACCCTACCAGATGTGAGGCCTTGGAGGAAGAACCCATCTGCCATCCTGCGGCAGGACTCAAGGAAACGTGTCCTCACACGCAACGCGTCAGAGTAGCTGAAGTCCTTCCATCGTCGGCCACAGGGTTTTTTCTGGACCCGCTTCAAGGATTCCTTAGCGTTCGACACCGGATGCCATAATTGAAAGGCGAACTCCACACATGGATGGGCCAAGGACGTGTGTATGAGCTTCAGCACTGCCTGAACTCCCTGGTTCTCTTCATGAAGCTCAATGACCTCATCACTTACAAGCAAATCTTGTCAATATGATCCCAAAAGGTCAGCCGAGTATCAAAGATGACTCTGAAATTCCTAATGGCAGAACAACGGCGTAGAGCTCCTCCATTAATCGTGTGATAGCTGTGGATGAGTGAGTTGGATCTAGCAAAATACCACAGAACGCTTTTTAACATTAAGGTGTAGCTCGTTTCTAGTGCACCAACTCTCAAGCGGTGGACAGAATCCTGAATAACTGCACAATAATTATCCTCAGATCCCACAACGAGAAAAATTTTAGGTCATCCGCCATCATCAGGTGACCGACGCCCTGTCCAAGAGCAACCCCAGTGTCATCCCCAAAGATCAGGAATAGCAGTGGACCCAGGTGGGACCCCTGAGGAACACCTGAAGTCGCACCGAAAGGGCGGGAATGGGTATTTCGCAACTGGACCATCATCTGTGGGCCCTAACAACCTCCGTTGATATCTCCAGTGACCCCATGGCAAATGCTGTCAATGAGGGCACCTTTTCATGTGGAGCTGGTGGAGTGATGGGAGGGAAAGCCGTGGAGAAGGGTGTTCTGAACAAATCTGCTGCATCAAGCGGTGTATCAACCAATTCATCACTCAAATAGAGCATCTGCGGAACCACTGAAGGCCCTATTGTATAATTTTTGTAATTCCAAAAATGTTTAATATCATCACCTATTGAGCACTGAACACTATCGCACCTATCGAACCTCGCCTCGCTGTTCTCGAACCTATCGTGCATCTTCTGCAAAGCTCTGAAAATATCTCGTAATCTGCATCAAGATATGGGCTCTTATAATGAGCATGAGACTGATTCGTTTGCTTCACCAAATCGTTCAGTTCCTTATCGAACCACTTGGAAAAATGCAAATCCGATTCACCACTTGTGGCACACAATGTATTATGGCGGCTTCCAGTACTCTATATAGAATTCCTGTATGGCATCGTCAAATGGTAATTCCTGACAGAAACTCCAATCTGTTGAGAGGAGCTGGGTATTCATTTGCTTCAGTCGACAATCTTGAAGTTGAATGAAAAGCCGCTAGTTGGGAAGATTTCAGGTGGCCTGAAAAGTTGGGGACTTGAAAAGGTGGACTTGAAAAGGTGGCCTCAAAAGATGGGTGGTGTACATCCAATGGCAGCATGGGGTCGGACGGTCTCAGTTTTAGTTCTGGAATATTTGTTAGACAAAGACCAAGCGTATTTCCAGCTGAATTATGCTGATTATTGTACTGCTTCAGGTAATACAAGTCCAGTGCCTCTTGTAATATTTAAAATTTAAGAGAAGAACTGGTAGAGCTCAAAAGATGACCCAAGGACTCATCTCATTTAACCAATGGCAGACTGAAGCCGCCAGCAAGGAGTAACTAAAAATCGGGGTAGGCCTGAATAACCCTCTCGAGCTCAGCTCGAAAATGCTTGAACCGGTACATAAGCACATCTAGCAACCAACTAACAGTCAGGCAGGATGACAAAGATATTTTCAACGTTATCGTATTCATGTACCCAACCAAATGACCTTAGTTTAGAAAAGGCAGCAAGGTAGCTGTGAATTTTTCATTACGATATATTGTATAATTCGGTAAGCCAAGTTCAAGTCACCATGAAGCCATGTCTCAGTAAACAATAACAAATCGCGATTGAATGTAGGAGCATGTGAGGGAAGTGCAGACACCTTGGTATTGAGACCAAAGACGTTCTGATAGAACGCCGTCATCGCTAATTGCTTTTTGAAGCGGTATGGGTTGGAGCATTTTCAGGCATGAACTTTTCAACAATCTTTGGCACCCCCATGACATACTTAATAGTTAGATTGCTCTCTCCAGTCTGAGACCTACGGTCCAGCTCAAGACGAAGCTCCCAGAAAATTGCGCTCCTGAAAGGTTCTATCCTGATAAATCTGGGAAGGTGGTGGGTTTATAGATCTGTTTGCAGCCAGAAGCCTTCCGGCCGCAGAGGGATCACTCATGACTACAATGGGCGTACCCTATTACTATCCACTTTCCCGATTCGACTCATTTTGACAATACACTGGATGTCAACAGAGAATGTATTTAGTGCTGCCTTGGCAAACTCACTCTCTCCAAACGCACAGCTATGGATTCAGCGGGTGATTTGGTACAGTGTGGAAAATTACATTCCTAGGACGTCTCTGGTGCTCTTTCATCTCGGTCTGGTGCTGTTTCATTCCGAACTGCCATAGCACCATGCATGCATTGCTGCATTGTAGCATTCATTTTTGCCTCGAATTGTGTAACAATTCCGCCAGATCACCCTTTGAGCATGAAGTTTGAGACTTGCAGTCCGGAGACTTCCAGCTTGTCTCATTTACCTTCGACATCTTCCTGAAGTTCTTCTCCACCATCCCCCACGGTGGAAGTGAACTGAGGAATCACAGAAAGGACACGTTAGGGCGTCAAGTTCAAAAATAGTATCCGAACATTTCGGACAAGCCCGAGTCGACTCATCATCAACGTAGTCACTCATCACGTGCGCGAGCCGATTGGGCGTACTTGAACTGGAGACTAAACCCGGAGTGCAATAAAGGAGTGCGGTCTAGCCTATCTACAGCGCCGGACACAACCCAGAGACTATAGGTACCCATCCAGCAGACTATTCCTCAGCACTGTTATCCTCTGTGACACAACAGCCAGGTAACAATGAAAACACAAGTAAACATGGTTTCGATTGTGCGTCGTGATTGTGTCCGAATTTGTGTGTGTGTGCGTGTGTGTCTGCAGTGTTAGGTGGGCGTGCGCGCGTGCGTGCGTGCGTGTGTGTGTGTGTGTGTGTGTGTGTGTGTGTGTGTGTGTGGGGGGGGGGGGGGGTCTGTGTGTGTGGAAATTTGAGTGCGATGCTACATCCTAGTTTCATAGCAACAGAGTTTTTTTTGCAATGGACTGAGCATTTGCAGCTCCCTTTTCGGCTAATACCTACCTTACTCAGGTCTGGGAAAAGGCAAAATCCCGACTCCCGGCTAATCCTCAGATTTTTCTCGAAAAAATGAGCACTAATTTCTCCAAACCATCCTCTGATGTACTCACTGAGGTACTTGCCGCAGTCATCCCTTCACTAGTGCGTTCGGAGACTAGGACTTTTACAAATGCTTTGGTCCATCCAACCCCTGGCAAAAAAAATGGGTTTGGACATGGGTTATCTTCAAGAAACTTTTTCACGCTCAACCAAACATCGTAAATTTTTCTAGGGAAAGCTTTTCTCGCATATTCCACAATCCACTTGACCAAATTGGCCTCCTCGTTGACAGATAAAACATGCAAAAGGCTAATGATTATTTTCAAATGTGGTACCTTCAAGTGATGGTTAAAGTAGCGTGAGGTACCCCATACTTCTTCCGAACAGCTCTTAGGGACATTGGGTTGTCCTTTATCTCCTGTAGCGCCTTCTGCAACGCTTCATCAGAATAAGATGGACGTTTAGGCATCTTGGTCGTCTGAAAGATAAATAATAAAAATATCATTGTAAAAAATACCAGCGTGGACAGTTATCTCATACGCTCAAACATAGTTATGGGTCATCCTGGCCCGTTACTACCTAGACGCATAATGGACATTAATGCCTTAGACAGGCACGTTCAGAATGAAATTTCCTCTCCAGTAGCGCTGGGAAAACCCCCTGCTTCTACACTTATATGAAAAACATAGTAGTGTGGTGGATGGGGGGGGGGGTACTGTAATTCGTTCGAAATTTCAACAAAGGAAAGAGACAGCTCCATATTCTCGTTAGACTGGTTCTCCCACCCCCCTCGAGAAATAGGAGTGGAATCGATCGAGCTGATTCTCACAAACAAGTGGAAAAAAATGAAAGTGAAAAATATTGAAAAATAAAGTCTAGCTTGAAGGTGTACGAGGTGGAGAAGAACGACCCCATAAGTAAATGACGTTTTTGAAATTGAAAACGATGGAAAATATATAGGTGGCTCATCAGGATCCGTGGGGAAGAGCATGAGCCAATCTCTCCTTGGGTGAAATGCTCCCTCTCTTATATTAGTGTCACCCATTTCTAACAGTTGATTGAAGGTATTTTCCTCTACCCGGTAGTAATTTTTGAAATCGTCTATATCGCTGAGGCTGATTTCTTTCAATAACACTAGATGAGTATTGTACTACCCCCTCCTCTTCAACTTCTATCTCATCCGGCGTTTGCGCTCCACTCGACGTGATGTTACAATCGCCAAATAATGGCACGATAAGCCATGGACAATTGTTGGATGGACTGTCAGTATTTGTAGACTGCGTTGGATTCGCTGCTGCCATGGTGTTCCTTAAACGGCTTAGCACTAAACCCGACCATTCATTCCTTCGTTCATTAGCCCCACTCCATCACACCTACAAAATTGATGAATCCCTGCTTTCAAGAGTCTCATTTGTTTGGGGTGTTGGGGTGCTCATGGATGATGAGCTCACCTACACGGACCATACATAGGCGATATCTTGCAGCGCAATGAGGTTGTTGGGCTATATAAAGAGGAGCACAAGGGAATTCAGCTGTGTACCAGCTATCGTTGCTCTGTACAAGGCGTTGGTGCACCCGGTCCTCGAATGCATCATTCGTGTGGTCCCCACACTATAAATGCCACATCAACCAACTAGGAAGAGCCCACCACAGATTCTCCCGATACGTGGCATTTAAGCTCCACATTCCTCGGAACTTGGTGGGATATGATTCGTTGAATGACCAGTGCCGGACAGCCTTGAGCCTTGAGGATCGGAGGTGGCAGGCTGATTTGTCATTTTTTCACAAGCTGTTGGTGGGTTGTGTAGGTAGATTCACCATCGCTTCTCGCCCAGATAAGTTTGAGGATCCCACGCCTGAGCACGCGAACGGGCGGTCTCTTCTGGATACCCTTCACAGGGACGAGTTACTTGCAGCGGCGCCTGCTATCAAGATTGCCAAGATAACAAACCACCTAATCGAGCAATGCCCCGAAGTCGACTTTTTTGACCAATCCCTATCCTCAGTGCGTCGAATTGTCTCTAATCACTTAAAAAATAAACTTCACTTTTAATGGCTAAATATCGAATTGGTAATCAAGCTTTGAACTTCCTTTTGGTTTATTATTCTGTGAATAATACACCTATGTATTCGCTCAGCGAAAAATTTTTATAACACCCCCTCAAACTTTTTTCTTTTCCGTTTCAAGGTGCGTAGATTCCAAAAATGCAATGTCCGTCCGCCGTTCTTTCGCACACATGCTCCATTTGGGCCCTAGTTGTGTCCCGAAACTTTTCAGCCCGATCGGAATATATCCGGGGTGTTATGAGTGAAAATGTGTGTAAAAATAAGTACTTTTGGCGTTTTAGCAACATGTTGGTAACATGAGCTTCTGAGATATCTTTTTCCATGTTTTTGGGGACGAGAAGACCGAATATGAAGTCGATTTTGACCAAAGAGTGGAAAATTGAGTTCTAGCAAATGTTCAGCTCCCAAAATTGATTTTTTATGAGTCAAAAACCTGGGAAATCGTCTGATATCACCATCAATTTGTATAATAACACTATAAAAAGTGTGAGCACGTGGATCAAGACGATTAAATGGCACTACCAATGATCAAAGAAAGTTATTAAAAAAAAAAAAATGAGCGTACCTACCTAATTTGTGTTTTAGTGGCCAAAATTAATGGAAACCATCAGAAATAGCTATTTCGATTATTATACGCATCAAAGAAACAATAAATAATGAACAGCCAACATGTCTGTAGGTATGTCCAATAGAATAATAAACCCATGTGACTTTGCAGCGTTTTTTTAAATCATACTGTCATCACACGGACATTTGTTAATTTGTTTATGTCGAATATATATTTGTATTTATCGTTAAATTTCTACTGTAATGGGCTTGCCCGTATTGCTGAATAAATAAACAAATAAATTGATATCTTGCTGGCTGTGGGCTCAAGGAGGCGGAGCGAAGCTTCGGAGGCGAAGGTTCTCAATGCTGCCAACAACCCAACATTAGAAATGTCAAACCTTCTTGGCAACCTTCAAGAACCTTTGCCGTGACCTTTCCCTCAGTTTGATTTCGAGGGCGTGTTTTTAAATTTATTTATAAATTTGCGGTTCCATCCGTTCATCCATTGCGGTTCTGTACATCGTTTAAAGTGACGCACTAGCGCTCCATGCGGGATTTGAGTTGAGCTATTCGGCAATTTACATGATACTTCAATTCTAGCGGGAATGCGGGAATTCAAATTTTACACACGTTTTCTGCCTTGACTTGCCGACATGAACACCTCATTATTGCCGTCCAAAGCAAGAAAACCTTAGAACAAGAAAATCTAGTTTTGAGAAAAACGCATTTGAAGTTTTTATGCTGTAAAATGGGTATTCTTCAATATTTTCCAATGATTTTTTTTGTAATTGATCTAAATTTAGTTTCTACGTCTGTAGCAGCAAGGCGCGTCAATTTTGTAGGAATACACATACATTTATGTAAGCAACTGTTTTTCTCCGTTGTAGAAGATGAACGAGGAGTAGGACCTCCACTGTACCAGCTGAGCGCCGTTCCCTTTCTGGCAATAAACCAGTTGAGCGCACGTTTCCTTGCGCCTCCTTGGCTGGTTGTAGAGTAAACAACCGATTGAGTACCAATCAAATCAGTTGGCCTTGTCAATGGAACTTGTTTATATTTACTATAATGTTCGAGTTCGAGAGTGTGTCGAGGGCCGTAATATCAGGCGATCAGTTACCGAGTTGTAGTAAGGCAGTCGAGTCCCTATCTTGTTAACATGGAGAGTGTGTGGAGTGAGAAAGGAAAGCCTCTCAAAGTGATTAACGGATGCAAGTTTAGGAAAGACAGAGAAATAAATGACGGTGTGTCGCACCGTTGCACCGTAGGTAGTTGTCGCGCTCGTATTTCCGTCAATTGTGACATTCTTTTGCGTGATGGAGATGCTGACCACAACCATGATCCACCGACGGCGATCACTCAACAAAAGTTGTGGAATAACTTGAAAAGAAAGGCAGTACAAGACAAGTACAAGTCTTGTAGGGGAGTCAGAAACGATAGGATCCTTCAGGACAACGAACGCTTGCGAGGCGTTCCACATTCAATTCGGAAAGAATTTCTACAGCAGCCATCCAAACATATTTCTATTCATTTCGGCAATCAAAGATACTCAAATTTCAACTGCAGCGATTTTTAACTACCTGCTGGACGTGAGAAAACCGAGAAGCAGTTACCTGAAAAAACCAGTTTTGTGAACGTTTACTTAGATAAATACATAAAAGGCGAGTTGTCCGGTTTTGACTTGGTAGAGAAACTCCAAAGTAAACATAAATCTGAGCTAAACATAAACAATAATGATAAAAACTTGTAATTAACGATTGTAAATGAACCTCGTGAAGCCCGTTTACACATTTGTCTTATTATAGGAAGATCCCACTCGTGTGTGCGCTCAACCGGTACACTTTTCTGCGGTCAACTGGTATACTGCTGTGGAACAGTGAGCGCTCAGTTAGTATATTCCGAAATATTTCTAGGCGCTTAACTGGTATATTGTGTTTGGGATTGGCGATCAACTGGCCCGCTGAACTGGCCGCTTCAAACAAGGTAGAGAGTATGCTGCTGCTTTTCTTCGTTGGACGCTCATGCTACGGTTGTTTCCCACTGTAGTTGCTAGAGTTTTATCACCCCTTTCCCCTTGAGAACAACAGCATCTTTATTTTTCTTTGCAAAGTGCGACTTACCGCGATGTGGAAGCCACCTACGGTCGATCGCTCGAAGCTTTTGGCGCTCATTACAAAAAACAACGGTACTTCCTGACGAATTCAGACAACTATGAGTGGGATAACCATTAAATTAAATTCACTGTTCCAATGAATTACCACCGTAGGGATGGGGTGTAAGGTTTTTATTTGTTGGAATAACTACTAATGCGTTTCATCGTTGGAAAACCATGAAAAACTCGATAAACCGTAGAAGTTTTCCTTGAATGACTTTTTCAGCGAAATTTCCAAAATTTTACAACTAGATACCAAAATAGGTCTTTAAAATAACGAATCCAGCCATACCAAAATCTCTAAATTGAAAAAATCGAGTCTACGGCTTTTTTTTTACTTTGGAGGGCAGATTATGTAGTCAATAAGTGTTAATTTTCGTTATTGAACAGAAACTGGCAAAAAAGAGGCGAACTAAAGCACTCGCGAAGAAATCGTGGAAACCCATATATCAAGGAAAAACGGAGTTATTGAAAAGTTGTCTATTTCCACTAATACACGAAAAACGCAAAAAATACACTGTTATAATCAACACTACACAGTGACACTACTCGTTTTCGCGTTTTTTCATGTACCTATTATTGGAAATGGACAACTTTTCAATAAATCCGTTTTTCTCTTAAAAAAATGAGAATTTGAACCCACAAAAATTGTCCATTTCTTACTTTTTGAGAAATAGTCCATGAAATCTACAGGAAATTATCGCTTTTCCTACTGCGGCTGACTGTCGGAAATAGGTGAAAAGTTCACGCTTACCACTTTGATGGAAACTGTTTTCATTTTCATAAGCTTGGGGAGATAGAAATTTTTCCAGCTTCGCTGGAAAGTTTGGCTTGCTTGTTACGGATAAATTCCGCTTGAATTAACTTATACGCCGTAAAGTGAGACGATTGGAAGGTGCGAATCCCAGTAGGAATCCAGTAGGAAATTCCAAGAGCGTTGTGACGAACTTTCAAAGAATCCTCCGCGTCTTCCTTGATCATTACTGACTACTTTTTTCTCTATTCAACTTTAAGATGACAAAGTTTGGCATAGAGCCTCTGTTGACTGAGTACATCAGATGGCAAGGCAGGCCTGCTGGATGGCAATGGGAGCCCTCGATTTTAAAAATAGTTGATGCGAACGCCTCAGTTACTCGAAGTATCACAAAGTTCAGAAAACGCTGCAAAGTAGTGCACAACGGTTTATTAATTCCCTGTAGAGATACCCCCTTCCTGCGTAGATTCACCTTACTTAATGTAATCCCTATTTTTCACCCCTTTGAGATGACTGACAGTAACCCAGAGCTTCGAGGAACAACTAAACCCCGAATGGGACCTACGAACAAAATTTCATCAATTCTGGTTTATGTTACCTAACTAGGAAAGCGGTACGGCTGAAGGTGATTTTTTAAAAAATCCCATCTTCAGATTCTACGTACCTTGAAACGGTAACTGTCAAATTTTGTGAGGGGGGGGGGGGGGGGTAACTTTTTTTTTTTCAAATCCGATTCTAAAGGTTCATTAGTGAAAAAAAAAAAATAAACCAAAGTATGATAGTGGTATAGTACAGTCATCCTGAACCCCATCCAACCAATGAGCCATGTAAACGTTTCACACTCTTGTATATAAAGAATAATGTGACATAGTTGTTAGTCAATCAAACTGGGAGTTTTTCCCGGGACTGAAGGCCAGTATGTTGGTGTGACCGGATCAACACCCAGAGGTGATGTTAAGGGGGGGGGGGGGGGGAACCCTACTTGATCTGTCGTGTAAACAGTGTCTTGGTCGCTGTAGGTAGGTATGGAGGTTTTCGCATGAGGGAAGTGGGAGCTAGATTCAATAATTTTAAAAGTTTGGTGCACGTCATTGCAGCCCTCCCACCAGTGCGGGTCCCCCTTGCCCGGTGTGACGTCACTAGTGCACGAAACTTATAGAAATCCTAGAATAAAAACTAGTTAGGTATCGTAGGAGAGTGCGGTAGGTGTCAAAATTCTCAAGATAGAATCTACTTTCATTCAAAGATTTAAAAAAATAAAAAAATAAATAAAAATGATAATAGTAGGTACCTAATGATAATAATAATAAAATAAAAGAACATTTTTCAGACCCATGGGTAACCTACATAATTTTTACCACGATAACTTGCTGGGTGGCGTCTTCCGTAGTTTCGCATTTAGCTTTCGCTTCTTTTGGTTTAATTCATTCATGAGTGGGGCGTTTTCTCGCACTCGACGCATTTAGGTTGTTTACGCCTCGATCTGCGTCAACACTACCTACCATCCAGGTTAGCTAAATAGGCAGTATGTGGATGGGTCTACTAATGGGCGAGAAAACCAGTAAAAATATATAAATAAGTTATGAGCGCCACCCCTCGATTAGAACAGAGATTAGAGTAACACCGCCTAACCAGTAGCGGAGGTAAAACTGGGGAGGTGGAGTACGTAGGTACACACAAGTATGCGCTATTTATCAAGTTATACTGTCCAAGCATGCCTTTTTGCCCTATCCACAACAAAATTCCAGTTTTATATTTTGTTCTCAAGTAGTTTTTGGGCGATTTCATGGTTCTATTTATATTTCTAAACATTATATACTTACAGTAAAAACCAGTCGTAAGAACCAGTCGAGGCCTGGGGGGAATAATGTTTCCATCTATCACAACGGTCAAAAAAGAGTTTGGTAGTGATGTATTCTTGCACTGCTTATCACGTGTCGGTGTTTATGATAAAAGAGGAGCAAAACCTTCACATATTATAGCTGATTAATACCGAACACCTTCGCATGATCCCTCATGCGTCGGGTTCCTATTAGGCAGGGAGATCATAATTTTCAAAATTGTTTTGCTTCAAAAACATTTTATTGATATGTGACCTGTAGGTTCCGCCCCGACTAAAATTCCATTCTGAATAACAAGCTGGTACATGCTAGCTACAAGAACCCCCTCAGGGCGACATCCCCTAACGTGGAGCGTCCAACATTTTCCACTAATAGCAAAACCCTATGTGAGAGGACAATGCACATTAAAAGATTTTGAAGGGGAGTTGGGTACCGAGGACAGCAATTTCATCAGTAAACCCAAGAATTAGGTACTGGTCTGAAGGAAAGATAAGGTTAATCGAATGTTGAAGAGAAGTCGGGACAAGGAATACCCCTGATGAATGCCACTGAGGACAGGAATGGCCTCAGGCTGACCTACAGAGCAGGTGATAGGCCTGTCATGAGGTCCCTTGCGACACCACCCATCTGGTCGCCCACACCCTGAGCATCTAGTGTCGCCACCACAGAATCGTGCTGGACGGATCCAAATGCGTTGGCCAGGTCTAGGCACGCTGTGCACAGCTGCCCTTGTGATGTTCGAGCATCTTGATTGCTAGATTCGATTACCTATATAATTATGTTCGAACACATTATCATATAGCATAAATCCCTTATGATGGGGTAAATGAAGTTACGTTCTGTACACAAAATAGTCAGCTTGACAGACAATAGGACAGTATATAATTTGTATAGTGTCAAGGAAAGGGAAATTTGGCGCGAGTCTTAAAGAGTCGCTTCAGCATTGAGGCATTTAGGTGTCAAAATTGTTGTCGCCTGTTTCCAACAAGGATGTATTTGCTGGAAACGGAGGCAGGTATTTTTTATAATAAGAGAAAGGACGAGGTATTCAGTGTCGAGAGTATTCCAGCTATAGTCGATTTTTTTCCACCTCAGATGTGTTCTCGAAGTATAAAGACGATCGCTCCCGGGGCGAAAAGGGTGATGAGCACAGGATCAGTCGCTCAAGGGCCCTCCGAGGACTGGCCTGTCCTAGTTGAGGGCGCCAGGCGTCTTCAAAATATGTAATATCATCTTCTACAGGGTTGGGGCATATCAGTTGGAGGGTTGAGAATTGTCCGGACTACGTCGATTTCTTTTGTATACTTTTTGAATAGCAACATGGGAGGGGGGCACGATTTTGAGGGGTATCAATTTCAATTTTTTCAATTTCATCTATTTGTATAAACCATGATGGTATTAAAAAGGGGTCGGTTCATTACATTCTAATTCAGTACATAAACGAGTTTTGGTATCTACAACTTATTGTCAAGTAGACTTGAATCTTGCGCTCCGTTTTTACAAATCCATCATCCAACACATAATTTATTTTTCGTAGTTTCGAATATTCCCCGAAATGCAGAACAGGAATCTTTCTACATTTCACGTAGTGTTTTAATCGCTTCCTCGTGCTCTTTCAGCCTCGTTGCTATAATGTCCAATGCTGAAATTATTATCTAAATTGATCGAAGCTACGATCAGCTGAGACGCGGAAAGAATGAACTCACAACTTCTGCAACCTCAGCAATAGCGTCTGTTAACACGGCCGCCGGATCGTAACAAAAAAGTGCCAGTCATGCAGCATGGCTATAAGAGCGAATTTTCAAAGAAATACTCGTGCTATTGTGTAAAAAGATGATATAGCGAGAAAGCGGAGTTTAAATATAGAAAGTCTGAAATAATGCTGAGATCCAGCAAGTAGTTATGGTAGGTTATTTATATATGTATATACCAATATAGGTAGGTATATATTTTGGCAATTGGTTGACTAGTGGGTGATGTAAAGTGTTGGGTGTAGAATGACCAAGTCTAGTCGTGGTTTTTACCTTTTAATCCCGACGTTTCGGTGCCTGATTTGCGCCCTAATCGTGGAAAGAAATATTATAATAAGGCGTTCAAAGGCAAAGTGGTTACATAGTGTAGTTGGTCAGAGAAATACTTGTGAGGAAAACGCCCAGAATGGGTGTGATAACCAGTAGGTATATATGTATATATGTAGGTGGTAGGTATATATGTATATAGGCGTATACCTATATATAACTATATAGGTATATAGCTGTATACCCGCATAGCTATAGCTGTAGCTGTAGCTATGGTAGGCTAGCTCTACCCGGCATGCGTTGCAATGCCACCCAAAGAAGGAAAGTGTTTGCGTTTAATTTTATTTATTGAAGTGCTTTTGGATACAATATTTTTCCGTCTGGTGCGTACACGAAACCAGGTTTTTCGACAAGTGAGCCACATACAGCGTGTAAAAGACTCACGCGCCCAGATAGTAAAATGTTTCTACAAATTCAGAAACCTTTGTGGGCGTGCGCACAACTCACCAACGCATCATCTCAATCGCATGAATGCTATAGGAATGAATACGGGGCAAAAAAGAAACTTTCATACAATTATGTAGATAGAGTTAAGTGTAATCTATACATATAATAAAACAGTGTCTGTTTGTTTGTCTGTTTGTTTGTCTCGGCATCAATTGAGAACGGCTGAACGTAGAAAGTTGCGGCTGGTACCATTTGACGCAAAATTTATCTGGGAAGGTTTATGAAAAAACCGCATTTGAATCTGTCCATTCGTTGAAACGCTATGAATGAAATACTACTAAAAAACGTGTTATAATCACTTCTATGAGGACGTTTATGCTTATAATAACTTTGAACGGTTGGACGTAAATCCGATTGTAATTAGATTCTGGATTCAGCTCGACGAGTACATTCAAGTGGTACTTCAATCAGGATGTTAGTGGGAGGGGGGTACAGGTTATGAGAGGGGGGGGGGGGTCTACAGAAATTTCAAAACTACTTGACCAATTGGAGTGCAACTTTGGGAATTTGTTGTGTGAACATTGAGGAATGTTTCTAACCAGGTAGGGAGGGTTCATGGGATACGAGGGGGGGGGGGGTTAAAGGCAGTTAGGGTTGGCATTGGGGAAGGTTTCTGATCAGTTGAGGAGGGGGGGTTACAGGGGGTGTCTGTTCTACCGTTGCGAAGCGCGGGTACACAGCTAGTAGTGTATAAAGTAGAAATCATGAACCTTTCCAGCAGCTGGATGAACTGGTAGTACTTACCATGAAAACCAGTACCAAAATCAAATTACAGCTATCCACGGAGGAGATATGATTTGAGCAACCCATGTGCAATACCTATAGTTAACCCCTTTTTATATACTAGATACTTACTCGATTAGGTACCTCATACGTCACCAGTCCCAATTAGCTACATTTTTTAACTATTTTCAAGATTTCTAAAAGGGCAATTGGAATTTCCACAATCAACGCCACTTGTTATATGTCGCACACATGCTGCCACTAAACTAAGGTTAAATACACTAATTTGTTAAAAAAAAAAAAAGAAAACTCATGCGCCAGATATTGTGGAAACAACAACTCACCAAAGTTTCATCGCAATCGAATGAATGGTAGAATGGTATAAGAACGCATAAAGGACATAGAAAGAAAGAAACATTCATTTTTATATACACAGGGTGGCAGAGTTAAGGTCGTACCACCGGGCAGAGGTTGATTCTACAACTAATTTCTGATAAAATGTGTCCTATAACATTTATTTTTTTGACCGCTTAAAATCCGAGTTTTTTTCACTTTTAAGATTTTTTCGTGTTTTCGACCTTAAGTCACAAAACGGCCATAACCCGCTTGATTTAAGGACTAAATGATTGTGCCGCCTGAAAGAGCATTAAAATTCCTACCTCCCTGAAGCCAAATCAATTTTTTTTTTTTAAAGAACTCAATTGGTGATAAACCTGAAAATCAGACTTTGTCAAATCTTGGAAATTTTCAGTTTTTCAAACGTTTGTGGGTCTTAGTGATTCCACCCTTTTCTTCTCACTGTAACCCTAAAAGTTGGCCCAAAAGCTCAGCTTTCCAACGATATGATCAAAAAATGTTTCACAGTGGACTAGTGAGGTAAAATCTTCGTTTCCGTGCTAAAAACCGTGGATTTTTCAGTACAAATCGACGTTTTTTGCTAATTGACATTGTTACCATAAAATGAGTTAGGCAGCAATCTTTTCATACTTTTTCTCGGTGAGTCGAATGGTGGCATTCCCGACACTCCCCAACCAGGTAAAAACCGATTTTTTGACCCATTAGGCCTAAACACCTAAAACCCAAAACTGTCCTCTTTACCTTCGTATTTAAAAAATTAAAAATAATAAACACTTGAAAATTAACCTTATCTGGAGGTTCTGCATAGCAGGTATTTGAAATGCCCTCCATTTTGGTCCAATCAAAATCGGCTCCTGCGTCGAATCCCATCAACCGCTACGCTGGCTCCAGCACATGTGCATTCCGGCGGAATGTATCGCTGCAGAGGTGGATTCTCTCCACTAGATCTCGAGTTTCGGGTTGAACTTCGTAAACTTTTGAATTAAAATGGAGCGCATTCCGAAAACCTGATATACAGAACCTCCAGATAAATATAATTTTCATATATATATTATTTTTAATTGTTTACATACGAGTAGGTACCTAATACAGTTTTATTTCATTCAAACGTCAATTTCCTCAAATCGTCTTTGCTTTTCCGTGTTAGAAGTCCGAACCTCTCGAGCCTCTCCAACCAGGTAACAACTGATTTCTTGATACATTAAGCCTACCACGGTTTATCCACATATAATATGACAACTGCTAAACAACAGAATTTTACGCTTACAATAGGGCTATGGGTCAAAAAATCGGTTTTTACCTGGTTGGGGAGTCTCGGGAGTGCCAGCATTCGATTCAACGAGGAGAAGTATGCATGAAAAGATTGCTGCCTAACTCATTTTATGGTAACAATGTCAACTAGCGAAAACCGTCGATTTGTACTGAAAAAAATCCACGGTTTTGGCACAGAACCGAAGATTTTACCTCACTAGTCCACTGTAAAACATTTTTTGATCATACCGTTGGAAAGCTGAGCTTCTAGGCCAACTAGGTTTACAGTCAGAAGAAAAGTGTCGAATCACTAAGGCCCACAAACGCTTGAAAAAACTGAACATTTCCAAGATATTACAAAGTTTGATTTTCAGGTTTATTTTTCACCCATTGAGTTTTCTTTAAAAAAATTTAATTTGCTTTAGGGAGATAGGACATTCAGTGCTCTTTCCGGCGGTATAATCATATTTGGTTTTGGTCATTAAATCAAGAGGGTTATGGCCATTTTAGTGATTTAAGGTCGAAAACAAGTAAAAAATCTTAAAAGTGAAAAAACTCGGGTTTTAAGCAGTCAACAAAATAAATGTTATAGGACACTTTTTATCAGAAATTATGGGTAAGTTCCGTTATATGCCCCCAATTCTTAAATTTTTTTCTATTAACTTTAAACCTTGTGAAACGGCTAAGAAAAAGGCTTATATATAAGCCTTTTAGGCTTATATATAAGCCTTATATATAAGGTAAATCCATCTTGAACACTGAACACAAACACAACTTGACTGCACAGGAAATAGAGTTGAACTGAAGCGTTGCGATGCCGAACGACATGCCGTATTCGGAATTCCCGAGAAAGATAAGATAACATAATAATGCCCCCAATTCTTAAATTTTTTTTCTATTAACTTTTCTATTAACTTTCTATTAACTTAATAGAAAGCCCTTGTTAAGCAAGGCTAAAAGTGTCAGTTGTAAAAGCGCCAGCACCTGTTCATTGGGGAAAGAAGGTAGAAATTGGTAGGCAGAAAAAACGCGCTAGCGAGCATCCAGATCGCTTGACAATGCATTCCACTAATCTATTCAGAAGTCCCAAACAACCTGCTCATTCACGGGATAGTTTCTGGGATTGTTTATCTTTTTTGAGATGCGAGCGCTAGCGAGCATCCAGATCGCTTGACAATGCATTCCACTAATCTATTCAGAAGTCCCAAACAACCTTTAATAGAAAAAGTTAATAGAAAGTTAATAGAAAAGTTAATAGAAAAAAATTTAAGAATTGGGGGCATATAACGGAACTTACCCGAAATTATTTGTAGAATCGACCCCTGGCCGGTTTTACGACCTTAACCCTGGCTCTCTGTATATGTAAAGATGCGAGAAGGATTACCCCGAAGTAATTAGAAGTGTAGTTTTACACACCGACATTTTTTGTACCTACTGCGTGTCGACTCAACCTCATGCTTAGCTGTGCCACTTAGTTTAATAAATAATAATGGGTGATTATCTGTTTTATACGGTTATTTACGGTATTATATTTACATCAATTTAAACCTACCTGCTACAACTATCAATACAATTTTACCTTTCATCAGAAATCTACGATGGTGTGCAGCGGGTCGGTAAGTTTATAAAATCCCTCATTACAACTTTTTGTGAACTTATATTATATTAAACTTCTCGAATTAACCTATTTTTGGCCCCTATAAAGTTGAACTTTACCCACGCTTTCAAAGATACGTTCATTATTGAAATATTCCCTGGGTTTCAGCATCACATCACCAGTCAATACCAGTGTTTGACAAATTATATAATTTGTTCGTGACTAGCCTATTTTACCGACATCTAAGACTTATAAAGTTTGAAGTGACTTTACTTTTTTGAGAAAAATATTTGTATCATCGAAATAGTCCCTCTTTCTGTCTTTAATCACAATCCCACACAAGCTCAGGAGAATTAATATTGATTTTTGGCGATTGTAGCCCTGATTACAAATATTTTTGACTCCCAAAAATCCACATTTTACCCCTCTTCTGCATGAAAAACAACTGAAATGGTATTTTTCCGTGTTTTTATTTCTTCATTTACCCTTACAAACCACTTTCAGAGATGTATGTGTCAACTGTTCGCAATTTTAGCCGATATTACCGATTTTTTACACCTAAAAACTCAAATTTGACTCCCTTAGAATTTTTGAAAATTGCTCATTCTTTGAACTCATCCTTTCATTTATACAGTACAATTGTAGTACAAATATATTGGCGAAATTTCGAAATTTTTATCATGTACCCAAGGTCAGAAAGATATCGTCTAGAGTGACACATGAATAAATATATAAATATATATAAATGTTTGTTAAAATCTAGGGATTAATTCAGGGTGCTCTAAAACGGATTCCCCTACAAAAATTTCAAGAATTCATGTTGTGAAAATGTTGGACCCATTGCAATAGCTTTATTTTCTTTGAAAATTCGCTAAAAGGATAAAGCCACATTAATTAGTGTGGTAAACTTCATCGTGCACTGTCCAGTGAATCATCGTGACAGCAAACTAAAATACCAAACAAAACTGCTCACATTTGCGCGTCTTGTCAACTATAGTAACATTAATTTTAAGAATACTATCACGTATTAGTTTTTTAGTAACTAGATTGTGATGTTGAAATAGATGGGATAAAAAAAGAAAGAAAGAAAAAAAGAACAGCCGTTTCGACGGTACGGAAAGTCACTGATATCAACTTTTTCAGCGATGTTGGAAAAACGGTCATTTTTGACCATGGTTTTCGACAATAATGCCGGGTCGAATTACAAGTTGTAGGTAAGACAGTAAATTTTTCTGTAGGATGCATAATCATTTTAGGAAACAAGGAAATTCAAGCTGTGGTCCAGAGTCAAGAGGTTTGTCCCATGAGATCTGTGTTGATACTTGCAATAAAAAATTAACACCATGTTCCCTATCTGCTTTCCTAATTTTGCCACCCATCCAGAGAATCGGGGAACTGGTGGTGGTGAGAGGGGCAGACGATTTGTCAACACCGGGTTAACCTTCCCCCATCACCACTTCCCTCATATTAGTTTACCTCGCTTGCTTCCCTGAGGAGGTGTAAACAGATATCGATTTATCGATAAGGCCTATTAAAAGGCATGGGGTGAGAGCTAGAATCGTCCAACCCTCCAAAGGGATTCCTGGTCGATCAGGTAAATGAGTTAACCAAAAACGTCTCTACTCGATGTTACTTGCATAAGTCATTGCTTCCCAATTTTTATTGGGAAAACCACCATGAATGCCAATGAGTGAGTATTGGTAAGGAGAATTAGGATATTTTTTCAGTGCAAAAGCATCGGTATGAAATGAGACGAGACCGAAAAGACGCCTTTTGACGGTATATTACGTGTGGATAAGCTCGAGGTGAGACGTGAAGGAGGGATTTTTCTTGGGTGAAGTAAGGCGACGCAACTAAACTTGTATAAGGTCCGCCTTCTTTTTCTCGTGAGGGAGACATCATTCATCCACCGAGTTTTCTCAGGTCGTGAGTTAGTAGAAACTTGAGCAATTATTGGGTAATAAGAATCAGCTTTCAACGGCCATTTCGAGTTTGTAAAGTTTAAATTAGGGGTTCGTTTTTGTTAATTTTGGTACAGTACAGTACCCCTCACAGTGCAATACTTGAAGCAAACTAATCTGGTATCTCTTTAAACACTGACCCTGATGATGCTATTTGAAAGCAGCACCGAGGTAATTCAATGGCATGGGTGCACTCTTTGTACCTGTCAATATAAAACTGCCTATATGATACTAATAAATGTGCGAATAATCAGCCTTGGGCAGCCCAATTTAGAATTTCATATTATCAGGACTTATCGTGAGGGCCTGACCAAGTGGGTTTTATTGGAGAGTGGTTGGGAGAACCTCTTTATCAAATGGTTATCTACTCATTTGTTTAGTCCGATCTGAATGTAAAATTATCAATATAACACAATTTACTGCTATCCTATACAACGAACGAGTGACAGCTACAGTCCAGCTACAGTTTAAGATATTCAGAGTATGCCGCCAGTACTATGAATAGATCTAAAGCTGCATGGGGAATCATCAAAAAAGTAATAATAGTTTCCATCTGCACAGAAATGCCTCCTCAGATTTCCGGTCTTACCGCTAATACTTCAAAAAATTATATGGTTAATATATCGAAAAAATTCGATCGGGAATCCCCAGTTGACGGACAGCGGTCTATCCAAAGACTCTCATGAGTCAACACTTGAGTATGTATTGAAAGAAATCTAACGACAATTAATTATTGTTGGAGCTTTTAACTTTTGTCGTCAATTCATCCATTCGACAGAGTATCCGCAAACTCTCTCGAGTACGCCAAACAGAAGAGAGTAAATTCTTCGACCTATGATGGATGTCACTCAGTGAACACCATGACGTCCATGGGGAAGAGTGTGGGAAGAATAATAAGTGTTCAAGTTATGAGCTATTATGAGGATAGCAATCTTCTCACTCCTAACCAATTCGGATCACAGCGCGGTCGTAGTACGTGCAAAGTTTCCTTCATCGGAAAAACAGCTTTTAACGGCCACGATAATTCAAAATCATCTTAGTGCTATCCCTGCTACATGCAGTTCACAAGAGCTCCATAACTGGGTTAACATTATGTTATCGATCTACCAAGTTATCTACAAAGCCCCGAGGTTTCGTTGCTGATTTTCGCCAATGACATGCATTTCCGCTGATTTCTACGCGAGGCGGGTTGCTCTAGAAGTGCAGACGCAGGAAAGATTGGCGAGATGGTGTTTCTTCAACAAGGTGAAATTAAATGGGAGTGAAACTGAACCACTTTCAATTTGATTAAAGGAAGGCGGAGGCAGGACGGTAAATTTCCTAGGGCGCGATCATTTACGTTGGGCAGAACACGTCATCTTATACATACGAAATATTATAATATACGATAATTACCAGGAATTATTTTCTTGGTTCATCACTTATCCATTATGATAAGTGCGTGTGAGTAGGCTCGTTTCCACGTTAAAATACCTGCAGTATGGATGGGTCGGTAAACGGACGCAGCACTTTCACACTATTCTTAAAGTTAAATGCACGTGAAGTACCTACCTAGTGCGTACTTGCGCAAACGTGTCTTTTCAGAACTAACTGAAATCCCTATTATTTCGAAAATCTATGTTCATGATGGGACCAAATAATGAGTTTAGTTGAGAGCTACGAGTAAGTACTTCATAAATGGTGTTATAAAATTATCAGTTACATCAACCATTTATTTTCTTACTAATTATAAATTAGGCCGGGCCGTGAATCCATGGATTGGAGTAAGCTAGATTATATATAATTTTTGAACAAGCAGAAGCACTTCTCAGAACTACCTACGTAGGGGTGTTACGAGTTCGTGAAAACCGATAATAGGTACTCGTACTTTTGCCAAGAAATGCCAAGAAACAGACCTTGGGAGCAGTGACAGCACTGTGCTGGAAACTCATCGGTCTTGTGGAGGACGTAGCAGTTCAAAAGTTCAAATATCTCGAAGTACACAGTTGCGTGCCTCGTAAGAACCACACATGTCGGTGGCTTCACTGATGGGTAACTCTGGAAACGAACGTTCAAGGAAAAGCCCAAAACTTGAACTTCCAATGTGATCAACACACTGACCTAAAACGAAGGGAAGGAAAAAACAGGCAAATAGCTGGGAGGGGAATGGCTTGAGGGGTGGGGGGGCTATACGTGGTCTGATATCTTGATGTAGGTACTTGTCATGTTGAGAGTCTCGGAGCCGGTACGAGGCTCTGATAACTTCATTAGAACTTCGATGAACACAGAGTAACAGAGTGACGGAGCACATGGTGGTGGGGGTACGAGGGCGCAGATGTGCTTCTAGGAACCCATACTCAGCACTTTCCTTGGAGGATCAGCATTAAAGTTATTCTAAAGAGATTTTTCAACCTCTCTTATTTCTTTTAGCAAACCGAATGATTCATCTTTAAAAATTACTTAAAATAAACAGAATTACAAGCCAAAAGCTATCTATCTTTCCTATTTCTTCTACTGCATCTGTTGCCGCTCGTACGATTTGGATGTGGTTCCATTCGAAACCAATATTGACCTACCAATTTATTTTTCCATTATAGGCTAGAGAATATTATGGCGCTCCAGTAAGTTGATAGGTATCATATTTCAAATCGACAGTGCCAAAATTAACAAGAATTGTTTTTGTATGCTATTTGACAATTTACTTTTTTTAAATATTGCTTTCTTTACTTATTCTGATAAATATTTGACTTATGTATCATGCCTCTGAACCTAATGGGCGAATTTGGTGAGTCTGGAGGGACTTGGCTGTTTGAATGGTTATTGGTTGCAGGGTTATTTGGGGGGCAGCTTCCATTTGGTGGTTGGTATTGTGTATTAGGAGGTTGGGGGGGGGGGGGGGGTATTTTCTGCTGCACTGCTAAATAGTATGGCGTTTGTGAGAGATTTTGGAAAACAATTTCAATTAAGATGGTTCTTATGTCATTTAGAACTTGGTGTCACTTAGTTTCAGAGCTCTGTATTTCAAATTTAATGCAGCATTTATTTTCTGATGCAGGGGGTGATGTGATTGAAAGTTAAGAAAGCGATCGGTCTTCAGTGGTTTTCTCCACTAGTTTATACCAATTGAGCCATCTGGTTTTCTAATGGTCAGCACGCCTGGAAATGGTAGGTGCCCTTCTTCATTTTCAAGTTCTATGGTGAACTGCAGTTTATTTTGCAAGCTATTAAAAGTGTTAGTACTGTTTCTGCTCCTGTAGGTATGGTTACATAAAGGTCGTCGTCAAATTTACATGTGAAGGGGAAATCAAATGGAAGGAGGGGGAGAGCTTCGCCCAATATTTTGGACATGACTAGATCTGCAAGAACTGGAGCTACTGGGGATCCCATTGCGATTTGATTAGGTAGAATTTAGCTTCATGTTTTACATAGCCTTCCTCTACACAAGTTTTAATAATTCTAAGAAGTCCTGTCTTGTGAGTTTAGTGTGGCAGTTGAGGGTACCCCAATTTTCATTAATGATGGTGTTGACTAGTTGGAGGGGGATGTTGGTAAATAGGGATTTTGCATCCACTGATGCCAAAATGGAGGAACTTTTTTCGTTTTAATGGAATCATGAAAGTGGAAAGAGTTCTTTATGGTATATTTATCTGATATAAAGTTGCTTAGGATAGTGGAGAGAAATTTAGTCCTTTAATATGTTGGACTATTGAAGAACCTTACTACATGGCCACATGGACTACTCCGTATATCCTGGGTGGTGTGCTCTTGTGTTTTGTTAATTTAAATTTAGTGGCCACGTCTACTTTTTTCTTTATCTAGTTTTTGAATTAACTTATTATTTTTGGTTTGAAGAGCTGTAGTGGGATTCCACCGTTTCTCTGTTACAAGTTCATAGGTTGTTGTGTCCATGAACAGTGCTTCCATTTTTTCTTTATAATAATAATACTTATAATAATAATAATAATAATACTTTGTTTATTCATTCCTATTGGTTTTATCAGAATTAAAAATGACCAGATTGGGGTGAGTTTTGAGGAAAAGTTGTGTCTTAAATAGTTTGTTGTAATATTCAGGTTTGTTGTTTTGTTTGTTTCATTTTATTAGTGAAGTTTGTAATGATGTTGGTTACTTGTCCGCGTATCATGTTTTGATCTCCCGAATCTGCACATTCATCTAAAAAATAATCTAAATAAAACTAATTAAAGGCCTAGATGATGAAGAAACGATTTGACTAACCGTCAAGACCCCCCACAACATACTTATATGTATATATTCACTCTCCACCTGCAGATGTTGCTAAAAAGCTAACGAACTAACTTATCGAACAATAAATGTTAAAAAAAGAAAATCTCACTCATAAAACTTAGCTCATAGTTGGACCTCTGTGAAAAGTTCGTAAACAAATTGCATAACTTATCGTAACCCACTTTCAACTGAAGACGCAGAAACTGAGAATTGAATCCTAGGAAAGCATCTTATAAATCTTGGGCGAAAATGAGCTCAAGATTTCCACGTAACCTGTATTGACGGAACGGTAAGAAATAATTGTAACTGATGATATGTTTAATGAACTGTTTTGTTTCGAAGTCATATCGTTTGCATCCAATAGCTCCCTCACAAAATAATGTGCTGGTTTAGCTTATAAAGAAGTTGAAGAAATTTAAAGGGGCTAAAAAAAAAGAGTTTAACACCCAAAACTGACTCATCTTAATAGTGTGAATGGGTTACTGCGTTGAGTGTTAATCATCAACTCGCATTCCGCATTTCAGCCGCAAGGAACAAATTTGGTTCCGTCTGTCTGTTGCAACCACCATAATTATGTTATCAAGAGAATAATCCGAACGAGCTAAAACTTTGAGAATATGTTTGATAGAAATTTCAGTACTTTTGGATTGTTCTTCCGATAAGATATATATATATGGTGGTTGAAGTGACTTGCATACCGCTAGACAGACACGGAATAAAATTGTTTTCTTTCATGTCTGAAAAAAATAAAAGTAGAAATTTTGACTTTAGCGTGAATACAATATTCCTCTATCTTTGGCAGTGAGGAAGCAAAACAGCATGGTCATATAAATTCCCAGTATCATTTTCGATGTAATATAACCTACTGCCCAAGTACTGGTCCGCTGGAAACAGATGAACTGTTGCCCCTTGATATTACTGTGAACTCCTCAAGTTGAAAATGTATCAACAATTTAGTCGCCATCCGCCATAACTTCTTGTACTGAACCGTTTGGAGCAATTACAGTACCTAGGTTGCTCATTTTATCTTCGTTTTTTCTCGAAAATTAGCTATGAGTCCCAGATTAATTAGGATCGGAACCATAGCGTCTGCGCATGCCATTACGTGATATGATAATACCATATAATGATTCAGCATTCATGCAGTCTTTATGAATGTGATCTTGCTATAAACACCCCATGACTGGCAGTTTTTTCCCCGCATATGTCGGCTTTTGAATGGTCGTAAACGTATTGGCCTGTGAAGCAGGCTATTCCTTCCCTTAGCTTTGGGTTGTTCTTCCATTAAAATATGATCGAAAACAATATTGCCCTTCCTCACCTAAACTCCCAGCTTCCGAGGGGAATTCTGCAAAACACAGAAGTCGGTGAACGGGACAATCGAAGTTTGTTTGAATCGAAACGGAGACTCTAAAAATAATTAGAGCTCGACCCAACGGATCTATAAATAAACAGCGGCACTATTAGCCGTTAAAGAGTTCGACCGGGAAGGTTCCCAGAAGCGGGGCCCTGTAGTAATTAACCACCTGAACAAGATAGCAAATTAAGTATACATGTTTTAAACGAACAAAAATGAATACCTACACAAAAACCGGATACTGAGAATTTATAATGTACACAAAAATTTACACAAAATACACGAACATTTAGGATATACGTACTAAAATGGCAGATGCATTGCAAAAAAATGTATAGTTTCTACTAAAACACATCATATTATACTAAAACACAAGTCATCGGCCACTTCTGAGGGGCCAAGCCTAAAGGACGGCAGTTGACTGTGATAGATGATTCTAACTGCAGCAGCAACTATTGTGCAGCAAGCAGGAAGAACTATTGTTCTCTGTCATGGCCTCACTCTGCACAAACTCTCTTAAATTACACTGTAAAATTAAAAAAACAAGGCCATTGTTAAAAATGGCATTAAATTTCCGATAAGGATATGGTCCTAAAATAAAATTTGGAATACATTCAGTGGGCGAAAAATTGGATTGAAAATACAATTTTCTCAAATTTGCAAAATCACTATTTTCTCAAATGGCTCTACGCCTCAAAAATAATGGGTGATTGAACGTGGAAGTGACCGGAAAAACTTCTTCAGAATCTTAGCTGGCGTGTTTATTTTCATTTACTCCTCTAGTTAGGGGAGAAAATCACGTTGAATGCAAAAAACGGTGTTTTTTTGGGGAAATCTTGTGTTTCAGGGTAGGTATTTATTGGAAAGGAATTTAGTGGAACGACTGTGTATTCCCATATTTCCACTAATACGCAAAAATATACTGTTATACCGGTTTCGGTGCTCCAACCATCAGCAGTAGCAAAAGTAACCGTTATTGTTTTTTACTGACGATGATCTGATAACCGAAACCGCTTTAACAGTATATTTTTATTCCCTTCCAGTTCGGTATTAGAGATTCTGGTGATCTTAGATTTGAAGATGACCTGCCAATTGCGGTCATATTCATAACTTAGCGAATGTATATATGGCAGGCTGCCATATATATACATTCGCTAAGTTTCATTCCAGTTAGAACATCTTTAGGAATTTTACGAGTACTTCTATTCTCCAGATTCCACCACCCACTCTCGTGCAACGCCTTGAGCGATAAGATCAGACAACCGCCTGAGAAACTTGCACCGGCTGTCCGGTTCGGCTGGTGGATCCGCATCGCAGTAAAACGCTGCTGGAACTGATCGTGTTTTGTTTCCTCAGGCTCAGCAAAGAGTATCTCGCGGCCGTACTGTTTCGCCGAACCATTGGAAACAACAAATTAAGCAATATTCAAAACCAAAAAGTGAAAAGCTGAATTGAGAGGCAAAATTAATGTTTCAATCCTCGATTGTTTCAATCGACTGCTATTTCACTATGGTCAAATACCGGATCGTCCTGCCCAAACCCTGGTATCCCAGGTCTATAATATGTACGTTTTCTACGTTTTCCGACAACCACCCAGTCGAGATCTGACGGTCACTTGCTTTGGTTTGGGAGTTCGAATAAACCATAAACAAACAATGCAAACAATATTTCCGAAAGAAGATGTAAAAATATTCGGAACCTACATTCTGTACGTCTACTAGCGATGTTATCAAGTTACTACCGTCCTGCGATGAAGGATGCCTGGATGGGAAGGCGTTATCTTCGACCCAAGAAACTGCAAGCTGTTGCGCTGAGCTTGAGCTAATCGCAGATTAGTGACTTGCAAGTCGTTGAGATGACGCGTGGAATAATAATGGTTAAGGTGAGGGAAACCTAAAGGGCGAGTTATAGAAATAAGAATTCGAGGATCGCCTACCTAATTTTGAATTATCAAGGGTTAGCGTTTAATTCCCAAATTATCTCAAATGTTTTCAAGAAACCTCGTAGTATTTACAATTTACTACAATCAGTTTGTCGAATACTGCACTACGACGTCAAAAACTAATGTCACCGTCCTTTATTTTAGTTTACGTCTCACTCTTTTGGGCCGCTCTATATCCATTAATCAGCCAATAATGTGGAGTACCCATGACTTCTGTTTATATTTTTGAATGAAAGCAGATTCCATTCTACGAATTTTGAGACCAACCGCACTCTCCTAGGATGAAAAATCACGGCAATTGACGTCACTTGCTGCCGAAAAGTTGAAAGCCCATAGAAAAAAAACTATTCATCGTAGGAGAGTACGGTTGGTCTCAAAATTCCTAGAATGAAACCTCATTTCATCTAAACATGGAAAAGCAGTATAAACAGAAGGTACTCCTCATTCAACTGGCACTCATTGACCAAAAAAAATTATGCCTAGCAGAAAAAAGAGGTGTGCACTTGTTAAGCCCTACTTCAGAAAGATGAGGTATGTATGATTGGAATTAGCACGCGCCTCCACGACTTGCTGAATTCGAGTTTAGGTTTTGTCGGTTGCAAAAATACAATTTACCAAGTTCTTACAGTATTTCTCTCAAGCTCTATTTTTCACAGTGCTACTGACGCATTCCAGCAGTTTGTGATCATTATAGCACTATCGTTTACATCTTCCAAGAGATTTCCGTAGGGCGGTAAGTAGGTACCTACATATATGCTTCATTTCCTAAGAGTATATTGACTAAGTACTGAGTTCCTGGTTTTCGTTCGATATACCTAACAGTTTTTGTTGGTGAGTACCTACCAGTTAATAGATATGGAGAGCAAGGAATTTGTGATGAGATGAAGTAAGCAAAGCAAATAATTATATCCTATCATATTGGGTATTCATGTCACAGGCACATCGGTGGCAGACAACTTTGTAACGATGAACTTCACATAGGTTCATCAGGCATCAGGAGACCAACCCCCGCTTATCCTCAAAATTTGAGCTCAATTCAATTCTTTATTCAAAAACATATTTAGTATATAATGAAGAATATAAGTACAGAAACATGAGAAAACCAAGTTCATGAATGGGCCCCTAAGGTCTTGACGACCCGTCCAGGGGCTGGTTGTTGGCTTATTAGTTTGGATTCAGCGTGTACTTTTAGCTGGAAACAATATATTTACAGAAAATATTCAACTTGAGTGAAAAAAAAATTAATTTATATATGTATGGGTATGTAGCACCTATGCCATCCATATTCCAAGATAGTAATTACCTAAATACATAAAACCGTTACAATTACAGATCAAACCTATTCAAGAAGTGTGCAGGTTAGATTTGTGCATTTGCAGCAGGTATGCGCCTGTTCTTTTTTTGAAGGAATTAGTCGACTGATCTGATCGTAAGGTAGTCGGAAGTGAGGCGTATATTGTGGGAGGCAGCCATGGAAATTGTCTTGTGAAAAAATCAGTGGTAGGGCGGGGAACTCGAATTTGGCTACCCTCGGATGTTGCTCGGGTGACTCGCAGGACAATGCGGTGGGGTAGACATTTTTTAATAATTTGCGATAAGCAAATATCAATCTTGGTGAAAGAATATCCAATTTTTTTTAAAGATTTAAAAAGACCGAGTGATGATCCGAAGGAGGGAGTTGCACACAACATTGAGCGAGCGGAAGGTTTGGGCATATGCTCCGCCCCAGAATTCTATACCATGAATTGGGATACTGTTTACATATGCGTAATATTTATACTTCATTATTTGTATTTCCGTTAGATGATACGATACAAGGAATTGGGTATTTCCCTTGGGGGGGGGGGGGGGGGGGACTTTAATTTTTTTTTTGGGACACGGAACTAAAGTTCTTTCTCGATTTCTGAAACGCAGTCGAAATCCTCTAGCCCTTTCTCTCATTCAACATGAAAAACTGAAAAAATTTTAATCAAAATATTTAAAGTTTCTATGCTACCTTCTAGCCAACCTCAAACCCACCAATTATCCACATAAATATCCGCGTGTGAAGTAGTTTGTTTTCGCGTATTTCTCTTCGATGTGATTATACAAAAATTGTAAACCACCATTTCATTGGAAAGGTGTTGCTATTTCGAGCGAGTTGGTGTAGGAGATGGAGGGAGACAGAGCGATGTTAGATGGACAACTATCACTAGGACGGGCTTATTACTGACTTCGCGTGCCGTCGTGGCCTGTGTCAAAGTGTGTTGTGTTTATCAGGGCTCCTCATTCGCCGTCATCCGATACAATAGGAGGTTTCTGACGACCGAATCGCCACCCCAAACGTCGCCTGATTGATAGCAAACATTAATTTTAGGCGGCAGTTGACGAGAAACGCCTGGAGCAGACCGCTACATTAGGCGTTTTTGAAATAAATTAAGAGACGAGTCACTCGACCTTTAACGTTTCGACAATGATATTTTTGTCCGCGATTAATATCTTGCACGTGATGAAAACTGGTTCGAATTGAATTCAAATAGTTGAGTGGAACAATGTGTATAGCGTGCTTGCCACCGCACGCGCCGATGCGTTCGCAATAATTCATCATCGAACGGAGCTGTTATTTGGAGCTGTCTTCTACAACATGCAGCCGCATAGTGAATTGTCACTGTCAGTCGCAAATAATAATTCCCTCGTCAGAGGACCTTCCGATTGAGTGACTAGGAATAATGTTGGACCTGATGTTACGGCTCATAAATATGTAGTCTCGAAGACAGATAGAGTAGATACGCTCTTGGCTTCTGCGTCCTTATCATTATCTAGGTAAGTTTAAGAAGTTTTCCAAAATTTTAAAGTCACAAATACTCACAACATAATGATCATACAGCTTTCTATGGAGTTTTTTAGGTTCGGCCCCTCAGAAGTGGCCGAGGCCTTGTGGTGCTTACTTTTATGCAACAAATCAGTTTTTTGGCCGAACCGCTGCGTCGGCTCGTCCACGTGATCTTCATAAAACTCGCCCGAAGTCCTGAAAGCTGAATCTATAGAGGAACAGACTCGCCTAGTAGTACAACAAATAAGTAGGTATGAGCGGAAGATTGCGGAATTCTTTATGAATAAAAGGACGACAAGATTGGTGAGAATGAAACTAACGGCAGCATTGAAACAAATAGTGTTGTGAGAGCGAGCAAGCGAGCTTACACTTGACCTGAAACTGGCGCACATGTAGTATTCAAAGGCTAAACAAGGAATGGACAAGATATGCGCTATACTAGAAACAAGTACGCTTACCATTTTGGATATTGTTTCGAAAAGCCATCCTGAAACTTCAACGAGGGTTAAAAAGTACGCTGAAGCAGGTACTTTAAGCCAAATATATTACCATCTAGCTGAAATTTGACAACTGCGTTTTTATGTACCCCACTGACGAGAGCTCTACTTTAGCTGCCAAGAAGTCAGGTAAGCTGTGAATCCTGTTATCTACATCGAATATAAAAATAGAAATAACGAGGATTATTTATTTCATTTTAGACAAACTTTCAAATGACAACTAGGTACCCTTAATTTTTTTAGTAGAATTGGAATAGGATATTTTTCCGCATGCGCGAAATGTGCGCAATACAAACTAACTTGGTTTTTGTTTATTATTTTCAATGATGAATGATGAATGAAAAAATATTTACTCCCCCCCCCCCCCCTCCACTCTGAATTTGACGGTTTCAGTTTCAAGATAGGAGAATCCGAAAATGGAATTTCTGCCCGTCCGCCACACTTTCCTTATTATTACCATGAACCAAAATTAATGGAATTTGGGTTGTAGGTCCCATTTGGGGTCTTGTTGGTCCGCAAAACCCGGCGTTACTGTCAGTCGTCTCTAAGGGGTGAAATATAGGGGCTGACATTTTCAGAACGCCGCGCCGTAGCTCGAAAACGTTCAGTAGAAAGGTATGGTTTTTTTTTGCGTTGTTACATTTATCTCGAACTAAAGAATTTTTTGAGAACACCTGGAGCATCGTACGTTCAGCCGTTCGTTTACACCGAAAAACTTCGTCAACATGATCGTGAATGGTACGGTACAAATCCGGCCCAGATATCATTACTAGGGAACACATGATTACAATTACGCATGGCTGTATGAAATCGAGTTGGTTGTTCTGTAATATTATTTCATTTGAAGAATGATGGCTCTTTTGGATTTTGCTGATAGGTGCTTTTGCAACTTCATTAGTAACAACAAATAATTGAATCACGCGCATTTTTATGAAAATGCGATTTCCGGGCCGGCTCCAGTACTCGATTTAGGGATTTCCTCGAGGGTGGAGGGGGGGGGGGAGCACAAGGGTACGTATTGACCACAGAAAACAGTGATCTACGCAGGAGGGTAACGTATACAGGTAAATTTAATCATAAACCGTTGTGCAATAATTTTCGGCGTTTTTCACATGGAAATCTCCATTTTGTATTGCAAATTTAGATAGGTAATGCTTGATTTTCAAAAAAAAAAAATTAATCGTCACTACCATGTTTTATGGATGGGTTGATTCACGATTTTTGGGTACTTTTCAACGTTCAACAACTAAAAATTAAATAATAAAAACGGAGTTATTCAAAGGTTGTCTATTTCCACTAATACACGAAAAATACACTGTTATACCAGTTCTGGTGATCAACCCATCGTCAGTAAAAAACAATAACTGAAGGCACATTGAAGAGTTGGCCTTCTAGATAGTCCCAAAAAGTGAAAGGTGGTCGATTGGGTTTGGTTGTAAAGATGGAAGATGAAGATTGGCCATGAAAGTGAATGCCAGCAATTGAAAGGAAGGTAGGGTGTTGGGGGGGGGGGGGGGGGGGGGACCCAAGCTGTTACAGAAATGAATGCAATAATGGAGAAAAACTTGAAGGAATTACATCATTCTGTGAATTACCAAACCTATCACCCTTAATAATTCCGAATTTTTCAAGAACATCCAATATGCTCCCTTCCGGGCAGAAATGAAGAAACTCAACAAACTTTCCACCTGTAAGATCAAAATTGAATCTATGACTGGATTCATTCAAGTGACGTGCAAAGGCAGTATCCCCCTAATTATCCCTTAACTGTTTTTCATGCTCCTTTATCCTTTCTCTAAACTTCCGAACAGTTTGACCACAATAGTCAAGTCCACAAGAACACTTTAATTTATACGCACCACTTTTATCTGAACAATAGCTTTATCTGTAACTGAACTTAATGAAGATCTGAGATTATTTTCAGTTTTATATCCTACTTTGAACACTTTGGAAGTTTGTATTTTACCAATTCTGTCTGGAATTTTTCCATAATGCGGTATACTCATATTCTCCTAAGTCGCAGCTTCTCCAGCTAGATTTGAAACTCCTTCCCTACTCTTTTTTCAAACTACTGCTCTTTTTCCTAACTAACTACTCTTTTTTCTACCTAAGTACTGCTCTTTTTCCTAACTAACTACTCTTTTTCTAACTAAGTACTGCTCTTTTTCCTAACTAACTACTCTTCTTCCTATTCATTGATCCCTATTCCATATTTTATCAATGAGATCTTCCTCATCACCATTACTCGCTGCTATATTTTTAATAGCTGGGGGGGGGGGGGGGGGGGGATTGGCTCGAAAACAAATACCTACGTGATTTACCGCAAATTAAAATTTCAGGAATGACAATCATAAAAGTTGCATAAACAAATACAAAAATAACAGATTAAACAATGTGGACCCATTGCAATAGAGCAATTTACTCCACACATGCTAAAACACCAACATCAGGTGCGAATGTTGCAAGGGTAATCTGACCTTAAGGTTGATGGCGTACTCCCTGGGATGGATTGTATCTCTGTGTGCAAGGAACACTCCCGTAATTTTGAGAGGAGGTCCAACCTGAAGATGAGAGAAAACAAACACGTATACAAATCCGTTCCAAACCATTTTGAACCGAATTCCTGGAGATTAAACAATAACTATGAGCTTGTATTCTGAGGTGTTTATATTTGCGTAAGGGACCGCTGGTTACTTATAGAAAAAAAAAATTGCAGAAAGCGTGAGTAGGTAACTGTTATAATACCTAACTACATCTAAACATCTTACGGTGTACTACGAGTCTACGCGTATTTTACCCAGCAAAGGGTACGTTTTCACCAAGATGCCTTTCATACCATAATGCGCCAACGTCCCTGCCAGTTCAACACTACCTTGTGCAACACACGACCCATCATGTAATACGGCTCAGTCATACGACAATATAGAACTGCAACACCTACCAGGAACAATGAGCAGGTAGGTACCGTAAACCATTGATAAGATTGACGTCACGTCTATAACAAAATGCTCAATGGGAAGGAAGAAAGTGGTCGGGAGTCCTTGGTGCCCACGCCGAGTCCATCGGCCAGAAAGACCTTCCCAGATGTGCTTGAGCGGCTGGCAAGTTGTCCCGGTCCATCATGACTCCTCCCGCCAGTTCCTCGCGGCGATCTTAGTCCATTTCGGCACCCGGATTCGTGGCTACTGCACGATGACCCAACCGTTTCACAAGGTATTACAATGTTTGTTATTGCCTAACGGAACTGAGGCTCTTATTTGTATTTCAGATTGTCCTCACCGAGTGAGACTGCTTTTCGTTTATTATTTTCGATAATGAACCTTTCGAATCGAGTTGAAAAACAATTTTATAACCCCCCCCCCCCCCCACCACCAGAAAAATTTGATGGTTCCCGTTTCAAGGTTCGTGGAATCCGAAAATGGAATTTTCTGTCCGTCCGCCGCACGCCGTACTTGGCACTTTCCTTAGTTACCATTAACTAAAATTAATTAAATTTGGTTTTTAGTTCTGTAGTTCTTAGTAGTTTGCGGTTTGTAGTTCTAGATTTTGGGTCTAGATGATCCTCGAAGCTTGGCGTTATGTCAATCAGGGGGGCAAAAAGCTGCCCGCCAAACAGGGTTGAAAGAAATTTCAAGGTTTGGGGGAAGGAACAGGTTATTATACACACATCCAATAGCGAGGTGCGAAGGTTTACAACAGGGTGGTTGAGGGGTGGTGGGATGGGGGGGGGGGGGGTATAAAGTTTCCGTTTTTCGGATTTCTTGGCGGGCCCGACGCTTCGCGTCCCTGGATAGGGGTTGAAATTTTCAAAACGCCGTAGTTCGAAAACTGTTGATATAAGGGTATGGTTTTTATGACTTTTCAAACTGATTCCAGATTTTAGGAATTTTAGGACCACCCGGAGCACTGTGCATTCAGCCGTTTGTTCCCTGGATTTTGAACCGAAAAACTTAGTCAGCATGAGTGTGAATTACGGTATACATAACTCCGGCCCAGATATCATTGCTAGGGAACACCTGTCCTAGGGACGCGGGAGCGTCCCGCCCGCCAAGAAAACCGAAACCTCCATACCTACCTACAGCGACCAATAACTGTTTACACGCCAACACAATTAGGGGTTTTTACCCCACCGTAGCTCGGCTCGCTGGGGGTCTCCGGAGTTGATTTTTCGTCTACCCATTCTATAGGGTTCTCTGAGGACGTGTACCCAATTTCAGCTCTCGGGACTATCAAGTGCCTGAGTTATGGAACTGTGAAAATCGCTATTTTTCACATTTTTCTACTTCTGCTTCTTCTTGCCGTTGTCGTTGTCGTTTTTGTTGTTCTTTGACAGGGCTACAGCCTCACATACATAACGGATCGAGCTGAAATTTTGCACGCACATTCGTTGTGCTCCAAGGAAATGAAATTTTCCCCCCACCCCTTTTGTCTTCCATAATGGGGGGAGGGGGGCAGTTTTTTAGGAATAGGTTAGCGAAGATTTTATAAGAGTTGAAATTTCGCACACACATTCTTTATGCTTCAAGGAAGTGCCTTTTGTAACCCCCCCCCCCCCCCCCCCAAGGGTTAAGGAGTAGGTTAAAGAGGGTTTCAAGAGCTGAAAATTTGTGCACACATTCTTTATGTTCCAAGGAAGTACCTATGGTCCAATTTGCCCTCATGCCAATTTGCTGGTGGTGGGGGGAGTTTTCAGGATAGGTTCGGGAGCTGAAATTTGGCGAACAGTCGTCATGTTCCATTTGTGCAATCTGTCCTTTTCGCCCCCGGCCATTGCCCCCCCCCCCCCCCCCCCCCACTGTTTTGTGGTCACAGCCTCAGGCATAACAGATGCACACACTTTATGCTCCAAAGAAGTGCCTTTTCTACAGTTTGTCACCACCTCCTCACCATTTTGAAAAATTTTAGGTAATAATTAGGTACTGAGAAATTTGTTTACGTACTGGGAAAAATGTATAAGTACTAAGTATGACTGATGGGTATGTATTAAATAGGGACTGCAGCTTTTCTGAATCAGACCATGCGCAGAGTTATGGAATGGGTCGGGTCAAGGTCTCTGTCTTTGGCTGTCCAAAAGAAGGAGTTGGTGCAAACGGATCAAGCGTATCGCCCCTGTGAGCGTGGATGGTCAACCCATCATGACATCACCCGCGATAAGGTACTTAGGAGTGATGCTAGACACCAAACTGACGTTCTGGGAACACATCAGGAAGACAGTAGACAAGGCAGGATCAGTGGTCGGAAGGCTGGGCAGACTCGTGGTTAACATGGGAGGCCGTTCGCCTATCAAGAGGAAGCTGCTAATGCTTACAACTGAAGCTATTTTGCTCTATGAAGCAGAGGTCTGGGATGAATCAATGCGGTTTGAAAAGTATCGTCTGAAGATGGAGACTGTCCAGAGACGAGGCGCCCTGTGAACATGCAGTGCATATTGCAAAGTGTTGGCACCCGCAGTGCAGATCATTGCTGGCATGGTTCCCATAGACCTGCTAGCGGAAGAAAGGATGAGGATCTATCACCGCAGGAGTGAAGATGGACTGAGATCGGTAAAGAAGGAGGAAAGAGAGGAAACGCTCTGGAGATGGCAAAACAGATGGAGCTGCGAAACCAGAGCACAAAGGACTCGCAGGCTAATCAGGAACGTGTAGGACTGTTCAGAAAGGAAACATGGTGACGTCAACTATTACCTGACGCAATTCCTAACAGGGCTCGGGTATTTCCAGTGTTTCTTGAAGAAAATCGGAAAAGCAAGAGACGAGCAATGCATGCATTGCAGGGAGGAGGAGGATTCGGCTGAACACACATCCTTCGTGTGCACGAAGTGGGCGCAGCTTCGAAACAACATTGCACGGGAGGTGGGAGACTTTACCCCCGAGACGGTCATCGGGAAGATGATAGAAACAAAGGAGAATTGGGACGCCATAAGCACCTTCGTGCTGATAGTGCTCAAACTCAAAGACAAGGAAATCAACATAGCTTGGGAAGGCGGGGATTAAGACCAAGACGACGAAAGAAGAGATCTAAGGAAAAAGAGGCCGAAAAGGCAATAAAAGGGACTGCCCCGAAGTAATACATGCGTAGTTCCAGGACAGTCTCAAAAGAAGAAAAAGAGGTTTGGGATTTAGTTGGTAGGCCTGGTGCGTAGTGGTCACCAGGAGTCCAACACTGTTCTGGGTTATCTTCTCAGTTCGTGCATGGGCATTTCCCCCTGTTTATTAAAATAAATTAAAAAAAAAAAATTAAGTAGACAGGTAGTACGGATTAGTTACTAAGTAGGTAGTACCGAGTAGTTACGAAGCAGGTAATACTGAGCATGTTCCAAGTAGGTATCGATGAGTAGGTAATAAGTCGGTAGCAATGAGTAGGTACTAAGTAACGTAGCAATTAATATGTACTAAGTAACGTAGTGCTGAGTAGCTAGTAAGCAGTTAGCAATGAGTCGTTACTAGGTAGGTAGTACTGAGTAGGTTATAAATATGAATCGATGAGTGGGTACTAATTAGGTAGTACCGAGTAGGTACTAAATGGGTAGTACTGAGTAGGCACTAAGTATGTAGTAATGAGCAGGTTCTAAGTAGGTCTCGTTGAGTAGGTACTAAGTAGGTAGGCTAAAAAGTAGTGCTTGAGTGGGGTGGATAAAAGGGGTGGATTAAGGGATAAAAATATGAATTCAGGTCGAGCATCCATTGCAATTTTTATTTCTCACTGTTAGATAAGTGATAATCACATAAATTTTAACTAGTGGGTCACTAGTGGGTTTGACTAGTAGCGTCACACATCTTCAGTAAAAATGAATGCAACGTGTATCTGCCTACCCCAAATTAGCAGTTTTCGGATTTTGCGACGCCATTGCAAGCACCGACTGGCGCCTTCATAGTACCTAAACCTGTACAGCAGTTTCTGACAGCCCACTGAGTATACCCTCGAAATTTGAAGTCGTAAGACTCGGAACTAGCCGTTGATAGGATTTTGTGGCGTCCTAATAGTACCAAAGCCTATATAGCGATCCCTGACCCTGAAAATTGTATGACATAAGACCCATAATTAGCTGTGTTCTGGCTCTTGCGGCGCCACTTTCGTCGCCATGGCGCCTCTCCCTGATGTCGTCAAGGCAGTAAACACTATACAACGGATTCAACGGCCACAGGGTGTTGTCAACGGTCAACGGCCCAGGTCACTGTTGTCTACCCTCAAAATTTCAAGTCAAAAGACCCAAATTGTGGCCTGTAGCGAGGTACAAACAGACGAGCAAATGCAGCTCGAGTCAAAGTACGATCCTCACTTATTTCAGCGATAATTACCTACTTTCTAATATTCTACTAGGTGTGTTGAAGTGATGAATAATTATATCTTTGGAGAGTTATCGGGGAACAGCTATTTTACCACATTCCTTTGTGCTGCATCAGAATGCGGCGCGAAGACATGATTCTATTGCTTCACTTATGCGCACACACTAAATAATAATAATAATAAACATTGTGAATGCTGAACACTAGACTGTTTAAGCAATACCAGTACCTACAGCAAGAAGCGTCTAGGGTCTCGCTCGGGGTATTGGAGTGGGGAGAGGGTTCGGTCAAAAGTGCCACCTCCCTCCCTTTGCCTGCCGTTTCTATTCTATTCTATATTCTGTGTTTCAGTGGGCTGTGTTTCTACTATTTCAATTACTTAAGCCATGCGGTTGCTTCCCTCTCGTAAATCTGCCTTAGCCGGAGACGTTACGAGAAATGTGGGTAGAAGCGCATGGACCTCTCATATCGTAAAATACCCGCCTACTTTTATGATTCCCCGAGCACAATTGAGGTTTTCTTCCCCCCACCACAGCTGTGCATGGAGACCGTAATACGAAGCGGGTGGTAGGTCTTGCCACGAGTTTCATATTATGAGGTCCTCATAAACCCCCCTCACCTACTACTGATCATCAAGCCATCGGGAGTGGCTAGTATGTAATAGCACCTTCGCTGACACTATCATAAATCTTTGATTCACTATGGCCGATATACTACAGGTTCTATTCGCCACTTTCCAGCGTTGGACAAACAAGTTAACATGCATCATTCGATAAATAAATAAGAACTTACTAGGACTGAATTATGTGACGAGGGGGTCAGTTCTAAGGACGATCATTCTTTTCAGAAGCGTTTCAGGAAGTTGAATCCGCTGCCACTTCAAAATTGCTCTATTATAATTTCCTCGAGGAGCTTGTATATTTGCATTCCCAAGAACCGGAATGGCTAGCTATACCTCAGTTAAACGATAATTAACTGTCGCCTAATTGGTGGATACGTGTGCCAACGCCATCCCATTTATTTGAAAGTTGAATTATTTAACCACCAATAAAGAAGGCTGTGGGTTACCCAATCAAAATCTAATTCTAACCGTCGTGGTAAGGACCAAGAGAATAAACAAGCCGGGATTACCGTCCAGCCGGATCATGTCAGAGTGACATGTGCGATGTATTACTCCCGAGAAAACCCGTGAGGATAGCAAGAAGAGGAATCCGGATGCGAAAAGATGTTGGTGATGTTGGTGGATCTATGACCGCGCGAACGTCAATGGATAGAAGTGTCGGGAGCTGAACTCGACAGACTTAATTCAAACAGTCAATGGATTACTCTAATCTATGGATTAGTCTGCCCAATATGACATTAGATTGCCAATACGCAGCACCAAAAAGTCGTGAAAACAAGTAACGATTCAGTAACGCGAAGTTAGTGGGCAGGGGAAGTGGATGGTGGATCGCGAATAAAAACACGCGAAACATGACGTCACGCTCGGGGAGTGGGCGGAGTCAGCTGAAGCGGGCGTTTTGGCGGGCTCTCAGAAATTCAAATTCCTTTTATTTCTATAAAATCACTGGCGCGTCTGAAACAAATTTTTCTTTCACCATTCGCCTTCAAATTCAATCCACTTTTGATTCCCCCAATAAATAAAAATTATGCAAGTCCCTCATTCATGAGCAGCTCTCAGAGCACCTGCCAAATGTGCGCATTCTGTCCGACACATTATGGGGTCCGGTCTGGTCGCTCAAAACTGCATCTACTCGCTGCTGTGGTTAGAAACGTTATGCACCACATGGACAGGGGTGAAAAGGTGGCGTTGACTTCATATGGAATTGTCCCGAGCATTTGATGTGTTGGACCTAAACATTCAATTGGAAAAGTTTGCTAGTTGTGAATTGCAGCAACCAGCCATTGCCCTTCTTCATAAGCGGATGGCAACAAGTAGTAGAGTATAGAGGTATAGTAGAGTATAGAGTATAGTAGTAGAGTATTTTCGCACCCACGTTCTTTGAGAATTGGTTCAGCAGGTTCAGCGTATTCGTGAACTTACCTACAGTCACATATCATCGGTGCAAATCACACGGGAGCACATTCCAGTATGCTGACATTAGCTCTATGGTAGACTGGGCTATCTCCTAGACCATGAAGAGCTGGTGTCTGGCAAACGTTTAGATATTGAATTCTCAAAAAACGCGATCTATTCTATTCAAATTCTATGAGTAATGGGATCCCGAGAAGCTGGCGAGAGAAAATCACTTATTGAAGGACCTATCGTTCATCGTCTCCATATCTGTGTTATCTGTGTGTCTGTTTACTGATCTAATTTGGGGTCCACCTGCGTTGCGCTATAATTGTTTGGGGAAATTCCGCTCATGTGGAGAACATCTTGTGAAAACAAGAGCTATTCATATATTATGTAAGTTGAACTCTCAAGAGAGCAGCAGACCGCTTTTCAAATAATAAAAGGTGTTGTCGGTGTATGCTGCATATATGCGATTGAGCTTTGTGAACTCTTGAGCAGCTTTAAGAAATGATCTCACGAGATTCTCGCACGCCAGTCATGAATACAACACAAGACACTAGCATGATCTAAAAACGAACAAGCATCAACTCACAACGGCTCAGCGTAAGAATATCAATCTTTTGGGAATGAAATTGTTCAACCAGTTACCTAAATCTGTTCAAGAACTCGAACCCACTTGTCTGAAGAGAAAGTTGAAAGCTCTTCTCGTCGATTCCCCGGCATATTCTGTGGAGAAACACGGAGACGCAATTATTTTACTTTGCTCATCAGTACGAACTAAATCACTCGCTAACAAATCGTGAAAACCTATTTCAAAGAAAAATTGAGCTATTGAAAAATAGTCTATTTCCACTAATGCACGAAAAAATACACAGTTATACTGGTGTCGGTGATCAAACTATCGTCAGTAACAAACAATAACTGAATGCACATTGGAGAAGTGACCTTATAAATAGTCGAAAAATGAAATGTTGTCGATTGGGATTGGTTGTGAAGAAGAATGGTGAAGGGAACAAAGGAAGGGGGGTCGATTCTGATTGGCCCTGGAAGAGAATGCCAAAAAGGAAGGTAAGGCTGAAAGAGGGGGGGGGGGGGGAGGAACCAAGCTGTTACAGAAATGAACGCAATAATGGAGAAAAACTTAAAGGAATTACATCATTCAAAGATTTACCCAACCTATCGCTCTTGATAATTTTGAATTTTTCAAGTACATCCAACATGCTCCCTTCTGGACAGTAATGAAGGTATTCAACAAACTTTCTGTCTGTAAGATCAAAATTGAAGCCCTGACTGGATTCATTCAAGTGACGTGCAAAGGCCGAATCACCCTTATTATCCGTGAAATCTTTTACATGTTCTTTATTCTTTCTCTAAACTTCCTGCCAGTTTGACCACAATAGTAAAGTCCACAAGAACATTTTAATTTATAAACACCACTTTCATCTTGAACATTAATTTTATCTTTAGCTAAACTTAATGAAGATCTGATTTTTGTTCTAAGATTATTGTTTTATATCCAACTGTAAACCCTTCAGAAGTTAATATTTTACCAATTTTGTCCGAAATTTTTCCGTGATGCGGTATACCTACTGATCCGAATCAGTATACCTCAGTTTTCCTCAGTCGTAGATTCCCTGACTAGGTTTGAAACTCCTTCCCTTCTCTTTTCCTTAAGAACCCTACTCCATATTGTATCAATGAGATCTTCCTCATAGCCATTACTCACCGCTGTACTTTTAATTGTTAACTTTTCTTTAGCTAAATTCTATTCACTCATCGATATTGATAAAGCTCTGGTAATCATACAATGGAAAGCAGCATTTTTGTGGACTATGAATGGTAATATCGCTATAATATTTCCTATATATGGAAAACTCGTGTTTTGAACGAAATGGAAAGATCAAGAAAATTTAGGTGATTACATCCGAATTCTAATGTAAAGTTAATGAATGAATCTACGTTATTACTTTTTGTATGATACGAATCAATTTGTCTTTCAGTCCCTTTCCAAGGAATGTGATACCGTCTACATACTTATACCAATAAAGGCTATCTGATTTAAATTTTCGGAAAATTTGTCGTTCAAGAAAATCCATTTAAATATCTGCAAGTAATGGAGATAATGGAGATCCCACTGCAACTCCTGGTTGAGTATAGTATTTCCCATCGATCAAGAAATAATTCTGATCCATACAGACAGACATTAAACCACACAATTCATCTTTTTTAAACAAATTTAAATTAGAATCGTGAATCAAGCTACTAACAACATCTTTATATCTATCAACATTAATGGTGGTAAAGAGGCTGTCCACGTCAAAAGATGCAAGTTTAGCGTTTGGTGGCATTTGTATATCCTTGATTTTGCTAACCAAATCGTAAGAATTTAGAACAGTACCTATGTAGTGTTTCAGTATGTTGTGAACAGTATGTTTCAATAACACCGTTTTTCTTTGTTCATCAGTATTGTTTAAAGCTATTTTTATCACGTAGGTAATGTATAAATACCGTAAATGACCCTGTTGGGTGGCTTATAACAAAAGATTATTCATTTAATTAGCTCTAGTAAAACGATATGACAAACCAGCTGTTTGTGAATTATAGTAACGAGTTGAGGAAGCTATACTATCCACCCATTGTTTTTCATAGGTGTTCCTTCTCAATCAGGTTAGTACGAACCCTATTTGTTTCTTCATAATGTTTTGATCAGTGATACTAGGGCCCTCTCAATAATGGTAGACCATTGCTTACTGTCCTGACCTTGACCTTACGTGAAAAATGAGGTAAACAACTCAAGAATCGTAAATTTAATAAGTAAAGGCAATGATGCTTTTCTCTCCCAACCAACTGGAAATAATGACATGAAAATCAATTTAGAAACCGATCAAGCCTATAGGGACTCTGCAAAATTCTAACGGCAGGAAACATCAACTTACACATCTACGAGAAAAAACAAAAAATGGCAATACGGATCATGGTCAAAGGACTACCACATACATGGCGTCCAGATGAAATATAAACTGACCTCGAAAACAAAGGCTATGCTATTCAAAAAGTAAGCCCTAACATTATCATGGAAAGATAAAACTCCGTTAAACCTGAGTTTTTTCTCACATTATAAACGATGCAAAGTCTGTGTCACATGGGTTTATTATTCTACTGGACATACCTACACAAATGTTGATGTTCCTTTATTGTTTCTTTCATGTTCAACAATATAAATAGCTAAGTATTTTTGATGGTTTCCATCAATTTTGGCCCCCAAAAACTAGAATTAGGCTCCTATTTTTGACAAATTATCTTTGATCATTGATAGTGCCATTTAATTGTCTTAATTCACCTGTTAATACTGCTGCTAGTGTTATTGTATATTTTGTGGTGATTTCTGAGAATTTCCCAGGTTTTTGGCTCATAAAAAATGAATTATGGGAGCTGATACTTCGGTAGAACCTGAGCCCATATCGAGCCCCAGCCCAAGCTGAGCCCAAGCTTTGGTCAAAATCGACTTCATACTCGGTCTTCTCGTCCTCGCACAAGCTCATGTCACTAGAACACCAAAAACCCTATTTTTACACCCATTTTTCACCCACAACACCCTTGGGTATATTCCGATCGGGCTGCAAAGTTTCCGGACAGCTAGGGCCCAAGTGGAGCCTGTGTGCAAAATAACACATTTTTTAGACCGAAAATAAATGTAGATATGGACGATATAGCGGACGGTGGACGGCGGACATTGCATTTTTGGAATCTGCGCACCTTGAAACGTAAAAGAAAAATTTCGAGGGGGTGTTTTTGCTGAGCGAATACATAGGTGTATCCATAAATTGTCAGTATTCCTCTCTTGGCTTCAGGTTATCCGCTCCACTATCAACAATAAAACAACAGGGCACCCTTAGCGAAAGCCCAGCTTCTGAGCGTTTCCCCTGAAAATAAGCGCCAGCATAGCAAGTTAGTTTTGATGAAGCATTTCGACTGAAGTCCTGTGCGATATCCAAACTCGCAAACTCTCATAACGAAGTGAGGAAAAAAACTGTTGATGTGAAAGGATTGTAAATCATATTGCGTAACCAAGAATGTAGGACCGACCGAGACCGACTCGAAAATGCGAGTTTCCTCCGCGGAGTGAATACTTGTGAGGGCTATCGTTGAGATGAGAAGCTTATAGACGAGCCAGCAACTCGAATTGATTGTTTCTAGTGATGTTATTATATTGAGTGGTGCCCTTCGTGTATTAGATGGAAACCTACCGTTGAGTTATTGTGATTTTCATGTGCCATGGGGAGACTTTGAAAGCCGGATCAAGACCTCACTGAATGAAACCGACATGGGCAAAGGTTTACAGTCGAACTTTTCCCAGATTTCAAAGTGAAAATAAATGTTGCTTATACGGAATTCGACAACTCGCTTCCAAACGGGTATTGCATTGTTGATGATACCGTTACCGGCACACTCTACAAACAATTTGATATAATAATTAATATTATGTGGCGATAAAATTAATATTACAACGAATAATTTACATGAATACTAGCTATACCCGGCATGCGTTGCAATGCTACCCAAAGTAGGAAAGTGCTTCCAATTTTGTTTACTGAAGTGCTTCTGGATTCAACCCCCCCCCCCCTCCCCCCCCAACCATCTGGTGCGTACACGAAATCTAAGGTTTTCCGACGCATGAGCCACATACGATGTGTAAAAGACAGATAGTTTTCTATGTTTCTACAAATAGACCCTTTGCAGAAAGCAAAAGTAAGCTCGAACGTAACCTTCAGGTTGTGCGCTACGCGTTTTTCTGTGCCATGAATCTTGCTCTAGGTTTGTCATCGTCCTCCGATTTTCCGTTTATTTCAATAAGTTTTTCCAATATTCTGCGTCCCTTCGTAGTAGCGTCTAATGATATTCTGATTTTCCGACCTGGCTGTGCATTGGCTTTCGATATGGACCTTATTTGTGCGTGTTTTTCCTCGACTGGCTCTCACTCTCACTGTTATGATTGCGTTCGTACAATGGTATCAATTCTACTTATGTACTTGTTTCATATAAAAAACGTAATTTTCATAAAATAAAGGAGTACCTACCCTAGTATTATGTTTTCTCCAGCTCCTAAAAAACAAGTCTGCAGTTTGAATAGCTGCTATTAATTTCTCTCTGCCTGACATCTAGTTTGCATTCCTTCATTTACAGATTTATTTAGGAAGGTATCTACCTAGTAGATATGACTGATCAAAAACAGAAAGTATATATGATTGTAATAAGAAATAGGTTGGCCAACAGGAGTGACGGATAACATATTCGTTGGGCATGTGGGCAATCTTTTGATTTAATCTATCGGTACTCGATCGATATGGTATCTACCGACCCTTCGTTGGTTCAGTATGCTATCTACCGACCCTCCATTCGTTCAATATGCTATCTACCCGAGCAAGGTATCTACCACCGTAAAATGAGTCAAGAAAATAGGGGATAAGTGGAAAATGTAAATGTTTGTCATACCTGCTCAATGTTCACTCCAGAAGGAGGTCTTCATCGTCGTCGTGAGGTTCAGTCGACGAGGGTGGTCGTTCTCAAGTCGTCAAAAAAAAGTGTTGAAGGCGTCGTTAGTGTGAATGGAGTGCCTCTATTCTTCGATTAATTTGCGAGGTAGTAAGTTGCATACTCCGTGCTGCTTAATGCCATAACGTCTCTTCACGATTCGCCACAACCCCTCTGTGTCGTCTGGGTGTGGGCTCCAGAAACTGGGTCAACGAAATTTTCGGAGTGGCTTACCGTTCGGTGTACAAGCACGATGGAGCCGAGGTTGCTATAGGCCCGCCAGCGATCTGACATGATAGAGCCCTTTTCGATTTCGTAAAATTATGGGCTGCAGAGTGGTCCTGTCCCGTTTCGCCACAATAAAAAAAACCGTCGTTCTAAGATGTCATCTCCTTTTCGGCAGCACATTCCGAAGACCCAGGGTCCCGTAGTTGCGCCTGGAGTCGGTGACTGCATCATCAACGTCGGCGTCGGGTCATCTTCGGATTCGAAAGGGGGGGGGGGGGGGGGCAGCCCTCCTGTCACTGGCTTAGATGCGGCCGCGGTTATACTTTCGTTTGCCTTGAAACAAGGACTCGTCGATTTGTACCTACTTGAACACCGAATCCCCCCATTTTCCCTCTTTTGTCGAAAACTTCAACGCAGCTATCCCTACACAGGTTGTACCAATCAGTAACCGTTGACTGAGAACGCCCAGTCCACCTAACTATGTCACAAAATCGCGCCAACTCACTCCAATACTACACCAGTTCGACTATCTCACATAACGAAAGGCCACTTTTACATTTCCCGTTCACGTCTCGGTAGGTAAAAAATTTGTTGGGTTTTCGAATGGACTTGAAAGTTTGACAACCTTTCTTTGTACATCGCAAGTATGTCGTTTTTATCACTTCCCCCGCACTATTTCGTTATCGACTGGACTTTATAACTTCGTTCATCTGGCCACCGCACACTTCACCGTCATTAACTTTTTCAAACAAACCTATTTCATCTGGCAGCACTTCCTTGCTTTTTAAAAATTGCACACATTTATCGTCGTCGTAGATAATTTTTCTATACAAATGACCCGCACTCACTGTGACGTGAAGAACCGAACTGGAGAAGAACCGGTGAGACTGAACCCACGTTGAGAAAGAAACGCGTATGCAGCCGATAAGACGCGCACTCTGGCCAACGTATCGTCATTTCCCTAAATAATTATCTTGTTTACGTTTTGTGAGACGGTAGATAGCATACTGAACCCCGCACATCACACGGTAGATACGCCCGGTCAGCGGTAGATCTCGGTTTCGAGGTAGCCTACTGGCGTACATTACTCTACAAACTGGCACAAATATTTACTTTATTTTTAATATTCCCATTAAAAAATAAATTTAAAAAAAAATTAAAAACTGGTTTGAAGAAATATTGGTTAAGCCATTATATACCTTTTCAATAACCACCATATAACAGGTAGGTACTGTTACGAAGTAAACCTTTTAGTTTAAAGGAACATTATTAAAGGCTTTATTCAGTTCGAAATTACACGTATGAATAATTATGAAAAGATGTAGAAGTTATTGAGAAGCTACGTTCATATGATCAAACAGCACAATGATAATAATATAAAGTGGATGTGTCAACTATTATTCCACATTCTCCCCCACTTCATTTTGGAACGTAGTCCAGATACTTCCTGGGGGCCTTCCGTTCTCTCGGCGAGCGGCGTAATGGGACGGAGTCTAGGAGTGGTGCATCAGGGGTTGGACCAACGTCGGGGGTGGGTGGAAGATCTGGAGGACAGTCCTTTGCTCGTGGAGCATCGCCAAAACTGACAGGTTCTTCAGGGTCTCTTAGGGTTTCCTCTTCCAGTAGCCGACTGTTTCCTTCCGCACCAGTAGATTCCAGCAGTTTGACGTCCCCTCTTGGAGCCAGATGTCGAAGAGATGTTGTTGTCTCTCGACCGTCCAATGTTTTCACGACTGCATACTGGGGGTTAGCATGCAGAAGTTCTACCTCTTCAACTAATGGGTCATACTTGGATCGTATCACATGCTTTTTCATGAGGAGTCTTGATCCGGGTGTTGTGAGCCAAGATGGTAGTGACGTGCCGTTACTGGTTCTTCTCGGGTAACTGAACATTCTAGAATGAGGAGTCTCATTAGTAGCAGTGCAGAGGAGCGAACGAATAGAGTGTAGTGCTTCAGGGATAACGGATTCCCATTGATGGTTCTCTAGTCCGTGAGTTCGTAGAGCAAGACTCATGGCTCTCCAGATAGTGCCATTTGCGCGCTCCACCTGTCCATTACCCCCCGCCATTCCATGTGAACTGGAATGCAAACTGCCATCTCACTACCCTCCTACCACACGCAACCTACCTGGTCACTGTCGCCCCTTGCCACCGACGCTGTACCTACCTCCGCCGGTTTCATACACACTGAACCGCAAACCACCCTCTCACTCCCCCCCCCCCCCCCCTACAACACGCTCCCCACCAGGTCGCTGTCTGCCGCCAACACTGCAGTGCCTCACGCTTCCTCCTTCTACTAACCACACCCGCTGCCCTCGTTCCCACTCAAAGCCCATTACAACCAGCACACCCGCCAACCAGCCCCAGCTCCAGCGCCCCACGCCATCCGATGGCATTACTGACCCACATGCAGCAAACTGTTGGTACCATGTCACCTACGGCGCCCGCACACAGAACTGCCGGGCCCCGTGCGGTTCTGTCACGCCAACCTACTCAGCCACACCGCGACCCTCAGACAACCTCCCACCACCAGAACACCTCCACCTGCCTCGCCACCACAAACGTCAGGGCCACCACCGACGTCATGACCACCCTCCCGCCACCCTAATCACACAACCTAAACCCACAAAGCCCCTACCTTGACGACCGTTCAATCTTCGCTATCTTCGCCATCCAGATGGAAGCAATTCGCATGCACTTCCATCCCACCTCAACCTCTCCTACACGACACTACTATCCTCGCCGACTCTACTTCATATAACAATTGTGCTCTCTCGCCTTCAGGGCTCATCTGCTCAAACATCAATATTAACTCCTTAGCATAAGTCTTTTATTGGTCAAATCTGGGGGAGGACCCATATCGTGGTACCCCTCAGCATGATATATACCACTCACATGTAACTTGTAAATATAGAGTCAACCAATAAACAAGGAGAAAGACGAGCCGTGCGACGCTTTGGCCCAGAAGGATTCCCCTCCAGAGAACTCCCAGTGACTCTCAATGGCCGTTATCGACTGTTGATAGGTGAGGGGCGAGGTGGAGGCACCTTTATAAGGCGCTCAGCTCTTCATTCGACCGACCTCACTCTTACCTGCGACTTCTCTCTCACTCACCTTACGCCTCCTCTCTCTCTCTCTCCTACCCTTTCGCCTCCCTTAGCATCTGCTGTGGTGGTAACCATGGGAAGCTTCCTCCTCTAACGCTTGCTGTGGTGTTAACCACAGGGTGTTAGCATCCTTCTTCTTTAGCATCTACTGTGGTGGTAACCGCGGGACGTTCCTTCCTCTATCACTCGCTGTGGTGATAACCACGGGGTTGTAGCCTCCTTCTCCTCTAGTGTCTGCTGTGGTGATAGCCACGGGACGCTTCATCCTCTAACGGCGCACTACACGACTGTTCCCGTGCGCCGTGAAAGGAATCGTTTTGTGTTGGGCGCATGTACGAGCGTTCCCGTCTCCTGGAGCCCCCGAGCTCGGACCCAATGTAGGCTTTTCACTCTAGTTTTAAACAAAATTTTATTGGGACTCACCCGAATATTTTCAATTTTTTTTATGCCGCCGCTCGGTTTTGGTTCTATCTGTGAGTAATACTGCTCGCTGCCGCTCGCATTGTCAAGCGATCTGGATGCTCGCTTGCGCTCGCATCTCAAAACAGGTAAACAATCCCAGAAACTATCCCGTGAATGAGCAGGTTGTTTGGGACTTCTGAATAGATTAGTGGAATGTAATGTTCGGTATGTAACAAGACTGTTTAATGCCTTCGAAAATACCAGAAAAGAAGACAAGTAGAGCAGGAACGGTGGGCTCTGGAGATGGGAACGCTCATACATGATGGTTTACGGGGACGGGCACGCTCGTACATACTACTTTCACCTTGGGAACGCTCGTACATGCGCCCCCTCTAACGCCTGCTGTGGTGATAACCGCGGGGTGTAGCTATCCGAAAAGACTCCCAAGGAGCACATCCTCCTCTCTCCTACAACCTACTCAAACCTACCCTACCTCTAGGCCACGACACTATGACTTCTGTTTATAATACTTTCCCATTTTCAAATTAATGTAGGTTCCATTCTAAGAACTTGAGACCAACCGCACTCTCCTACGATTGATAATTCTTTTTCTATGACCTTTCAAAATTTCGGCAACGAGTGACGTCATTGCACCCCGAACCCCCCCCCTCCCCCGAGCCCCCCTTACACATTTTGAGGTAGGTAGTGCTGGAATCTTTGAAAAATCATAGAAAAAGAACTATTCATCGTAGGGGAGTGCGGTTGGTCTCAAAATTCTTAGAATGGAACCTCCTCATTGTACTCCTCTGGAGTACAAAGGAACCTTAGGAGATAGAATGGAACCTCAGAAGTCACGGGTAGGTACTCCTCATTGTGTTTTCTAAAATATATCTTGATCGACTTACTTCAGTTTTCCTCTTTCAATTATATATTATATATATATATATTTGGGTGTTCTGGCCTGTTGAGTTTTCTATCAGTGTTCACCAGTGTTGACCGGTGGGCATAACAAATGGTATGCAGGCTGTGTACCTGGCTGCGTCTACTACGTCCCCATGGAGATGGAGAGCAATAATATTAACTTCTATTTCGTCGGGAGACTCACAAATAGGTTGAACCGGGCGAGACGTGGTTGGGCCCGATAGAACCCAAGAAACTGGTAAAAGAACGAGGAAAAGAAATATGTAGAGGCTGTCGCCGGAGAGGCAGTCATTTCGCCCTTCCGAACGATGTTTTCCGAGTGATGGGGGAAATGATTTTCAAGGATAGAGTGTTTGTTGAGAAATGAGAATAAACTAGCAATACCGAATGTTTCGTTCATGCTACCAACAGGTATTGTCCTCCTGCTCGTGATGGACTGCGCTCTGAGTTTATCGTTCGCTTCATTTCTTTTCTTGGTAGGTGGTTCATACAGGTGGAAGAAGAATTCTTCAGCCTTAATCTAGAGGACACACGAACCCATTCTCATGGCTATATTGGGAACTGGGAACTGATAACAGTGGTTCATGAACTTCTTATCTGGCATCTCCTTGAATGACGTCATGCATGAAGGTATCCACTACTGTGGGTCAACATCTTAACGCCCGCAAGTTGCATGGATGGTTTACCTGACTTATTCAGACAAAGATTCATTTCGCAAAAAGCTGTCTCGCAAGTATTCCCTCTCTTATAATTTGCAAAAATGACTTATATTTAAAATTGTACAACAGATGGGGATGTTTTTGACGTACCGCGTAACTCCAGCCTCATCCCTATTCACCAACACTCCTCACATAATAGGGGTACCGATCGGATGAGGAAACATGAAATTGCGTTGGTATATAAACACATATGGTCTAGGAGTAATCCATGGATTACATGGCTCGGCCTTGGTACTATGGGTGGAGTTAGTTGTCAGTGTTCATAATATGTGGTATTTTGCAGGATATTTTGTAGGATAGTTCGAAAGAGAGAGTTTTTCAATTAACAATCCAGGCCATTGGGGAAATTAAAAAGCGATATTCCCCGTATTAACAAGGTTTGAAAAATGGTCAAAATATAATGCACAACAATGTATAATAGATAATACTTGTTGTCCTTCCATAGTTAATACCTCTGTGACAAAATCATGAGTAGGTAGCTACCTAAATTATTAACAACAACAACTTCTTCACCATGAAATTACAGCTGATCTGGACACCAATTAATCTTTGGACTGTTGAGTCATGGGTTATGGATGGCGGTTCGACGGTTTTCACGTTCGCATGAGCAGTCTCTACTAGTGATCCGAATGTGACGAAATTCATACGGTACCTAGTTAGGATCTAATCCCCAAAGCACCATCAAAATTTGAGTCAATTTGGACCATTCGACCAATATTCATGATGCATAACGTTTGTTCAAGTTAAAAAAGTACCTACCTATCAACAAAATCCAAAATAACCATCATTCTTCAAAAGAAATAATATCAGGCGTGCCAAGTACAGCCCTCCAGGAAGACTCTCATGTTAAACCTCACAGACCCGTCATATCTTAACACCACTCGACAGGAAATACGGCAAACGCTGGATACCTGGCTGACTTACCATCAATTTCAACAACAAAAAGAACAAAAAAATAAGGACAAAATTAATTCAATTTGAATTTCACGACTATAGTTCCATTTCCTTTTAACCGCAGCCGAACCGGATATCCAGTGACATCCCATACCAAGAGGGGCCCGCATGGGACAAGTAAGAGCTCCTTCTCCTTCAGGCGACCGGATCCTGCTGACAGATAAAGACCTTCCATCACCGATGAGCAGACCCCGGGCCTGGTTGCACCTTCTTGCCGCACCCTCTCGAGGCGCCCCAGTAGAACTGGTTTTATAATGAGCAATCATCACGACCTCCATCATTACAACTATCACTATGGCTTCAGCCTCCACCCGCAAGATATTCGGCCCTTGGCCTCTCAGGAGTGGGACGGACCCAACCACATCATGGTCCTCCGGACGAGAGATCCCGACGGACCTGATCACTACCACCGCGAGGGGTCAGCTGGCCGAATAGGAAACGCAGCCCCAGGACCACATCAGGGAAGCCCAACTGCCGACAAGGATGTCGGCTTCCAAAAGGAGGGGGAGTGTGAGCCAACGAAAATCCTCCTAAATCTTGGCTCACCTTCCCGTCACCAGTCCTTTTCGTGACCCACAATTCAATATAACAGGTTAAAAGAAGGCAAGATCATCAGATGAAAACACCAGAAGAGAAAATGGAGACATCCCGATTTCAAGTCTCAATATTAAGATAACACCCAGACTTCGAGGCGCCAAGGATACAGTCGGCAAATGAACGCACCCTCATCAAGCCCCTCATGCCAAAGATGAAGACAGGGAGTGAACGTACCTTTGACCGACGCCCTGAGATGTTTGCTGGGGAGTGGAAAGATCCTGAATGAGCCTCACTGGTTCAGGAGGGGACCAATCGGAGCCATGGACGGGAAGGCAGGAGAAGAGAAGTGGGTACCCCCCTACACCCCAACGCCACACCTCCCGTGAGACTTAACCCCTAAACTCGCATGGGATGTGGCAAGAATGCTGATCTAACCCCACCTAGCAACCGCTGGCTCCACCTCACCAACCCTTACTCCACCAGCCAGCCAGATCACAGGACCTGCTCACTACAAGCAACACTGGCTACCCGCTCCACTCATCCCACTCACGAGGCGAGGGACTTCAGCTGTTGCCACGAACTCAAGATTTGACTTAGCCCTAACTCATACACCACTGACATAACCGATTTGGTCGCTTGCACTGCCACTAGCCCACTGACTGCAGACTCAAAATGCTTCCCCAAGTTGCCCCAACATTGTCACAAACTTTCCAAATAACTGGAAAAACTCTTCCATCCAAACTAGGCAAAATACCAAAGGTAACCCTTACGCTACAAGGGCGTCACCTTTGCTCTTACACCAGTCCAGCATTGGTATACATAAAAGGGGGCTCCAGCACCCCCTCATCATTCGGAGGCGAGCTGTAGTCCTACCACAAGCTAGGCACCTGCAAAGACCTATCAAAGGAAGAAGGCATCTATGAAGAACTCTGACAAATCAAGAAGCCACCGAGGACCGATCCAGTGAAGGACGCCCCCAACAAACCAGACCACCACCGAGGATAAATCTAGTGAAGGACAACCCCAACAAACCTGACCACCACCGAGGACTGATCTAGAGAAGGACGACCCCGACAAAGGCTCTAGCCCCGGCAGACCGAAACGCCAAACATAACCGCTCCAGAGCACGATGGCCTGACACAGACAAAGACTCCAACCCCGACGAAGCAAGATGCAGAAGAAGACCAATCCCTGAAGGACGACGGACACTAGAAGCCGATCTCCCCCAAGAAGACCTTGCGGAGGTAGCCATACGAGTTGGCATTAGAAGAATGGACCTCACGGCCCTGCTGTGTGACCAACCTCCTGATCTCCTCACCCATGGATTCACTCGTTTAAGTGCCACAGAAACTGCACCGAGTACATTCCTACTTGTAGGATTGAGCCAGGTTCTACTGAACTCTCTCGCACTCGGCCTGACGACCTCCCAGATCATCCCCTTTCACACCTTGACGAGGTTTCTTCCGATCAGACCGACCCTCATCAGGACCGCCACGCCCAAGAATCTCCCCCTCAGATCGCCGGGACCACCCTCTCGGAACTTTTGTCTTTCTTTCTTTTTCTAATATAACCCTGGATTTGACCTCTTGGGTACATCCCAGGGGAACTTTTACTCGAACGATAATATACGCGTTATTTCAATCTTTAGTCCCTGTAGGCTTTACATGATTATTATCAGAGGGGAAGAGCTAATCACTGGTCGTGTAAGTACGTGCAAGCTTCTCAAAGCTTTTATTGATGCTCGCCCGAGACGAGAACCACAGACGCCGCGAACTTTTATCCCAAACGGGGATATACAAATCGGACGCTCTAGCCCGAGACACGCCGGCCCCCTCCCACTCTCTCGGAACTGAAAAGACACACAAAAACCATTTGACCTCTCCTGAAAGTGCAAAGTCAGCGCTCCTCCCAGATAGGACCGCTCCCGTAGGAGTGCCGCCCTGTTACGACCCTAAACTGATGTTAATACAAGTCACTGGATTGTCCCCATTTAAACTGAATCAGATTTTCTTCAATATTCAATACAACTATGTCTTCATCAACATGATCGTGAATGAAACGGTATACATCTAGCCCAGATATCATCGCTAGGGAACACCTGATAATAATCATGCACGGCTGAATGAAATCGAGTTGGTTGTTGCTTTGTAAGCCGTGAAACCATGAGTTCAGGGGAACAGAACAGGGGAACTCCTGTGCTTACAAAGCAACAACCAACTCGATTTCATTCAGCCGTGCATGATTATTATCAGGTGTTCCCTAGCAATGATATCTGGGCTAGATGTATACCGTTTCATTCACGATCATGCTGATGAAGCTTTTTTTGCAAACAAACGGCTGGGCGGCTGGACAATGCTACAGGTGGTCTGAAAAAATTGTTTCATGCTCGATTCCAAGGTTCATTATTGAAAATAACAAACAAAATTGAAAAACTGAAACATGAGGCCTCGGCCACTTCTGAGGCTATTCAGTACATGGGGCTGAGGTATGTACGGATTTGTCAAAGTTCAACATGATAAGATTGTACAGCTTTGTGGGGTTCACCATTTTCTCGGTGCCTGTGACAGTGCTATAATGTTTTGTTTCATGCCATATCGAAAAAATTATAATTACACTGAAACGTTGATTCTTAATACTCAGACCTCATTACGAGAGTGAGGTTTGAGAAACGAAAATATCGAATTCGCACATTATTTGTTCATTACTGAGTACTTTAATTCCAAATGATCTGTGGAGAGAAAGACAACTATGTTGTCAAGAAGATTCCTACTCGTTAATAGTTATTAACTATGGTGGGATTGAACCACTGGATGAGGAATTCGTTAATAAGAAAGGAAATATATCTCTGATTAACATGCCTATAGAACTGCTTCAGAGGAGTCAGCTTGTCAATGTCTTTTCATCACCATCCGAAGCAAATAGGTATGTGGTCCTCCAGACCTAGAACATAACTAAAACCTAAAACTTCCTAGGTCTATGGACCATGCTCGGCACTCCTCAAAATGCTCAGCCCAATGATTCATGTAATCCTAATTTTCGTTCAACATTTCAATACCTACCATTTACTCTTTCATCAAGGAAAATAGTGTACTTTGCTGATGGAGGTTCAATAGATGCCTTCAGTAGGGGAGCTAAACGTGAGGTTCTTGTCCAACGCATTTTTAAATCAAAGTCCGATGTAACATTCGTCCTGGATGAGGATTGCATGAACCCAGTCTGCCTCCTACGCGCTTTATTGTTTTTTGGTTTATTATTTTCAATTGTGAACCTTTGCAATCGACCATGAAAAAAAAATTAACCCCCCAAATTGTACGGTTTGCGTTTACAATAGCTGGCATCAGAATATCTGTGCTCATAATATTGACTGGGTGAGTACTGCAGTCTTGTGAGAGGTGTGGCCCTGTATTCTTGAAGTGCCTGATAGAGGTCAGGTCCTGAATGAATGGGCTTTTTTGTCAGGTTTTTTGCTATCCCGACACCCTTTTCTGATAATCCACTGGATTGAGAGTACAACGGGCTAGCCCCAATTTTTGGCGAAATGCATGGACTCTACTAGAAAACGGGTTGATGTCGCACCTTACATTTTCAGGAGTTGCGTGAGTGCTGAAAACCACCTTATCGATGACTTCGTTAGCTGTTCTTCCATGATGTCGACCAGCTCCGCGCAAAGTAGAAATTTTTAGGCCAGTTCCGCGCGAACAGAAAATGTTCACGAAGCCAGTGCTGCGCAATTTCAGATCCTAGGACATGTCATTAGGTATGCCAGTCCCGCGCAAGGAATGAAACGACAGAGAACAGAAAATCTCGTATCTAATATAAATTATGATAAATAAGCTAAGTGTTGGAGACAAGAGGGTTTTAGAAATAATTTTAAAACACCGATCTTGCATCCCTTTTTGAAAATGTATTAAAAGGATAGGGCCTACCTAGTACCTCGAGGTAAAAAGAAAATGAAACAAAACTGTATCGTCAATGCCACGTGACTAAAGAAAGAAAAATGTTCCTCTGAATCCACTGAAACTCAAAATTAACTGATGTCCTCGGAAGGGTTGATAAAAATAATAAAACGTTGCTGGAAGATGGTTGCTGTTGGATGTAAGTTCACGATGAGGCCAAACGACGAAGAAATATGATGTACGGTTTCACTTACCGTCCGCAGTCGACACAGATATGGTGGTACCACCTTTATTTTCCAACGCAAATGCCGGCGTTGGAGTGGCGGGTCCGTTCTGGGATATTTAGCGCCAAGTTCTTGGGGAATCCACAGACGGGGAGAAAATATCCAGGATGCTGGTGGCCAGGACTTCAGATGTGCAGAATCCAGTGAAGGGATGCAGAGACCGTTCACGTGGAATCACAGAAATTGCACCTTCTCGATCTTTTTGACTGTAAGGACACCCGCCTATGATGGCCAAAACCAGACTGTCCTGTGGAGACAAGACTCGTAATCGGATCGACTGATGGACGCCGTTGTCGTCGGGGCCGCTCATTGATCCAAACATCTCGTGATTGAGTGATTACCGTCGAGCGTCTTCCTTTTTTTTATATTTATATTTTTTTTTTTTCGATATGACTCCGTCGCTCTTCGCGAACGGACCCATCTAATGAATTATTTTAACACAACATGAACACTAAGCATATCTAATTCGCAAATTATTGTCAAAAATAACTCCAGCATTACTTAACTTTTTTGTTTAACTAATAGTCTCTAAAATTTTCCAGCAACTTTACTGCTGATATATCGTAAATTAAATATTGGGGCAAACAATTTTTTTGCTGCCACCTTCTGGGTTTTTTCAGTGTCTCGATGCTGAAGACGGTTTGTGTTGTGGCTTGCGTGTCCTTGATTGCTTCGACGAGAATGTACCTAGATGTTTGGGTTTTTTTTTTATAAGAAGAAAACTTTATTGTAATTAGGATTACATTATAGTTGAGCTATAATTAGGCTTTAGCACTACATGAAACATGATACGAGGGGTCTATTCATTAATAGTCCTCGCCCTAACGAATAAAAATAACTAGATAATAATTACGTAACGATGGTATCGACAATAAAGAATTTAACATGGGTAATTAGTACAAAGTCAAGCCACCACTGACGCCAGATCACTGTGCCACTTTCTTTTCAAGCGTCTTGCAGAGAGAGTGGGGAGTGTTTCCATAGTAATCGATGCAAGGATTTCATTGGGATGATCGGATATCTTAGAGAAGAAGCGGGAGCTTGATCTACGAAGGACTTCCTTCACTTCGGGTATTTCCAGTTCTTTGTGTAGGTTGGAGTTTCGTACATACCATGGTGCGTTAGTTATTAGGCGAAGTGCCCTATTTTGCGTCGTTTGTACTCTTTTTATTTGAGAGTCACACGCGGAAGCCCAGATTTCACAACCATACATCCATATAGGGCGTATTACTGTAAGGTAAATTCTTCTTTTCAGATGTAGAGGAAGGGTGGAAGTCGGTTGGAGGAGGTATCTTAGCTGAGCTAGTCGCGAACGTACCCTCTGTACAAGGTCAGTTATGTGGGGTTCCCACAGGAGCTTTTTATCAAGGTTTACGCCCAGGTATTTTACACAGTCCTCGTCTGGAATACTTGACCCGTTTATCGTCAATGCAGTTTTCTCATAAGAGCGCTTGTACGTAAAGTAGCACTTCTTGGACTTTGACGGGTTAATAACCACTCTCCAATTTTTACACCAGTTTTCCAAATCGTTAGTAAAACGTTGCAGTTTTTGGGTCACTTCGTTTGGGGTTCCTTTCGCTAAGGCCGCCACGTCATCAGCGAAGTTAGCTTGTTCAACGTCTGGGGCTGTTGGGTAATCGTAAGTGTACAGTAGGTACAGTAGCGGGCCCCATACGCTTCCTTGAGCAACCGAAGGGAAGAGAGAGGAATCACACACGTAGTAATGAAGAAGGTATTCGGCAGAAGTGAAAACTCATTTTTCAACAGGCATGTTTGGCACGACATCGAGGATTAAGGAATCATTTAAAAGCACTCTGCGACGTCTTGTGGTTTGAGAAATAACATACCGAAGTTCAGGTGAAGCCATTTTCTCTCTGGCCTCTCCTATATCCATTCCTATGGATTGAAAGGGAAAATGCGGAGTTTTTGTCGAAATCATCTTCCTTGACATTCTTCCTCTGATAAGTTTCTTAAGTGGTACATCTTTCAATAATGTCAATGTATCCTTTTCCGTACGAGACCAGTACATTATTGAACGAGTTCTATATAGCTACAGTTGGGATTTAAAAAAAATGTTATCCCACGGTGTGCTTGTCGATGTATGTACCCAACCATGAATTTTTAAGTTGCTGCCGGAATAATGCATTTGCCATTGAAAGATATCTCCTTGCTGCTTGCTCGAATAGTTCATCTCTTAGGCCGTAGTAGATCTACCGGATAGTAGCTTGCGGTTCAGATTCTTCCATCCATGGTGATTATGGCTCAAGGCCGAATAAGGCTCACTGGCTCTCTTCACTTTTCCCTTTTTCCAGAGTGACAGCGTGAACGATCTGTGAAAAATCAATATCTTGGTTAGTTTCCTTCAATGATCATATCGACCATGAACATGTGAGATCCGGGAAGGTAGTTGAAATTGATATTTTAATAGTTTTAACTGCATTTGCTGGAGCCTCTGTTGAGTTTTTACATATTTATTTTTTAATAATAGTTATAAGAGGTTTGTGGTTTGTGTTTATGATGACCTTGGGGTGACCATAAATGAAATTATGTACTATTTACTGAGAAACATATTCCTAACATCTCTTTCTCGATAGTGCAATGAGGTTTCTCGGCATCAGTTAGCTAGACTCCTAGATGGGAAAGCGACAGGCTGGTTGTTCTGGAGTGGGCAGCATCCTATACCATCCTGGCTGGCATCGCACCGAATGATGGCGTTGTTTTGGACATCGAACATTTTTAGAGTAGGCCTTTTAGTTACGAATTCCTTGATTTTTGTGACGGCATTTTGTTGTCTGGCAGTACACCCATTTCGTCTTTTTCTTCATCATTTCACGAAGCGGAGCGCAACCTTTGAATATGAGGGTATGAATAATTTCTAAAATTCACTGCACCCAAAAACCTCGGCAAATCTGTGACACTTCCAGGTGTTTTCATTTCTACAACAGCCATAGTTTTAGTCGGGTCTGGTCGATCACCTTCTTCGGAGAATATAAATCCCAAATATTTAACTTCTTTCAATTTATATTGCATTTTTTCCTATTTAAATGTTATATTATTGTCTCTTGCACGTTTTGCAAAGGCTTCCGAATTCCGGACGTGTTCCTCTTCGGTTTCCCCTGAGATAATGGCGTCATCAGAAAATATTTGAAACCCATCTAAATCTCCAAAAATTATATAATTTTCTCTTTGGGAAATATCGGGTGAGATCTAGAGTCCGAACGGTCTCCTCAACTATCTGTATCGACCATAATATGTTGAATACACAGAGTAGACTAGCCTCCTCAGTAAGTTCAGATTGATGGTGCTCATCATTCATGTCCACGACGGTATACAGCTTTTTTCCAGATAAATTAACCGTTAGTTGCTCTTGAGTTGGAATCGTAAAAAATCCCATTTTGAAATGACGGTTGAGAGGAATTGGATTCACGCAAAGTCTTACATTGCCGTTCTTTTTTTCTATTATGATAAGGTCGTGAACCCAGTCTGCCGGCTTGTCAGTCTCCTCGATGATACCCAGGTTCTCCAGTCTCTTGAGTTCTGCCATCAGCTTCGTTTTAAGAACTTCAGGGACTCAGCGTGCTGGTCCAGCGTCTTTTTCCAAGGTCAAACGGCATTTGAAGGGAAGTTTTCCAGGACCTGTGAAAACGTCTTTACCTATTAGTATTTATGAAATTTACCCTTTCATTTTTAACCGTCGCCTTGGAAACACGAATCGGCACTCAGTATAGGGCATGAGTCCCCATCCACTACGAAAAACGTGTAGGTACTCCTTATTTTTATTTTTACAGCACAAATTTACACTGTCTATCGGTTTTACAATGAATCCGCCATAGGCTTTTATTTTTATTTTACTCGTCTTTTTACGATTTTAGCATCAGTTCCCAAATTTTAGAAAGTTTTTAGCTGAAGAATGTTGATGTCACTGGCGGTATCCATTTCGAACTTGACTGAGATATTATAAACTTCAGTCAACTCACTCCAACAGTCAACTTCGAAGTTGACACAGTTTCACATTCTACAGTGAGATTAGAACAGTCAAAGATATTTGACGACGACGACGATACGGTTGTCACAGAATACTCAGAATGTTGTATATATTTAACCCTCCTGTTGTTACTGGATTTCCTAGAAATATCCTATCTGGTAGTGGTTTTATTTATTACAGAGCTTTCATTATTGACCATAAGCAGGGCAGCTTCCCGGATTGTGCTTGGTTCCACTTTTTTCATGAATAGTATTCGTTGTTCCCCTCTTGTTTTCTCTTGTTCCTACTAGTTGATTTTATTTTACTGCTCGTATGTTCTCCATATTTTTTAGTATAATTCACGTCAGTGATTACTTTTAAATCGTTCTTAGTGTCCTCTGATGTTGCGATAGTGAGCTGTTTGGTGTAGTTTTGACCTAGCTCCGCTGTTCTACAAAGAGTTTTAGTTATATCTAAGGCCAACTTTGATTCCTTCAATAACGTACTTTGTGCGTCTCTCTCCGAAATACCATGTACAATCACGTCGATGATCATGCGATCGGCGTATGACTCGATGCACCTAGCTTTTTCGCAACGAAAATTACAAAATTCCGCTTGCGTATTAAGCTCTATCAAAAAATTATCCAATCTTTGTCCACTACTTCGTTAAATACGTCTGAATTTGAACACTTCAGCTGCAACATTCACAGCAGGGCCACAGTGGTCGCCGAAATGTTTCAGCTTCTTCCAGAGTATTTTTAGGTTCTTTAAATGTCTGGAATATTTCGATTTCCTCGTCACCAAGTAGTGTTAGTAATAACGCAATCTCCTCACCGAGTCCTCCAAGGTCTTACATTTTGATATCACAGTGAGAGGTATAGGTTGAATTTCATCTTCCATTTAGGTCACTTTTCGGCAATGGCACAATCGAACGTGAGACGAGTCGGGGCAGACGGCAGCATGGTCATATCAGGGAAGTCCATCGCTGAAATGAGTATAAGAAAACTGAATGCACTGTTGATGAGGCCGTTACGGCAAATTGGAATTGAAAAAATTACGAAGGTTTTACACCTAAAACCATGAATAAAAATGTTAGAATATTAATGGGATACTGGGAGCGAGAGAGCTATACGAGCGCATGCAGTGAACTGCTTAATATATCCATTAGGAGCGGTGAGTTGATTACAGGTGGACCGAGTCCGTAACAATAAATTAAATGGCCGCTCGGGGCGCAGGCTATTACGTAGAATCCATCAAATCGAAGTGGACTTATGAGATTAACATGATTTTTAGAACCATCCTGGGACCAACCCACATAATGCATTCTCAAAGCTCCTGCTCGTTCGTAGTGGACCGTTGCTATGCTGTTACCGTGCGGGGAGGGGAAGGCAATTACCGTGCAACTATTCAGCTACGCTAAATTCGGCTTAACATTGGAAGATACTACATGAAATATTATTTTATTTTAAAAGAGTTGTGACACTATAATGTTCTCATATCAGTTAACTAGCTTATGTTATTCAAGTGAGCGTGGGATGCATTGATTACCTACATGCGCAGGTTATGTATTGCTACATTTCTTGGGAGGGAGAGAGATCCGCACTTCTTCCGAAATTTGCAATTTGTGTAATTTTGATCCGTATGTTCTACTTATCTCACTTGGTACCTAATCGTTTGTTTTCAGGAGACGAACCCAACATAACCTAGGGTAGGTTGAGAAGTGCGCGAACGAAGGGGCCCTCGAGCAGTCGGAGAGGCTAATATCTCAAGGTAAGGAATCTAATATTATCACCAAATCCAAACGTACAGAAAACTATGGAACTTCAACTTGTGGCTATTTTTTACATAAGCAGTTTTCAACGACTAATTATTTATTATGACTTAGGAAGCACTGTAAAAAACACAAAAATCTCAAATAATTCTAAGACTTTTGGGTTGAGTAGTGTCAGAACAAGATAATTAAAAAACCTTGTGAAGTCCTTGTAAATATGGGTTTATTATTTTATTGGATTTATGTAGAGAAATGTTGGCTGTTTATTTATTGTTTCTTTCATAATTCATTTAATCATCATTCATTTTCATCATTTTTCATTTTCATTTAACTGTCTCGACTGACCTGTTGATACTACTTGTAGTGCTATTATAGAAATTTATGGCGATTTCAGACAGTTTCCCAGGTTTTTGACCCATAAAAAATGAATTTTGGGAGCTGAACTTTCGCTACAACCTCAATTCTTCACTCTTTAGTCAAACTCAACTTCATAGTCGGTCTTTTCGCCCTAAAAAACATGGATAACGTTACCTCACGAGCTCATCTTCACTGAAACCTCAAAAAACCCTGTTTTACACCTATCCCCCCCCCCCCCCCCCCTAACACACCTGGGTGTATTCCGTTCCGGCTGCCGAGTTCGGAAGAACGACGATGTTAGACCAAAATTTAAGGCTGAAACTTCGTTAGAACCTCAATTTTCGACTCTGGTCAAAATCGAGGTTCGTTAGAACCTCAATTTTCCACTCTTTGGTCAAAATCGACTTCATATTCGGTCTTCTCGCCCTAAAAAACATGGTAAAAGATACCTCAGAAGCTCATGTCACTAAAACACCAAAAAACCGTATTTTTACACCAATTTTTCACCCATAATACCCTTGGGTATATTCCGATCGGGCTGCAAAGTTTGTGAGGTATCGTTTTCCATGTTTTTTAGGACGAGGAGACCGAATATGAAGTCGTTTTTGACCAAAGAGTAGAAAATTGACGTTCTAACAAACTTTCAGCCTTAAATTTACGTTAGATTTTTCTAAAATCATCGGTCTTCCGCACAAAGTTTGGGTCCCCATCTGGGAACACATTTGGATCCTAGGTGTGCTCCAGAACTGTAACTTTCGTCTGCGCATGCGCCAACGTTATATCCTTCTAGATTCCACAACTACCCTAGAAATCGTCGTGAAGCGATAAGGTTTGGAGGTTGGTTGGAGTTGGACCACATATAGTACCATATTAAAGTCATTGGTAAAGTACAGAAGTACAGTGGCTTTCGTCTGGGCATGCGCAAACGTATAATCCTAGTACAGCTCATAAATATAAATACCCTAGAAAATGAAGTGTATTTGGATTTAAACTTGAAACGAGATGTATTTGGATACTTTTGAAATACTTATTCTTCAATTGGTAAGTATGATACTACACATACTCAGAACACCTATATGAACGCCTATAAAAAAAATCCTATTGCACTCATCATTAATCCTATTACTACACCTCTTATTCCATCAAACTATTTTGTCATATTTGAACGTCTCAAATCCATACGCGTTAAATCTTCGTCTATCCACCGAATGGACCCATCAGCTAATTATATACTTCCATGTTACATAAATAGTTGAGTAAGCTGTACTGACTTGGCGGACGTTTTTCAGGGTGCTCCCTATCAATGATATCCGGGCCGGATGTACACCTTATGATTCGCACTCATGTTGATGAAGCTTTCCGGTTCAAACTTCAGTCAATCCTCATATTCATCATTGTTTCCAGTCGCATTGTCATTCATTATCATATCCACCTCTCCTCTTAGAACAGCGTTGTAGGTGGATGTCAAAGTCCATCTGACCATCACTATCTCCTTTAGTCACACCACCATCAATGGGAGAAACATTGTGATTTCCACATCTTCTAGATCATCCCCACAATCAACATTTCTATCACCTTGTCGATAGGTACCTGTCCTGCAATTATCTTCGGCATTTTGGTACACGTAACTCGTAGGAACGACACAGAACACAGATGAAAATACAAGCGTATATTTTGAGGCCACGCTGAGAGTAACCTGATATACATAAATTGTATCAACTCTATCGGTAATGAGACGTACTATATAGAAAATCAGCTTACCCATCAAGAACACATGATAATAAAACGAAAATGCTTATTTCGGCCGGGAATACCTCCCCGTTGAATAATAATATCACGCACAGATAGTTGTCCTCACACCCAGGGTCACCTACAGGTGACACTTCTTAATGTTTGTTTGCTCACAGCATACCACAGAATGAACGAATGCTTCTAAAACTACTTTGTTCAACTGAATGAACATTTTACTAAACAGAGCAAATAGTAATTCGGTGATAATCACCGAAATTTTGGCAAAGTTTTTTAAATTACCTTCCCATAATAGTTTATAGGACCAAAGATTATGTTGCTAAAACGGTCTAGGGGACGTCTAGTGTACCAATAGGTCCTACTGGAGCAATCAGAGTGAATAAGGCTCCCCAAACTATTTCAGGGGAGTTTTGGTGGCCCTTCAAATTAGTGCCACCTGAGTGACTCTGAGCACTCTGGGGATTCAGCATGGAATTTCCAATAAGAGCTAATACAGATCAGAATTCTGCTCCATATAATACTTACCAATCACCGGTGGTGAGTACGGAGAGGTGATTTAAATGATAATTTTTCATAGGTAGGTATCTACTGGAGTTCATACTAAACGAAACCACGTTTTTTAAAATTAAGTACATACCTACGTTTTTTTAATGTACGGGTTTTTTTTGCCAAGGTAATAAATGCGTTGTTTTGCAGAAAAATGCTGAGAGCTCAAATGAAATAGCAAATTTTTCGACCAGTGGCGGGGAAACTTTTCAAAAATGATATATTTACTCTTGTGGATCATAGATCCCTACGCTCGTGCTCTCGCTAGTCTAACTGCGTGTATTCACTGGTGTTCTGATGTCAGCCGAGCTGATAGCTAGTTAGGCTGCTGTGAGGAGCTTCAACGAGACTGGTGTCATTTGTTTTAACGGACTATAATAAAGTGCATGGAGCTAACTGCTCCAAACAAGTTATCTAATCAGCATTTTATCCAGTAGGAAATAGGAAACCTTTTTTTCTTGTAATACCCACCACGTCGATGATCCCAGGCCACAGCGCATTCACGGAAGTGATGAAGCTGACCGCTGGACCAAAAAGAGGTTGTAGCTGGAACTACAGAAATGTCACATGCGATTCAAATGCCCTACCTTATTACCGTTATTATAATACCTATTGTTATACTCACTTTCTCAATAAATGTGTGATATTATATGATGGAGAGTACTGAGCTGTGAATGGAAAAATATTCTTCTGTTCAATATCACTTTAGTCCACGCAAAGCCAACAAGTCGTATACTACAGATATTGTCCTCTCGCTTGACCCAACACTCCGGCTGAAGGGTTACAAACAGTGACCCTTTGTTTGGCGATGGAAATAACCCCAGTTGTGGAAGTGAACGATATATTTTTCCCGATGGCATGCAAGTCGGATTTTTATATTTGGACTCATAATTCATTGTGCGAGTAGGACGGCGATGAAGGAAATGAGTGTGAGGTGAGGACGGGGGATATAGTGAAATCGATGCGGTTCGCTCCTTTCAGACGATACGACATGTCTACCGGAAATTAACAGGTGCGGTCGCGTCGCGACTCTCACCCTTCGGTCTGCTTGCATACTAGCCCGCACAACAGCAACCTGTTCCTCTCCTCATCGCTCATCCCCTTAAGATGTATTCAACCTTTCGCTACTTGCAACAAAAAGACGGCAAATGACGGCTGTGTTGGGGTTTTTAGTTAAAACTTGGTGCCGACTTCAAAAAATGTGTTGTATTGGCTTTGAATGAATTATGTACGTTTGTTCAGCATAAAAATTATCACCTCACGCCATCAAGTACTATCATTTAGGGCATCCACAGTCTTTGGTAGACTATTTTCTGTCTTCACATCGTGCAATGTCCGTCAAAGCACTAGGTATTGACGAGTATAACTGGCCTAGTAAACTTAGACAACTAGTATGGGACCTCTTCCATTTGAAAAAGCTCCATCGAACTAAGTCCAGTGGTTTCAGAATAATCGCTTATCATATCGTTATTTCTGCTTTTGTTGGCTACATACTGAGCCAACCTTTACAAAAATAATGGGACCACCGGGGCAAGATACTCTTTCAGTTAGTTAGTTAGTGGAGGAATTTATTCAACTGATGGTAACAATACAAGCTTGAGTACAATAATAATTATTTATATAACGACATCCCAGTGTGTACTTTTTCTTTCCTTACTACCTATTGTTATTAATATCACGTGGAAACTTGTATTGTGCATGCATTTATGATTCGTGTGTTTCCTATGCTGCTGGATAACAACCGTTGCAGGGGGTGCCCAACAGCGTGCGCTGATATCAGCTGACTACACCCGTCTGCTACTCTATTCATCGTATTCCCTATTCGCTTATCTTTAGTGTTCTTAAACTGTTATTGTTGCTAATCGTTAATATTGCGCTATTTCCCTTACCCATTCAATTCATTTTTCTATATGGCTCGTATTTACATTTTTAAAACCCTACTGAATTTTATCTAATTTTGTTTATTACATCCCGTTCATTCTATTTTTATCTAACCATACCTATAATACAATAATCAAATACAATAGCTATAATTTTAAATAGTGCAATAATATGTATAATGAATGCTATCGTACAATATTCATGACTTTTTCAATGTTCATACTTTACGGCTATTTCGTCCACTGCTATCCCGTCTCTGTCTTCCTAATTATTCATAAATAAACTGATCTGCCACGTAAGTCCGGTGCTTTCCAGCCTCTCTGATATATTTGACCAAATGGTTCAAATTGCCTCTTCCATTTAATACATCTATAATTTCCCCCTCCGTGAGAGTTTCCTTTCCAAGACAAACTGTCCTGAATCCCTTCAGTACTGTGCATACCACGAGGAAATTGTATATAGTCCCCTCAGCATTCATATTGCACATAGAGCATTTATTGACCTGCCTATTTCTCCACCACCTGTAGTTTACAGACTTCATTTCTGTTCTGGCTCTTGCCGCTATTCTAGTTTTTGTCAAGTCGGTTCACCTTACGGTATGCTAGGCCCTCCTCCTCTGTCCTATCCAACATCGCAACAGCTGATGGTGTTCTGAATTAGTGCACTCATTTTGCATGTTCGATCTCCATTGCTCTTTCTTCCTGTCCACCACCTCATCTAGTTTTTTTGGCCACTCATCACCCTTATTATAATCGCGGATGGCTGTATGAAGTCGAGTTGGTTGTTCTGTGATATTATTTCATTTGAAAAATTATGGATCTTTCGGATTTAATTTATAGGTACTTTCGGACAAACGCTGAAGTATCATTGAGTAAATTATTACACCGGTAAATTATTACACAATGGTTTATTATACTACTTACGCAGAAGAGGCATCCATACAGGTAAATTATTACACAACGGTTTATTATTTACCTTAGGCTCCATGAATAACTACAAATAATTGATGATTGAATTATTGAATCCCACGAATTTGTATGAAACTTTAATTCCCGGGGCGGCTAGAGCACTCCATTTAGGGCTTTCCTGGGGGGGGGGGGGGGGGCTCGAGGGTATTGACCACAGAAAACAGCGATCTGCGCCGAAGGGGCACCTATACGGGTAAATAATAAACCGTTGTGTAATAATTTGCAGCGTTTTTCAGTTAATACCGCTGCAGTGCTTCTAGCTGGCTGTAGTTTTCACGTCCCCCAAACCTGCTCTCCATAGCAAAGCTCGTGTTGTGGCACTGTAGACCTTATGCTTTACTTCGAGTGGTACCCTCCGATTTTAATCAGCAGTCCCCTCACCTTTCCCATCCCATACTTTGCATCTGATACTTTTTTTGATAAGTGGGCCCTCATATCCAACCTAGGTGTCAGCGTTATTCCTAAATACCTGTACTCGCTAGTGACGTCTAGTGGTTTGCCCTGGAAAATCCACTTTTCATTTCGTGCCCGTCTTCCTCCTCCCTTCCCAAATATCATTATTTGGGATTTATCCCCGTTAAGTTTCGGAGTCCACATTTGAAGGTATTGCGCCAGACCGTTTATCATCATCCCTGTAAGGACGCCGGGCTGCCAGCCATCAAGGCGATATCTTCAGCATACATTAAGCACTTTATCAAGCTGTCACCTATTTTCTCCCCACCACCCAGACATTCCGGCATATCATTCACCAACAGACAGAATGATAGCGGACTCAACAGGCACCCTTGTTTCAGCCCAACTTCCGTCCCGAAGTACCCCCACCCTCGTCCGTCCCATCGTACAAGCCCTCCAGCATCTTCACAATTTTTGTTTGTACTCAATGTTGGATAATTTAAGGGTAAATGTCACGGGTTTAGTTCCAAGAACCGCCACCACGTTGTGCTTCAAAATGAGCCAATCCAATATTCGATTTATCTCTTGAATTGATCAACCGATTTTCACTCTGTAAAGTGTTCTGTAATTGTTATGAGCAACCTCGAATGGCGACATTCAGTTTTGAATTTAAACTTTTTTTTTCATGGAGTTTTCGACATTATTATTTTACTTAATTTTGACTTTTTAAAAAGAAGCAACTAGTACTTTTATAGAAAAAAAAATCGAAGAATTCAAATCCGTTTTCAGATTGAAGATCGGATCATTAGATCAAACGGCATCTGGGAAAATCACTATAACAATAGGGGCCTATTGTTAGCCCTCTAATCCTCTACCTGCGCCCACCTTGCAACGTTGCCTTCCCTTTCCTGTTGATTTGAGCTAGCAGGTGGGCTGAGTTCACATCTAAGGGCGTATTTTCCTTCTACATCTATTCCTTCAACTACAAGACTTGCTTGGCAGAATAGACGTCTGCTGGATCAAATCGGGGTACAGCCAAATTTTGGCTGAATCCTGTCAGGGTATCAAGGTTGGTTTTTAGCGTCTGACTGGTACCGGTATCTAGTTTTCTTGTATGGTTTCATTACTAAATTACTATTTTCTAAGCTTTGCAACTATAATTTCCATAATAAGCCATTCAATACCTAATGATTTGCAGCGTTCTCTAATCTACCAAACCGTATGAAGTAAATAAACTCGCCACAAAATGAAGGAAGATCAATGAAAGCTTCAGGCAAAATTGTACTCCATAATATATTATGCTGTCACAACGCTATTATCAGGTTGAAGATTCACAACTGACGCCTACGGAAATATCAATGACAACGACTGACGACAACAAATATCTCGAACGTGTGCGAGAGGTGCAATCGCGCATAATTAGAAATCCGCCAGTCTAGTCGAAGATTTGAAGATATATCTAACTAATGGGCCAAATCACATTTTTGGAATAATAGACAATGTAAAGAGTATTACTGTTCAAACCCCCGAAACGGGAAGACGTTTGATGAGGTAAATGTTATTTTACTTTCTAAAATACAAGTGGCACCCTGTAGGTACTGGAAAAGTCACTGTTAGTCAAATGAAACTAGTAACTTGGCAGAAAGTTATATGGCATTAGTGGCCAAAAGTTTACTGGGGGTAAACAAATCAACAGGGGGAGGAGAGGGTTATTCACGAGTAGTTAGAGGGGCTGCTCTAGATTACCAAATTGGTCCCGAATGGCACGCTAAAACTATTAGATATATAACGGGGAAAAGCCCAGCAAGTATAATGAAGAAAATCGCGCTGAAGGAAACGTACGAATGCTGTGTGAAGGCGAGCTCTTTTTATTGGTGGGAAAAATAAGAATAAAAAGCAAGTTTCTAAAAAATTAAAGGGTGTTCCAGAAGATTACGGCCCAAATTCCATTCAATCATACATTTGTACTTCGCAATTTTCTTAGTTACCATGAAGCGAAATTAATTAAATTTCCAAAAGTTTCCAAAAATGCAATGTCCGTACGCCGTACGCCGTTTCACGCATAACTACTTCATTCTCGGTCTAAAAAAATTCGTTCTTCCGCACACAGGCTCCATTTGGGCCCTAGTTGTGTCCCGAAACTTTGCAGCCCGATCGGAATATACCCAGGGGTGTTATGGGAGAAAAGTTGGTGTAAAAATAGGGGTTTTCGAGGGATTTTTGAGGTTTTAGTTAACATGAGTTTGCGGTGAGGTGTTTTCCATGTTTTTTAGGGCGAGAAGACCGAATATTAAGTTGATTTTGACCGAAGAGTGAAGAATTGAGGTTATAACGAAGGTTAAGCTCCCGGAATTCATTTTTTATGTGTCAAAAACCTGGGAAATTCCAAATTTCGAAAATGTCTTAGTGCCAAACAGAAGGATGAGTTCGAAGACGAGCAATTTTTAAAAATTCTGAGGGGGTTTTATTTGAGTTTTTGAGTAAAAACGGCTAAAATTGCTAACAATTGTTATAAAATCACTGAAAGTTGTATGGAAGGGTGAGTAAAGACGGAAAAATAACGTTTCAATTGTTTTTCGTATAGAATATGGGTCAAATTTTGACGGGGGGGGGTCAAAAGTTCGTATTATGGGCTAAAACTAATATTATTTCACCTGAAATTGTATGGGATGGTGATTCGCCAAAACAAAGTGGGTCAAATTTGACACATTTGTCAAGTTTATAAGGGCCAAAAATCGGTAAAAATGGGTCAACGTTCAGACGCCCACAGATCGTTCACCGTCACCGCATGCCGAAGTTCCTTGGCAACAAATATCCTGCTGGATGTGACGGCCATCATTTTTCATTGCCGTTTTGAGGGTCGTTCTCAGTTTTAAGATTGTTGTTACTCTTCAACACGGGTAACGAAAAACTGACTGAGAAATCCAGCCCAAGAATCATTGCTAGAGAACACCGGATTATAATCACGCATGGCTGTATGAAGTCGAGCTGGTTGTTCTGCGATATTATGAATAACAACAAATGATTAATGATTGAATTATTGAATCCCGCGCATTTGTATGAAACTGTAATTCCCAGGCTGGATCCACTACTCGCCCCTACTCGGTTTAGTGCTTTACTGAGGGGAGCTCGAGGATAGGTATGGACCACAGAAAACAGTGATCTACGAAGAAGGGGCATCTATACAGTATAATATAATAATTATATAATAATTTGCAGCATTTTTCCTTTAATTAAAAAAAGATTTTGGAAGACAGTATGATCAAAAAAAAGGTAGCAAGAATAAAATTTTTTAGATGTTTTAAAAACTTCAACAGCAATAACGAAAATAAATCAAATAACGATAACAAGCTACACGTTTCACGAATGTTAATAACAATAAAAAATGCATGCAATAACGATAAATAACAATAAAAATTTTTAGTAATCGTAATAACAATAGCAAGAACAAATTAAATCATAACAACGAAATATATAATGAAAACGCCACAAATCCCAGCACAACGGTTTATTATTTTGTACAGAATACCCTTCTGTTACAGATCACAGCTCTCTGTATAGATAACCGGTCTATATAATATTGTTGGGTCGCCTGTTGACACCTGTGACAACTGTTGAGTTGCCAAGGGACTTTGGGTTGTTTTGTTTATTCCGAAATTCCCGGTTGTTGAGTTCGGAATTGTGTGGCGAACGGTTATTTCCTTTTTTGCGCGAAATAATTATTATACGACTTCGTAATTCTTCTGTGCCTTGTTCTTCATAACACTGGTGTCAGAAGTGGGATAGTGGGATGGAAGGCACGCACTTGAGAAGTGGGAGGATGCTGCCCGTTAGTGAGGCACAAAATCCCCCGGAAGGACAGGGAGTGACTTCGGGCGTTGAGAATGCGGCGACGAATGAGCCAGCGGGAGAAGATCAACGGCTGCGGGCTGACGTAGATGAACTTCGCCGGGACGTCAACCGCATATACGAGCTCCTAGAGGCATTTCGACAAGACAGCTTACACCAAGCCGATGGGGCAAGACAGCGAGAACGCGCACAGCAGCGGTCCCGGAACACCCTCCGACCGGGTAAGTATGATGGGACTGGTTGTTGGGCCGATTTTTGGGTGAAGTTTCAACGGATTAGCCGCGTAAATGACTGGGACGAGGAGGAGCAAGGTGCCGAACTGCTGGCGGCCTTACACGAGTCTGCCCTATCCGTGGTGACGAATTTTGGGTCGGATTCGTCGGTGGAACAAATGGTGGGTGCCCTGGAACAACGTTTCGGAACCAGAGGCAGGGAACACATGTACATGAGCCTCCTACATAGTCGACGACAGGGACCCGACGAGCAAGTGGCCGCATTTGCGGCGGAAGTGGAGAAACTAGCCCGACAGGCGTTACCAGGGCTGGCGCAAGCCGCAGTGGAAGTAATAGCCCTGCAGCGATTTTATGACGGCTTACGAAACGCGGAACTGAGAAAATTGGTATTGGCCTACCCTACGACAACGCTAGCTGGAGCCGTTGGCTATGCATTGCAGGCAGAGGCTACCCTGGAGCGGGCAAAGAGTAACACGACGCAGCCAGCTGTACGTACTGTTGAATCAAGTCAACCGAACACCGAAGAGCCAGTTATACGTGCTGTTGAATCAAGGCAGCCAGCCGGCAGAGGACTGGGACAGCGGAGAAGGACAATCACGTGCTACCTGTGCGACCAGGAGGGCCATATCGTCAGGGAATGCCCCCAATGTCGATGTCTGCGTTGTGGTGCCCTAGGGCACAGTGTATATGAATGCCCCAATCGTCGACGTGCGGAAAACGAGCCGCGGTCATAGGTAAGGGGCAACCTGTGACACGCAGCAGTTCTCGTTGTCCCCAACAACTCATTGTTTACCGGGTTGGATCGGCAGTCTCACTCGTCATCACAGGTACTATTGATGGCAGACCATGTGCTATGGTTGTGGACACTGGGGCAATGGTGACGATAGTGAGGAGGGGGGTGGTGCCAGTTAACGAGGGACTATTGGAACAGGAGGGAGTGGTGCTGCGCACAGTGACGGGAGAAGAGTTCCCCGTGATAGGACAAGCGGAAGTGCAGATAGCATTGGAGAGTGGCAAAAGACGGACTCATACAGTGTTGGTGGCCGACATCAAGGATGAATGCATATTGGGCATGGATTTCCTGACTGTAAAATTGACGCCGGGACGGGGCAGGTGACCATGAGAACGGAAGAAGCCGATGCACTGGAGGTGGATCTGGTAGAAGCGACAGTGGAAGAAACAGGGGGTTTGTCCGAATTGGAAACTGGAAGAACCCGCGAAGGAACTGTCCACATGCAAGAGCTCATCGAACGGTCAGGACAGGGTCTGACAGAAGACCAACAGGAACATGTCGCACGACTTCTCCGCGAGTTTGCCGATGTTTTTGCAGCCAAAGACAGTAGGCTCGGCAGAATTTTTGGTGTGGAGCATGCGATTGTGGTAGAACAAGACGTACCCATCCGGCAGGGTCCTCGGAGAATCCCACCACACCCTTTAGCTGAGGTCGATGCTTTGGTCGAGGAGATGGAGAAAGATGGAGTCATCGAGCCATCAAGTAGCCCGTGGGCCAGCCCCATCGTCCTTGTCAAGAAGAAGGATGGTTCCACAAGATTTTGTATCGACTACCGGAAGCTGAATGAGGTGACGAAGAAGGATGCTCACCCTCTGCCACATATTGACGATCTTCTTGCAGCCACGAGGAGAAGCTCCTGGTTCTCGTCCCTGGACCTAAAAAGCGGGTATTGGCAGATCCCAGTAAAGGTGAGTGACCGACAGAAGACCGCATTTTGTACTCCTCGAGGCCTCTGGCAATTCTTGGTGATGCCATTTGGTCTTTGTAACGCCCCTGCAACTTTTCAGCGGGCGATGAACCGGTTGTTACACAGCCTCATACGGAAAGGGAGAGTACAGGTGTACCTGGATGACGTGCGAGTGGACGCAGCCTCATTCGAAGACATGCTCGCGTGGCTGCGCGAATTGTTCCAGTTGTTCCGGACAAACGGCCTCCAGTTGAACGCGAAGAAGTGCGATCTATTCCGACGCAGCATTGCATACCTCGGGTACATCATTTCGGGGCAAGGGGTGCAGACAGATCCTGCAAAAACGCAACGAGTTGCAACCTGGCCTACACCACGGTCCCCGCAGGAGGTGCGCAGTTTTGTTCAGTTCTGCTCCTATTATCGGCCCTTTGTCCCCGATTTTGCCCATCGAGCGGGGCCATTGTATAAGGTCGGTACAGCGAGAGAAGGGTTCCGGTGGACCGAAGAAGAAAATGCTGCATTCAACGACCTGAAGCGAGCCCTCATGCAAGCGCCGATCCTAGGACATGCTCATGTGGAGGTCCCATTCATACTGGATGTTGACGCCAGTGGGCGAGCTATTGGCGCGGTACTCTCACAAAAGCAAGGAGGACAAGAGAAGGTCATAGCCTACTACAATCGGTGCCTGCAGCGACCGGAGCGGAATTACTGTGTCACCCGGAAGGAGCTACTAGCACTCAAGGATGCAGTGGAACACTTCCGGCATTATGGCTTGGACAGCGGACTTCCGGTGGTTGTCAGAACAGATCACGCGTCGCTGCAGTGGCTGAAGAACTTCCGGCAACTGGATGGACAAATGGCTCGTTGGCTAGAGACGCTAGCCCCTTTCAACCTGAAAGTGGAGTACCGTAAAGGTAGCCTACATGGAAATGCGGATGGGCTGTCCAGGAGACCGTGTCTCGATCAAGATTGTAAGTACTGTACCCAGCAGGAGGAGCGAGAAGAAGAGGCAGCGCAGCGGGAAGTACGACAAGTGCAGCTGGAAGCGTCCATTGACTGGAAACACGCCCAAGAAAAAGATCCGGACATTTCGAGGACACGACAGTGGTTGATGGCTCCGACACGGCCCGAGTGGGCTACGGTCGCAGGCTATGGCGCCAGGGTTAAGGCCCTCTGGGCAATGTGGGACAACTTGCAGGTGCGAGAAGGAGTCGTGGTGAGACAGTGGGAGAACGAAACTGGCGCACGCCACGTGGAGCAAATCATAGTCCCGGAGGGGTGTCGGAATCGAGTGCTGAAGACAATCCATGACCTTGGCCACTTTGGAGCCAAGCGCATGCTGACGGAGTTGCGACGAAGGTTTTTTTGGGTCGGAATGCACCGGGACATCAGAAATTGGGGACTGGCTTGTGGTCCCTGCCAGGAAGCAGGAAGATGCGGAAAACGGAAAGCGCCGTTACAGAGGTACGTCGTAGGGGAGCCCTGGGATCGTGTCGGACTGGATGCCATGGGTCCGTTCCCAAAGTCGACTAGAGGAAACCGGTATGTCATCGTCGTGATGGATTATTTCTCCAAGTGGCCAGAAGCGTTTCCAGTACCGGATTTACAAGCAGCTACGGTGGCCAGAGGACTGATGGAGAACGTGGTAGCCCGGTTTGGGGTCCCGAGAGAAATACATACGGACCAAGGACGAACCTTCGAGGCTGCGATATTCCAAGAGGTACTGCAGATCTTGGGCGTGCATAAAACTCGGACCACCCCTCTTCGACCCCAGAGTGACGGACTCGTGGAACGATTTAACCGCACCCTCAAAGAAATGCTAAGGAAAGTTATCGAGGAGCACCAACGGAACTGGGACGACCACCTCGCTTGGGCCCTATTTGCGTACCGGGTCACGACTCATCAAGCCACTGGGTTCTCACCGGCGGAGATGAATTTTGGGCGTATACCCACCGTGCCGGCGGATCTGTTGACAGGGGTAGCCCCCAACTCCAAGCCACAGCCAAGAACGGAATACGCGGCCGAACTCCGGCGTACACTCGACAGGGTACACTTGGTGGCAAGGGAAACGCTGGGGAGGGTCGCCGAGGAGGCTAAAAGGAGATATGACGTCAGGGCAGAGATGCCAAGGTTCAAAGTGGGCGACAAGGTCTGGCTGTACGACCCCAGGCGGAAGAAAGGAGTAAACCCGAAGTTACAGCGGCCCTGGGTGGGACCATGTATCGTCCGGAAGAAAATAACCGATGTGGTTTTTCGCGTGCGTCTGCCAAAGAGGAAAGATTTAGTAGTACACGCCGACCGTCTGCAGGCCTGCCGGGAAGAGGAAAAAGAAGGGGGTAGTGTTGGGTCGCCTGTTGACACCTGTGACAACTGTTGAGTTGCCAAGGGACTTTGGGTTGTTTTGTTTATTCCGAAATTCCCGGTTGTTGAGTTCGGAATTGTGTGGCGAACGGTTATTTCCTTTTTTGCGCGAAATAATTATTATACGACTTCGTAATTCTTCTGTGCCTTGTTCTTCATAACAATATGTTCTAGTCTATACATATTATGTAGATCGCAGACCCTCCGCCGGTTAGTACCTAAACCCGTACTCGTTACTAGGTACCTACCTAAATCACGAGTTAAATGTTGCTAAAATAATTCTGTCGATGACAAACAGTAACTAAAATGGCAAAAGAAACGCAAATAATAAAGTTCTGAAGGAAAATTGATGATGTGGAGTGAAATAGATGCCCCTTCTGCGTAGATCACTGTTTTCTGTGGTCAGTACCTACCCTCGTGGTCGAGTATGATTAACCGTTGTGTAATAACTTGCCCACCAATAATACTTCAAAGGTTGGTCAAGTTGCAAAAGTACCAATCAACAAAATCCAGCCCCTTCTTGGTAGATGAACAGTTGTGTAACAATTTACCGTTGTGTAATAATTTACTGTTATGTAATTATTTATCGTTGTGTAATAATTTGCCGTTGTGTAATAATTTACCATTGCGTAATAATTTACCCATCAATACTTCAACGTTTGTTCAAGATTCAGAAGTACTTACCAACAAAATCCAATCGTCCATCACTTATCAAATGAAATAATAATATCGCAGAACAACCAACTCGACTTCATACAGCCATCCTTGATTATAATCAGGTGCTCCCTAGTGATGATATCCGGGCCGGATTTATGCCGTTTGATTCACGATCGTGTTGACGAAGCTTTTTGGTGGACACACTGGCTGGACGTACAATGCTCCTGGTGGTCCCAAAAAATTGTTTAGCTCAAGACAAATTTAATAATGTAAATCTGAAAACTTCAACCCCTATTTTGAACCCCTTAGAGATGACTGACAGTAACGCCGAACTTAGAGGACCAACTAGATCCCGAACGGAACTTATAACCCGAATTTCATCAATTTTGTTTCATGGTAACTAAGAAAAGTGGCCAGTACGGCGTACGGCGTACGGCGAACAGACAGAAATATTTTATTGCATTTTCGGATTCTACATACCTTGAAACGTGAACCATCAAATTTTTTTGGGGGGGTTAGAATTTTTTTTTTTCGTGCTCGATTCCAATGGTTTATTATTGAAAATAATAAACCAAAATCATTGCTAGAGATCACCTGATTATAATCGTGGAGTATGAAGTCGAGTTGGTTGTTCTGTGATATTATTTCATTTGAAAAATGATGGCTCTTTTGGAGTTTGTTGATAGGTAGTGAAACTTGAACAATCTTTGAAGTATTATTGATGGGTAAATTATTATTACACAATGGTAAATCATTACTCAACGGTAAATTATTACACAACGGTTCATTATACCATCTAAGTAGAAGGGGCTGGAGTTTGTTGGTAGGTACGTTTGCAACTTTTTTCACTCCACATCAACAATTGGTGGGTTGTTTATAACATCAACAATGTCCCTTCAGAACTTCATTATGTGCGTTTCTTTTTGCCATTTTAGGTACTTTTGTAATCGACAGATTTATTTTAGCAACATTTAACTCGTGATTTAGGTAGGTACCTAGTAACGAGTACGAGTACTTACCTACGGAGGATCTGCGATCTACATGATATGTATCTATAGAACAGTACATATATTATTATATTGTATAGATGGGTAATCTATACAGAGAGCTGTGATCTGTAGCAGAAGGGTATTCTGTACAAAATAATAAACCATTGTGCAGGGATTTGAAGCGTTTTTCATTGCATTTTTGGATTCTACATACCTTGAAACGTAAACCATCAAAATTTGAGGGGGGGTTGGAATTTTGGTTTTTATGCTCGATTCCAATGGTTCATTATTGAAAATAATAAACCAAAATAACAAGAATAAACCAAAAACCCTTTGGATGGGGGAAGGGGGGGTTAAAATGACAATAACCATAACAAAAATAAATAACTGACATCAATCTCATCTTTCTCCCCTGATAGCTTCCTGTACTTCCTGCCTGTTGGCCAGCGTATTACCAATACGGTTGAGAATAATTCGACGGCATGAGATCAGAAATTTCGGTTTAATTTGTTGTCTAAGTCCAACTATTAGATATAATGAACCTGGATATCCACCAACTCCCCAGACCCCTGGTTCTAGAAAACTTCCCCAGGACCCCCGAGGTCCCTGGTAGACTCTCACCAGGTGGACGTAGAAGTGCAACGTCGCACCAGCCTAAGGGCCCCCCCCCCCCCCCCAGAGGATTAGAGGGCTAACAATATGCCCCTATTGTGATAGTGATTTTCCCAGATGCCGTTCGATCTAATGATCCGATTGTCAATCTGAAAACGGATTTGGATTCTTCAATTTTTTTGCTACAAAAGTACTAGTTGCTTTTTCCAATAAAAATTGAAATTGAGTAAAAACATTTCGGGAACTCCATGAAAAAAAATTTAAAATTCAAAACTGAATGTCGCCACTTGAGGTTGTTTATAACGATTACAGAACATTTTACAGATTGAAAATCGGTTGACCCGTTCAAGAGATAAATCGAATATTGGACTGCCCCCGATGGTGCAGCCATTCAATTCAATTCAATTCAATTCTTTATTCAAAAACATATTAAGTACATAATGAAGAATATAAGTTGTACAGAATCATGCGAAAACCAAGTTCATGAATGGGCCCCTAAGGTCTTGACGACCCGTCCAGGAGCTGGTTGTCACTGAACTAGCTTATTAGTTTGGATCGATACTTTTAGCTGGAAACAATATATTTACAGACAATATTCAACTTGAGTGGAAAGAAAAAAAAAGTATATATGAATGGGTATGTAGCACCTATGCCATCCATATTCCAAGATAGTAATTACCTAACACATTAGACAGTAACAATTACAAATCAAACCTATTCAAGAAGTCAGTGTGCAGTTCAGATTTGTGCATTTGAAGCAGGTATGCGCGTATTCTTTTTTTGAACGAATTAGTCGACTGATCTGATTGTAAGGTAGTCGGAAGTGAGGCGTATATTGTGGGAGGCAGCCATGGAAATTGTCTTCTGAAAAAATCAGTGGTAGGGCGGGGAACTAGAATTTGACTACCCTCGCATGTTGCTCGGGTGACTCGCAAGACAATGCGGTGGGGTAGACATTTTTTAATCTTGTGGACACGAAGCAGGGAGCGATAGACAAATATCAGTCTTGGTGGAAGAATATCAAATTTTTTAAAAAGATCATTGATTCGCGTTCGGGAATGCGATCGAGTGATGATCCGAATGAGGGAGTTGCACACAATATTGAGCGAGCGGAAGGTTTGGGCATATGCTCCGCCCCAGAATTCTATACCATATATTAGGATACTGTATACATATGCGTAGTAAACCATCTTTAAATTACTTTTGGAGAGCCATTTTCGTAGTATACAGAAAAAGAAAAACGATTTCCTTATTCTCATTACTAGGGTCTCTATGTGCATCCTCCATTTTAGGTGCTGGTCTAGTTGGAGTCCTAGATATTTAATGCTATTGACTTGCTGAAGCTTAGTACAATTACATGTTCCATAATTTAAGCATGATGCTTTGTGGATTTTTAAATTGGTGGAATCAGGTTGACCTGCGGATGTTATAGAGAAAGTAACGTAGTTGGTCTTAGAAATGTTCATTGTTAGGCTATTAATACAGAACCATTGGTGCATTTGAGTAAGAGTTTTACTTGCATCCTTGTGGACGTCCTCCCATGATTTATTTGTCAGTATTACTGCTACGTCATCAGCAAAGGCGACGAACTTGCCACATGTTTCTAAATTGAAGAGGTCATTTATGTACAGTAAAAACAGTATAGGACCTAGAACAGATCCTTGGGGTACTCCAAATCTAATAGGCAAGGAATTACTGCGTACTTCGTTAAATTCCACACACTGACTTCTTTTGGAAAGATAAATATTGAAAATATTTATATTAATATATTTCTTACTAAAATCCGTGACATTTACATCCGTGACATTAGCAGCGCGCTGCCATCGTATGCGGCCTTAAGATCGACTTAAAAGACGTAGGTCTTTTTCTTTTGTTTTTCTCGCTATTTTACAATATTCATGAGGATAAACAAATTACCGGCGTAGAGTATCCCGCCCGGAAACCCGCCTGTGCCTCCGTCAATATCCCTCTCTCCGTTACCCACCCAGATAATCGTTCCAATAGTAGTCCTGTGAAGATCTTGGCTTAAGTAGGTATTCAAAAACGCCAGCCCGCGGAAAGGCCCGGGTCAGTCGTCGCTCCCTTTTTATGAATGGGAAATAGAATAGCTTCCTTAAACGCTTTAGCTGTTTCGTAAATATAGTTGAATATCTTCAATAGGCTCTCGTTAAATACTTTCTTACTTAATCCCAGCGTGCATTAATTGGAGGCAAAAGAATTTTCTTTTTCGGATTGTTTGGTATGCTAACGGGAGCCTGAAACCAAGTTTGCGACCTCGAACGCCCTAGGGAGAACTTTTGGTAGGCGAAAAACCACGAAATGTTGACACTTTTTTCAGTTTTTTGATTATAACTCAAAAACTATATGTCTTACAGAAAATTTCACTCATACCAAAATTAAAGAAGACAAAATTCCCTACAAAATTCACTGGTCAAACTCAATTTTATATCATCTTAACCCTTTCCAACAGATCTTTGAAACTTGATAAAATTTTCTAAAAAATCTTAAAATGCAGGTTTTTGCTCATTTTGACTTCTAAATTATTGTTTATGGAGCCTATTCTATTTTTCAATGATGAATACAGGTACTTATGTTGTACAAGTATTTAATACCTATACTTAACTTTAATATGTATATAATATATATCTATATATTATGTAAAATATATAGTTTGGTGGTTCTCAGGAAACTAATAGGTAAGATTGAAAAATAGTAGTTTTATTTACAAGATAGGTGATCAAATGTAGCTTCAGTTAATGTTCTTCAGCTTCACTATTACTTTCTTCTTCCTCTTCCAGTCCTTCCTCGTCAAGAATTCCTCGTCCTCCACATCTCCCGCATCAGTAACCTCCACGTCGATGTCCTCCTCGATTTCGATAGGAGGGGCGTTGGAGCAAGATATTCCTGAACAATTCCTGCATACTGTGGTGCACATGAGGCCAGATTTTCGGCAGGTGCACGCACTGGTGCACCCTTTTTGCAGCTGCAGAACACCAGTTGCAGCAATGGCTGGGGTGCAGGTTCTTTTTTCATTTGAATGGGGTTGAGACCGAGGCTGTCTCGTTTCCACCCCCATTTTAATGGATCTAAGGTGTTCCCCAGCCAGCGCTGAACTTGAAAAAATGTTCTAAAACTGTGTTGGTCAGCTGCATAATGTGTTGGAGGTAGTCTGGGCAAACTGAACCTGGCCTTTGTGGACATCTTGACGAAGAGGTGGTATCTCAAATCGTCAAATCCTTGAACAACTGTGCTCGCTCCATCGCCATACAGGGCCAACAGGATCTTCTCTCCTGCTGTGCTGATTTGGGCTGCTGAGGCAGTAGTTTTGTAAAACATAGAAGCGGCTTCTTTCAGGACAGGGTTTTTTTCAATAATGGCACATAGCTTTGTTTTGCCATGGCCAAACGGAGACGACGTTGTATCACAACCAGAGAATGCGTGAGCAAAAAGAAGATACTTAGGATCGTACTGATAAGATGACGTCGAGAAATATGTGTCACCTTTGCCACTCCTTCCTGGTTTGAGAAGATATACATTTTTCTTGTTGGAATTAGGAAGCCCTGACAGCACAACGAGCACATCAACATCCTCACTTACGATAACGACAGTATCAAAACTGGTCGACTGTGAAAGAGCTGTGTTTACAATAATTACATCAGCGCCCTCTGCTGCCTGTAACACTTGCATTGAGCCTTTTTCAAAAAACGTTTTTAACATGTCAATTAGACGGCTCTTGTTAGATTCATTCCCCAAGAACTTCTCTTGGGAAACAGCAGGGACTGTTCTCTCATCGAACATGATATCAGGTGACGTATTTATTTGGGAACAACGAGCTCTTTCTGAGCTTTTTGTGCCTCGCTGTTTCGGATCACTTGGGTAGCCATCAAACACGACTATTACTTGTGATCCGTATTGCCTCTTGATGTAGTTGAAGTACTTCATGCAGATAGAACCAAAAGATTCAGTCCTCCCCCACACTACTTTGTGAAGGAGCAAACCTCCATCCACCACAACCATCTTATTTTCTAACAAAGACGTCTGGATATCTGCAGGCTTGAAAACTTTGTACAGTAATGATTTTGTTCCCTTTCGTAATCCCTCTTCACTGAACAAAGATAAGGGATAAGGAGTCAGTTCATAGGTAAAGTAATGCTTTAGATCTTCGTCCGACTGTTTGGTGATGCAGATTCTCTGAAACAGTGTCAACGCCAGCGGCAGCGGATCAACACCAGTCAACACCTCAGAGCCAACTTTCAAAGTGTTCGTGGCATGGGCAAGTGTAATTACTTTATCATTACGTTTTAAATGTAGGTTATGGAAGTTTTGACCAATAACTCTTGCCATGCAAGTCTTGCCTATTTCTTGTGCTGAATGGCAATTGACCTGCTCTCGTCCCACAACTCCACTGCTTATTGACATTATCGCATGACTCGTTGCAAATGGAGGGTGCTGAACAAACCATGCCTTCAGTTTGCGAGAATTGGCCTCATCTCGAGCCACCCTGGAGGGTCTTGCATCAACGTGTTGCTCAGATGAAACTGCAGACACATGGCAGTAGGTTTCCATAACATCACAAATGTACTGCAGATGGATGTTCCCTTGCGTCCACTTGGCAAGTACGCTGTCACTGAAGCCTCTTCCACTTGACAGGCCCCCTTTAACTTTGCTGGACCTCATCAATGTCTGTTCTATGGTCATGTCAAACCAAATACCACTCCAGAACTTTCCACTTCGTCTTATAGTAAAAAACCCTCCTCTGGTAAAGTGGTCAAATTCAATAGGGTCCATCTTTTCTTCCAAAGTGTTCATATCTTGGACATAAAGGTGGGCACTTTTCGCATATGGCAAGTGCCCTGCTGCGTGGAAAAATGGCAACATTTTTTGAGTAGTGACCAGATGGAGATTCCAGTTACCCATCCTCTCTGCCTCAATAAACTGCTTCGCCAGGGATACCATTTTGAAATACTGAATCCACAGTTTTGAGATAGGTCCTCTTTTTTCAATGATTTCCAAGCCATTACGAAATTTTTCAACAATTGTCAGGACGTCATTATTGGATTCGAGGATGAGTGATGTGTCTCCTTTCAGCAGCCCTTCAATTACACCTCTCTCTTCATCACTCAGGTTAACAGTATCCCATATTAGTGAACGAGGATATGTGCTCTTACAGCTCGCCCATATGCATAGCCAGTAAGGATTTTTTCCACACTGTTTGGTGCATAAATAACATACAACAACTCTTTTAATCCACTGCCTGCCATAATAGTCCCAATGCATCCCAGAAAAGACATTAAGAGATGGAACCCTCCGAGTCTCACGATTACATTTTGTAAATCGGGATCTCCCATGTGAACTATATCCACAGCCTTCATATACAACGGCTGGTCGAACGTCACCACACAATGTTTTTGTCCAATTTCTTGACATTTATCAACAGCAAACCGTAGAGATGTGTACACTGTGTCACTGTTTGAAGGAGGAGCATTGATGAATGGGAGATACAGTATTGCAGAACGTGCATACTCTTTTTTGTTGGTTGCTACCTCCATGAAACCATTCCATCCGGGATGTCCAGGGAAATCTCCCCACTTCCCATATAGCCATAGAATATCAGTGACGGATGGTAGTATGTTGCTGGAAATTTCCATGTCACCTACAGTGATATTTTTCAACCCATCCTTCATTCTACATTTCTGGAGTTGTATGGCATAAGATTCTTTAACAATGTCTGCTGATGAACAAATGGGAAGTCTCTTCATACGTTTTTCAGGAAGTATGGCAGAGTGAGGAGTGACGCACATTATCCCTCCCATTGAATGAAATGTATTCAATCCATCGAGCGTGTTGATGTTACAGTCTGCATTGTCAAACACGAATTGACAATATGCATGTTTTGAAAGTGGCGTTTTTTCTTTCCTTAGCACGCATGACGTCTCGAAACGCATTGCCTCCCAGTATGATGCAGAGAATCCCAAGGATGACATCATTTCGATCAGGAGTCTGGAACCGAATTTTTTGTATAGGTAAACACTTGTTCCGATCAAGATAGGGGAGAGAAAAGAGTGGGCCTGGCTGCTGCAATGATCGCATGTGACAGAGCAACTACTTTTTTTCTCCATTTTTCCAAGTCACCTCTCTTGTGTTTCATGATCACTGTTTCAAGGAAGACGATCAAAGTGGCGGGTACAGCAGACTCAATGTCAGATAGGAACTTGTTATCAGCTGGTGGATATTCTTGTAAGTCGTACACAACAGAGCGGATGTCTTCAAGAACGATTTCTGCTGCTGATTTTACAACTCTGCTGCGTTCTTCTTGTACGTTTGTTTTCCTGTTCTCGTAGAAGGCATCATTAAGGATTTTGTGGCCAACGTTTCGGAAACAAAGGACTGCTTTTTGATTTGCTCGTTCAACATACACCACGTCATCACCATATTTCTCAAACAGACGGGATTTTACTGTCCTAATATCTTTGGGCGATTTTCCTCTTCCACCAAATTTAATAATTCTTCGACAGAAAATTGACACTCATCCGAGTGCTCTTCAAGGTGAGAGTATATTATGTCCATCGCCCTATCAATATGGGCTTCACGGGGATGTCCTGCTGCCTCGTATCCTTCTGAAGTCTTCCTGTGGAGTTTTTTATGGCAAACATTGTGATACCAGGCTTCAACTGCAACTAAATCCAGATCGTCATAATTCAAACGCTCAACAATCTGTTGTCCCCATTCATCCCCACGAGCAGCAGCTGCATTCTTCATTGTCTCTTTTACTGAGAGTTTCATCACCTTGTGAATCTGGTATCTGTGATCATTTGGTTGACGTTTACGTCGCTCTATAAATTCTGCCGTCATTACATCCCCACATAAAAAACAATAATCTCGAAAATTGAAAGTAGAAATTCTCGAACGAACTCTTCCTGCCACTGCTAATTCCGAAGCTTCTTGAAACCCACGGCGAATGTAAGCTGTAATCCATTTAGGGTTACTGTAATGCTTCTTACATGCAGCATGAACAGTCACCTCTCTTGCATTTTCCAACAAGCGTGAGTGGCGTGCTTGTTTTCTTTTCCTACTGCTCTCCAATAATGTTTTCACTCCTCTTTCTTTCACTTCTGTCAATTCACCTTCACTTAGAACACCTCCAAAAATGAAACAAACGTTTTCACTCATGTTGAAACGATATCGAAATTACGACACTGAACCGATCAACACTTATAATATTCACCAGTTCACGACAAGATTTAAACTGAAGGCCAGGGTAATGCCACGGGGCTGGCCTTCTGCGTCTCCCTGTCACGTGGTACCGTTACATCGCAAAATAGAGGGTCGAGTTCCCCTTATTTCATGCCATAAGGCCCTGCCCTTCAACTCTCTCACTCTTATATCTCCCTCTCTCTCGTTCCCTTCTCTTACCTTCTTACCAACTTGCCCTTCCATTATGAGTAGGTACCTAACATAATGTGACAAATAGGCACACTAATGTTATAACCTAATATTGCTATACATAAGTGTGTGTGTTTGTCAATACATATAAATACGTTTATGTACATCCTATGAATACTTCTCAACATAGGAATAATAAAAATAATTGAATAGACACTATAAACGATCATATAGAAGTCAAAATGAGCAAAAACCTGCATTTCAAGATTGTTTGGAAAATTTCATCAAATTTCAAAGACCTGTACGAAAGGGTTAAGATGATATACAATTAAATCTGGCCAGTGTATTTTGTAGGGAATTTTGTTTTCTTTAATTTTGGTTTGAGTGAAATTTTCTGTAAGACATGTAGTTTTTGAGTTATAATCAAAACACTGAAAAAAGCGCCAACATTTCGAGGTTTTTCGCCTACTAAAGTTCTCCCTAGGGCTTTCGAGGTCGCAAACTTGGTTTCAGGCTCCCCTTAGCATACCAAACAATCCTAAAATGAAAAATCTTTTGCCAACAATTAATGCACGCTCGACCTCTCTCAGGCTACCCATATACTGGGCTATTAGTAGTATTATGAGTTTCCAGTAGTGTTGACGTCACAGTGGGCGGGGCGGAGGCACCCAGGCGAGAGGGGTGGATTGACGTCAACATTACTGGAACTTTTGAATCATCATAGAAATCATAGAAAATTGAATGATAAATCATAGAAAAAGAACTAGAAGAAGGAAGGTGGTTGGTGTCGAAATTCTCGGGATGGAATCTACTTTGATTTTTTGAAATAAAATAATTACGTGCGCATATCCCATTCTCCTGCCGACGGGAGCACTACCTAGCGATAAACGGACCTCTCTGTTGTGATCATATAATAATACTTTTAATATTATTATTATGGTATTTTAGTCATTATTCAAATTAATTATCTATTAATTATTTATACTAATTGTAAGCCTACCAAATTATTTATTAATCTTAGTTAATTAATCATGTCAGTATTGCCAATGCAAACTCTTTGTTCCCCATCTCCCCTAACTCGCCAGCAGTCTCCGCCTAATCAGCAAATACATCGCGTCAAGTGTCCGGCATTAGGTCAGCAGTGTTCAAGTTGTGGTCGGTTGAATCACTTCAGTAAAATGTGTCGTCTAAAGTCAGTTCGAAATGTGGATGTTAGTGGAAAGTCAGATCAAAATGTTAATGTCAACACGGTTACAGTCGATGATCGTGAGTATTTCATATGTCACAGTGAATCAATTCGTCATAACAATCAGGAAGAAACATGGTATGTAAACATATCTATCAATGGTCATAATGTTCGAGCCCAGTTAGATACTGAAGCCCAAGTAAATTGCATGTCAGTGAGTCAAATCTATGATATTTATGTAGTTAAGTCATTCAGCCCGTCAGATAAAAAATTGACTGCATACGGAGGTACTCCTTTGAAAAACGTAGGTCATTGTGTCTTGCAGTGCACTATCAAGGGAAAAACTTATAATATGTCGTTCAATATAATTGACGAAAATGTGCCTACTATACTTGGATTGCATGCATGTAAAGAATTAGGTCTTGTCGAACGAGTTTACAATATCAATACTGAGGTACAGTCAGCTCAGAAAACTTTATGATGATTTATTTCAAGGACTAGGTTGCTTACCTACTGTTTGCAAACTAAAATTAATGCACAACCATTATCGATCCACCAAGACGTTTACCATTCAAATTATATATGGTGATGTTCAACAATAATTAAAACGAATGGAAAACGATGGGGTTATCGCAAAAGTCACTGAACCTAATGAATGGGTAAGCTCAATGGTAGTTACCGAATGGAAGTCAGGGGCTTTAAGAATTTGTGTGGATTCCCGTAATTTAAATTCAAAATTAGTGAGATCGCATTATCAGTTGCCAACACTGGACGTCATTAGAGCACACTTTAATGGGTCTAGCATTTTTTCTACGCTCGACGCAAGTTGTGGGTTTTGGAATGTGCCCATGGATCCTGAGAGTTCAAAGTTACTAGTGTTTGGGTCTCCTTTTGGCCGATTCGAATTTTTACGATTGTCTTTCGGAATTTCAGCCGCGCCTGAAATTTTTCATCCGATCATGACTGAATGTTTCGGTGAATTACAAGGTGTTAACATCTGTCAGGCTGATTTACTGGTCCACGCCGGAAATTAACGTGACCATTATGATAGGTTGAAGGGAGTTTTAGATCGAGCACGTAGCCTCAATATCAAATTCAATTCCAGTAAATGTAAATTTGGTCAAAGTCAAGTTAGGTATATGACTCACCTATTTTCCAAGGAAGGTATGAAGGCAGATCCCAGTCGAATTGAAGCCATTTGTTCAATCCCTACTCCTAATGATAAAAAATTGTTGCACCGATTTATTGGATTGGTCAACTATCCGTCGTCCTTTATTCCTAATTTTTCACAAGAGACGTCTGCCCTTAGTAATCTTATTCGAAAAGATGTACCATGGCGCTGGGAACCACATCACCGAAAATCATTCGGAAACTTGAAAAAATTGATCACTGAGACACCAGTTCGCCTATAGTTCTTTCAGTCGATGCTTCAAAATTTGCCGTAGCTGCAGTTATATTACAAAATAATAGACCAGTAGAATACACATCAAAAACCCTCACCAAATGCCAACAGGGATACGCCCAAATAGAAAAAGAATTGTTTGCGGTAGTAGTGACTTGCTCAAAATTTAGGCGGTATATTTGTGGTCAATCATTAACAGTCAGAACAAGCCACTCGCCAATGGTCACCATATGGAAAAGAAATTTGGCTAATGTCCCTAGTAGGCTTCAAAGAATGTTGTTACAGTTACAGGCCTACGACTTTCGAGTTGTTTACAAGCCGGGTAAATATATGTATATTGCCGATACTGTCTCTCTTGCGCCTTGTCTGATGTTGATATTAGCCTTGATGATGAAATATCTGTTCATGACAATTTAGTCCGAAGTTCGCTAGCTGTGTCGCCGCAAAAATTAACTGATATTCGCCAAACAAGTACTGAAGATACAGTTCACTCTCTATTAAAACAATATGCCGAGGAAGGATGGCCGTCGTCAAAAAATTTGGTCGCAAATTCAGCCAAACCATATTGGGATTTTCGAGCGGAAATTAATATTATCGATGTACTATTGTTCAGAAAAACTAGTATATTAGTACCAGACAAAATGAGACGATCAGTACTGGATAAAATTCATTTGAGTCATATAGGAATAGAGCAAACAAAAGCATTAGTTCGAGGCGTCTTGTTTTGGCCCATGGAAAGAGAGAAAAAAAGTAACAGAAACTTGTCAAACCTGCCATGAGTTTCGTCCCAACAATCCTGATGAGCCATTACAGTCTGTAGAGGTACCAAACCTACCATGGAAAAAACTAGGTGCCGATTTCATAGATTTCAATGGTAATAAATATTTAGTGGTCATGAACTATTATTCAAAATACATTGATATGTGCCTAGTTAGCTCCATCAAAGCGTCACCTATTATTTCACATATGGAAGCAATGTTCAGTCGATTTGGTATCCCCTTGCAGTTAGTTACAGATGGTGGACCACCCTTTCAAACAAATGAATTCAGGGAATTCTCCCGTGAATGGAAAATTCACACACAATTACTGAAAGCGGTGTTAAGATTGTAGGCAGTATATTGAAAAAATGTCATAAGTCAGGCACCGATCCATATCTAGGGCTACTACACTATCGTAATACACCAAAAAGCTGAAATAATGTCTTCACCTTCCCAATTACTCTTGTCTAGACGTCTCCGTTATACATTACCAATTTACAGCAAACTGTTGTCCCCAAGAGTTGTTAATTTCTCCAAACATATAAAAATTGCTCAAAACAGACAAAACAAAATAGAGACATATTTTGAGAGGAGGACTAGATAAATGTCGAGGCTTAATCCTGGAGACAGGTTCACTTTAAGAAACAGATAAGCAGACAAAACAGATGAGACAAAACATACTTGATTAAAAATCAAGAGGGTTCTGAACATATCCGAAACAGAAAATTCATACTTGCAAAGTCATCCCCAATTTTAAAAGATCATTTTAAGATTATAATTAAAGCAATCATGGTGATACCAAAAACAACAATCCGATTAGTGTCAATGTTGGTGATAATCATGCTTTAGGGGAACCATGTTTGAATGACAGTAATACTAACGAGTCAAGTAACAATCTTGATGTACTTGTTAATGACACTACTGCTAAACCAAGCCAGCGCACTATAGAATCTGTCAACCGTTTCACGTTTTCAAAATTTATAATGCCAAAGAAAAATTAATAAATCATTGTAGGTATGAAAAAAAAAAAAAATAAATAAAGAGCATGTTGTGATCATATAGGTAATAATGATTTTAATATTATTATTATGGTATTTAAATATTAGTCATTATTCAAATTAATTATCTGTAGATTATTTATACTAATTCTAAGCCTACCAAATTATTTATTAATCTTATTTAATTAATCAGGTCAGTATTGCCAATGCCAACTCTTTGTTCATCTCCCCACCTGTTGTTCTGTTCAAGATGTCGCTGTCGTATTATGTCGTCTCTGATGTCGTTAATAAATTATAGTCAGTTACAACTCTCGTTGTGTCTCGTATATTAATTAAACCAGAAACGTAACACTCGCCTATCTTGCTGGCGCCGTTTAATAATTATTAGCAGACTACCAATACCCAGCATGCGTTCTAATGCCACCCAAACTGGAAAACATATAGGAAGTGTTTCAATTTTGTTTACTGAAGTGCTTTTGGATTCAATTTTTTTCCGTCTTGTGCATACACGAAATCAGATTTTCCGACGCGTGAGCCAAATTCCATGGGTAAAGACTCGCTCACCGAGATAGTAAAATGTTTCTACTAATTCAGAAACCTTCGTGGGTGTGGACACAACTCACCGCAGTTTCATCTGAATCGGATGAATGGTATAGAAATGCATGATGGACAAAAAAGAAAGAAAGGGACATTCATTTTGGGGATTTTTCAAAGGGTATGAAGCTATTGGAACGGTTCCAAAATTTTCAGAACATGAATTTTGGATATTTTTTATAGGCCGTTTCAGAGCATCCTGAATTCATCCCTAGATTTGATATATATATATATAAATATATAGTAGGTGAAGGATGGGGATCTTGAGGTTCGGTCGAGAAATAAAATCAGATGGGTCTAATCAATAAGATCAGGCCTAAACCCATCTGATTTTATTTCTCGACCGAACCTGAAGATCCCCATCCTTCACCTAGTCTGAATATCAACGGTCGAAAAGCAGAATCTCCTGTTTATATATATATATATATATATATATATATATATATATATATATATATATATATATATATAAGACTTAGGAGAAAACATAACAAACTCTAACCCCATTATCATACCAATAATTTTGTTAGCCCAAACTGGACTATTAATATTCGAAACAGCAGTTTCCATCATCCAAGCTTATGTATTTTCAGTGCTAGCCATATTATATTCTAGAGAAGTAAATTATGAGAAAACAATAATAAACAAATATATATAGAATATAGAAATATATACAAATTATATACAAATATAATATAGAAAAACAAATATATATATATATATATATATATATATATATATATATATATATACATATATAAACCTTAAGCACTCCTAAATCTACAACTGCTAAGAAGATGAATACAACACTACCGAAAGAATAACTAAACCTTTTGGAACGCAACGGGAACTACTATATTATCAAATTGGTATAAGAGTCACTTTTCTCATAAGTCAATTCACTACCACTCATATAATTGCAATCAACGAACGAAATCCTCATTTCCTTGAAACATCCCAACTGATCTCAGGATGTTTCTATCATCGACCATACTTTTTCTGGCGTAGCTTCTCAAGATATGTAGTAGGTACATATTCGGTTCGAGTCGCCAACATATATCAAACAATATTGGTTATTCTCACGGGTGGAAATGTCAAGGTTTTACTACTTGATTATGTTCCGTCTAGTTGGGCAGAACTGACTGCAAATTTCAGCTTAAATTTATAATGGTTTGGACATGGAAAGCTCTCGCTGAGATCTATCAGTCGAAGGAATGTTACCAATTCGGTACCTATAATACTCCTCAATGTTCAGCTTAATGAACTCAAGCGTAATTTAGGTGCATATAATAATTATTCCAACTGTTCCATTTGAAACTGTTACAGCTGTGAACTGTAATATAATGTTATATAATGTAAACAAAGGTTTGGTGCACTATCAGCAGAACGGTAGGTATAGGCAGGTTAGTTACTCGACGCTCTTCCAGTTGACCCTAATCAGGGCCGCTACGGTCAAGAACGGAGGCACTTTGCGGGAGGTGATGGGACGTCACGGGAAGTTTGGTCACAATTACCTCCGTTGATGCCACCGACTTGGAAAATGCCGCTCACCACCAGCTTGGTGGGTGGAGTCTTCGGTTATCATCATTACTTGATGTGGTGGGTAGACTGCTGTTGTCACTGCAAAGACCCAATTAAATTTGAAAAAGGGGAAGGGGAAAAAACGACAACTTCTTGGTAGTAGTAGAACCTGGTGAGTAGGTACGTCTTGGCCTGCTCAGTTTTAAATCTAAGATCTTTAGAATCTCTATTGAACAGGGAGACGGAAAACTGCCGATTTTGAAAAGTGACGTGAAATGCATGATCATACAGCTAGTCATCACAATGCGATAATTATGTCATAATAATAATAGGTTTTCCCACGAGATGTAAGATTTGTCTAAAAGTAAATAACTTTTTTTGAGAAATTACAAAGAAACAAAATGATTCAGAAGGTAATTGATAGGCACAGGTAACTCAGCTACAGGATTTGTCTATTTATGTTGTATTGTTGTTCTTCTCTTTATTTATTCTAGTTTGACGTTTTACCAAATTCCCGTTTCATTTGACTCTCACAAACATCAACCCTCGTTGTTGACTAGTCCAACTGTTACTTAATAAATAAATATTTAAATAGTCCGTCTGTATAGACTATATAGCCGTATAGACTATAATAGCCTTCGCGGGAAGGTGCTTGAAAGTCGCTTCCAGTAATTGTGTTAGAGACTGAACACGTATAACTGAAATTGTAAATGTACATTCCTTTGGCAGTAGTCCTTTTACGAAGTTTGAAGTAGGATTCTCAGTTCATAGGCTGTTGACGAAGCTTCAACTGTTTCCCCTTTTTTGTGGTTCCCAACATCTTCCTTCGATGGACAGACTGTAGTTCTTAAATATGGACGAACTCAGGATTTTCACCACTCTCACACTCGTACATTGTCAGAAACTCGATGTCCGCTTCTTATCTGTCTGTTAAATTAACGGATGCAGTACGAATATGCAATCAATCTCTCTCGGATGTAAAAGGAAATTAATGTAAACGGCCATTTCAGGCTAGCGCTTTACATCCGACTGCCTACGTACACTATAGGCTATTGAGTAGCGGTCCCCATATTTAAAAGCCAGCACGTGTCCCGGCCTAGACATCCCGACCGACCGACATACCACCCACAGAATCAATTGCTATTGCTCCCCCACCGACCACCACTGGCTTACCTGCTAGCACTCAGACTCAAAGGTCAGGTGAGAAGTTGAGCAGGGCAAAGGACATCGATAATGACCTGTCCAAGAGAATATTTTTAGAACTGCTGCATCCATCTATTTGAAAAACTGCGTGCTCGTTTAGGTTGATGATTTGAGCACACACAAACACACGCGCGCGCTGCAACAATTCAAATGTTGCAGGTTGCATGACTACTCCCATGCAGGTACTCGGCATAAGTTTCAATGGCACCCCCCCCCCCCCCCACCACAAAGAAAGAAAGTGTTTGTGTTTTAATTATGCTAATTGAAGTGGATAGGCACACATTATTTTTTGTTCAAGTTGTTGGGGTAGTTTCCTACTGATGAAGAGTGGGGTTGATTTCAAGAAACTCGTCCATTTTTCAGCCAATTCAGTTTATTATTGATGACCAGAGACCTTCAAAATGTGGCACTTTTTTACGAATTGTGGCACCACAATATGTGGCAATGTGGCACTTAGTTTGGCCGAATGTGGCATTTTTTCAGCCAATGTGGCATTTATTTTTTCAACTCCCAACCGTAAAAACGCTGCAAAGTCCTTGTCACATGGGTGTATTATTCTACTGGGCATACCTACAGAAATGTTGGCTGTTCATGTATTGTTTATTTCACGTGAAATCATTGAAATAGCTATTTCTGTTGGTTTTCACCATTTTTAGCCTCTAAAACACGAATTAGGTACGCTCCTTTTTTTTCAATTTATCTTTGATCATTGGTAGTGCCATTTAATCGTCTTGATCCACGTGTTGATACTACTTCCAGTGTTAATATACAAATTGATGGTGATTTCAGACGATTTCTCAGGTTTTTGACTCATAAAAAATCAATTTTGGGAGCTGAACATTTGGTAGAAGCTCGATTTTCCACTCTTTGGTCAAAATCGACTTCATATTCGGTCTTCTCGTCCCCAAAAACATGGAAAACGATACCTCAAAAGCTCATTTTACTAACATGTTACTAAAACACAAAAAGTACCTATTTTTGTGCACATTTTCACTCATAACATCCCTGGGTATATTCCGATCGGGCTGAAAAGTTTCGGGACACAACTAGGGCCCAAATGGAGCCTGTGTGCGAAAGAACGACTTTTTTAGACCGAAAATGAAGCCGGTACACGTGATACAGCGTACGGTGGACGGACATTGCATTTTTGGAATGTACGCACTTTGAAACGTAAAAGAAAAAATTTTGAGGGGGTGTTATTAAAAATTTTTTACTGAGCGATTACATAGGTGTATTATTCACAGAATAATAAACCAAAAGGGATGTTAAAACATTAAATCATGCAATTTAAAGCTTATACACGACTTTATTATGTAGGTAAACTAATTACAATATATTTACATGTATTTACAAAGTTTAAATTCAATTATAAAACAGCTCTAAGTGGGCGCCTAAGTTTTCTATGGTGAAATTCATTCGACGATCGCTCAGGATATATTTCAATTTAGTGAAGATCTCTCAACATCGGCGGAAGTCGCGGTCGCGTACTCCATCGAAAGGACGTCTTTAGAGTCCCACTCTTCCCTGAGGGATGATTCTTTTCCTTCGAGACTCGCGGCTATACTCGTGATTTCTTCCCAGCCGCAATTCCTCTGCAGAACGGCCTGTATCTTGGCCTTGATCTTTTTTCTGGTGGCTCCTGGGTTGTCTGTGTTGGCAATCTCCTTCGTTTTCTCGACGGATGTCGTCAGGAGTATCCCCTGAGATTGGAGTTGGATTCCAAAAATAGAAGCTGCAAGAAGATGGCCGGTCGTCAATTAGGGTTTTTGCCTTCTTCACCGCAGCAGCATCGTCATCCAACTCTGAATGACATTCTTGAACCCTTCGACATTCTTAACATACCAGGACACTGCTGGAAATCAGGTGCCCTATCTGGTTATCACTGATTCAGGAGGAAGTGGCACGCCAGTCAAGTGTCTTCTAAATACTTCAACCCTCTTTGGTGCCTTCAGAAATACCTTTTTACCAGCGGAGATAAGTTTATTGACTTTCGGGTGTTCCTCTCGTATCGTCTCCGCAACACGATGCAGTCCATGGGCTAGACACGTCTCGTGAATGAGTTTTGGGTCCTTGAGGGTCTTCCCCGCACTCAGCATGTATGCAACACTATCCGTGACAAGTAGTAGTAAGCGCTCAGCGGTGTTCGGAGCTCCTTGCCACAAATTTTCTAAAACAAAAGAAAAAAAATATCAGCACGCTGTTTATAGGTACCTAAGAAGCAGGATGTACTAGTAGTACTAGTAGTAGCAGCAGCGGTGGTGTAGAAAAAATGGCACTTACTCAGGGCTTCCTGGACAGTATGGACGATGGTTGAAGCATTAGTTTTCTCCAATTGAGCCACATGGATAAGATGACCTTTTTGGGCATGGTCAGGGTCCAATTTTCCAACAACGACGTTAGCGATGTATCGTCCACATGGGTCCGTCGCTTCGTCTACGCTGAGCCAGATTCGTGATTCACCAATGTCCTTGCGAATATCCTCCAAGTTCTAGGAAAAAAATTAGAATAATTATTAGAATTATTTGGAATAATTTATTTCATACATATGTAGCGATTGTCCCTGTGCTTTGTTGATTGTCATTGCAAATGCGAGTTGCACCGGCAACTGCAAACGTATGAATTCGAATGGCATATATCTGTTGGACTCATTAGGATACGTGGCGTCATTATACATCTTCTCCTTCAAATTTTCCATTTAAACTAGTAGCTTCAAGTTCATCACCTTTTTCACTGAAATCATGGTACCTTTGTAAAGTCGTGGTGGATTGATGTTTCGGAGAAGAATGATAGGCACCCAATTTCAATGTTGGAACTTGCGGCGGTATGCCTGGAAAATCATGTGAATTCAAGAATTCAAGAACCTACTATGAAACATCTACCAAAGTAAAATGCCAGCCATCCATGGAGAAGGTATCATTATTATCAATCTAATCAACCCATACAATACCCACTGGATGTCCCTTGAAGCATTAACCTCTATGAACGAGCGAGATACCCATCCGATTAGGTGCCTCATTCCTCACAAATCCCAATCAGCTACATTTTTTAATGAATATTTTCAAGATACCTAAAAGGGCAATTGTACTTTCACAATCAATACCGCTTGTTATGTCACACACGAACTGCGGCTAAACTATAATTATGAAATGCACTCACTTGTTTGAAACAATCCCGCGCCAGATATTTTAAAATGGTTCTGCTAATTGTTTTTGTCAACGAAAAGTTTGTTTTTTATTATCTGGAGTTTTCAATTCATGTTGATTTTTTTTCTTGTGGAACTCTTCTCCCTAAGTCAGGTCAGGCCTTAGCTCATATAGGGGAATATTTTTCTTTTGCTTCCTGTAATTACCTATAACTACTCTTTTTTGAATGAGGGGAAAAAATAACCAGAAACCTTTGCCAGCGTACGGAAAACAACTCACTAAAGTTTCAGCGCAATTGGATGAATGGTATAGGAATGCATACGGAACAAAGGTGGTCACACAAACTTATTGAAGCTTCCGAATTCACCCCCTTAGCGATGTAATTTCAAAAATTATTTTCTAGGCGGCTATCCATGTCATTATAGGAATGCCCTGTCAAAATGTCAGCCTTTAGGTCCAGCGGTTTGGTCTGTGCGTTGTCTGTCAGTCAGTCACTGAACTGTTTTATATCCAGGTATAGATAAGTCGACATCCCCGACAGAAATCTGTATTACATTTATAATACGTTCTGTAATTAAACCGACCGCAATACAGATTTCTGTATTAAAATTGTAGTACGAAACTACGTCATTCTAGACGAGCAGTTTTAGGTCGCCGTTCGCGACCACATCCGACTACAGGTCAGGCGGCGACATCGATAGGACTCAAAAATCAATCACCATTTTATCCGGACTCGGGTTGTGAAGAAGTCGTTACGACGTCGGCAGCCGACGTCGGGTCGCATTTTTATACCAATCATGACGTCACCCCGACTTGTTTGGGCTAATAGGGATGTGATCAAGGTGTGAAGGCTATTTTGAAAAAGTATCCGTATGTATTCACAGTTTGATCAGGTACATTCAGTGGACGTTTAAGAATTTCAGATTGACAGATTAGTTTCATCTGATGTAACAAAACATCGCCTATAGTGTTGGGGAGACACCGATAGTTCCTGTCCTCAAAACAAAAGGGCCTGTCTCAGGTCAACAACAAACCTGGTCTCAAAAGCTACTACATACCCATTACCACGCATAGACCGTATTAATGCTCCATTCGGTATAGTACTTTTTCTTTACCAAATTTGACTAACAGGGAGCTTATCAGTAGATCTTAGTAACAAACGATTCCGTAAATATTTGATTATAAGCAGTATGAAAGTGTTTTTTTTAAATCCCTTGTTATGAGATAGCATCTGGTCTGAACCACCTGAATTTCAATGGATTCCTAATGGAGTGGTTGCTGGATGAAATAGATGCAGTTCAAGTTCTACTTATTGATTTAGTTATATCTGGTCGTATGAAAACTATACACGGTGAGTGTATAATATGGGGTTTACAAGTACTAATAGATAGTTGTTTAATATAATTAAATCTAGCCAAATGAACGTTAAATGCGTTCCGAATATTGAATATTTGGGATACCTACCTGATTGAAAGTGATGTGTTAAACCCCACAGCTAGCCTCCCCACCATGCTCGTTTCATCAGATCTGTTGAGTAAAGTGGCGGAGAGTGAGTGGCTTCAATCCTGAAACCATCATTGGCATAATGGTAACGAAGAAAGATAATTAGGATCACATCACTAACTGTGTTGTCAGTGTTCTCAAAACGAAAGAGGTTTGCAGAGACTGGGAAGGACAGTAAAAGAGAAGGAGCCCATAAGGTAAAAAAGTGACTGCCCCGAAGCAATGCTGAATAAGTCGTCCAGAGGCGGTATATTGTAAGAAGGTGGGAATGGTCTTTTAGCCGGTGTGCCCGGAAGGGAGAGCCCGACATTGAATGAACAGGTTGATTTCTCCTCATTGGCACTCGCAACAGAGTTTCACCAACCCTTATTATTGGCGGTGGGGGGGGGGGGGGGCATTATTTACTTAGGTACCGAAATAATCCTGAGGTATGGCTACCTTTTTTGGTTACCTTGGTTACTAAATCGTGTGCGATATGCCGGTGTTTATTATTTAAAAAACAATTTTTTGTGCACAAATCACAATTGCGCACGTTTCTGTCAATCAAAAAGTCGAATGATATTTTGCGTAAAATCCGAATCTACAATAAAAATAAAGGTTCTTATTGAAAACGCTGCAAATCCCTGGACAACTGTTTATTATTTTGTACAGAATACCCTTCTCTGTATAGATAACCGGTCTATATAATATGTACTACTCTATACATATTATATTGATCGCAGATCCTCCGTAGGTTAGTACCTAACCCCGTACTCGTTACTAGGTACCTACCTAAATCACGAGTTGAATGCTGCTAAAATAATTCTGTCGATGACAAACAGTAACTAAAACGGCAAAAAGAAACGCAAATAATGAAGTTCTGAAGGAAAATTGTTGATGTGGAGTGAAATAGAGGCCCCTTTTGCGTAGATCGCTGTTTTCTGTGGTCAATACCTATAATGAACCGTTGTGTACTAACTTGCCCATCAATAATACTTCAACGGTTGTTCACGTTGCAAAAGTACCGATCAACAAAATCCAGCCCCATCTTGGTAGATGAACTGTGGCGTAATAATTTACCGTTCCGTAATATTTACCGTTGTGTAATAATTTGCCGCTGTATAATAATTTACCATTGTGTAATGATTTAACCATCAATAATACTTCAACGTTTGTTCGAGTTTCACAAGTACCTACCAACAAAATCCAATCGTCCATCACTTATCAAATGAAATAATATCACAGAACAACCAACTCGACTTCATACAGCCATCCTTGATTATAATCGGGTGCTCCCTAGTGATGATTATCTGGGCTGGATTTATACCGTTTGATTCACGATCGTGTTGACGAGGCTTTTTGGTGCACACGAACGGCTGGACGTACAATACTCCGGGTGGTCTCAAAAAATTGTTTAGCTCAAGACAAATTTAATAACGTAAAAAAAACCATACCCTTCTATCGAAAGTTTTCGAGATACGGCGTTCTGAAAATTTCAACCCCTATTTTGAACCACTTGGAGATGACTGACAGTAACGCCGAGCTTCGAGGACCAACTAGACCCCGAACGGAACCTATAACCCGAATTTCATCAATTTTGTTTCATGGTAACTAAGAAAAGTGGCCAGTAAGGCGTATGGTGTACGGTGGACAGACAGAAATTTTTTTATTGCATTTTCGGATTATACATACCTTGAAACGTGAACCATCAAATTTTGAGGGGGGGGTTAGATTTTTTTTTTTTTTTTCATGCTCGATTCCAATGGTTCATTATTGAAAATAATAAACCAAAAACAAAGTTTGTGTGCAGAGTGCACGTTTGGCGCATGCGCACGGGCGCAAAAATATGGTTTTTGAATTCTACACAATAATATAAGGGGATTTACTTTTCTATCTCCAGTTATATAGGATATAAGCGGTGTTCACATTAAATGGGACGCCCAGTATAAAGTGTTATAATGGTTATAACAATAATTTGTGGTGTAATGACATGTAGGAATACGTGAAAATAAGAAGCAGACACGAATTTCTTATGAAGGTAGTGAAACTGTAAATAAATGCTTCTTTTTCTATCCTTGTACTCGGTAAATTTCTCGTGTAATTACCAAGAACGCTGATATTACAAGGTTGAGAGGTGCCCTTTGTTCCCACGGCCCTCCGTATAAAACTTCCTGAAACTTCATTAAGACCCTTTCTTGTTTGCGTTTCTATTTTAAAAAATAAATAAATAAAAAATATTTTTAAAAAAAAAGAAAAAAAAAGGAAAGGGTGAAAGGTGGGTACCGGCGGTTGGTTCACAAAGATCAAAAAGAGAGAGAGATCCTTGTTGAAGGATGTACCTACAGAAGTTATCAACGCCTGAGCTCTACGATCTCTCAAATAATGGATTTTTGTGGAAACAGGAGATTAAAATGCACGAAGGAGTCCTCCTTCTCGTCACCTGTCCTTTCCACAAAGTGATACTACCTAGCTAATTCAGGAGTGAAGTTCAACGTTGGTAAGACTGGCAAATTTAATTTTCCAAGCTTTAGAGCTGCAGCAAGGCGTTTTAACGTGGTTTAAAACTAAGTTGATCGCAATGTGAATCTACATCCTTCTAATTCATGAAACGATCGTATTACAGGTGATGTCAGAGACTGTAAGTAGGTACGGGTGAATACTGCGAATCCTGTGAGACTACATCGCATTTTTACGGCTAATTTCGTCCCGTTCATCTTATCTACCTTAGGTATCTCCCTTAGGTGTCCTTCTCGCATTTATTTCCCTGTTGTTTGAGCAAAATAGGACGGAAAAATCGTGAAATATGGGCGTTTGACGGATTTCACGTTTGCACATGCGCAGAGCTAGGTACCACTACTAGGATTGCAATACAATTGATTTAGGAATATATATGTGACTCAGAACTCTACCCTCAAAATTTGAGCAAAATTAGACGAATAGTTGATGAACTATCGCCGTTCGGCCGATGTCACGTGTGTGCATGCGCAGAAGCTGCCGGTGGTCCGATTGCGATTACATTCATAGTATGGGGTCATCTTGGCACCAATCCACTTACCCTGAAAATTTCATCAAAAGCGGTTGGATATTTCTTGGCGTTCTTAGCGGACTCACAGACAGGCACGGGACCAAATTTGTTCAAGAAGCTCTAAAACGCAGAATGAGTGTGAAAATTTTGGGTGTGAAAATGGGTGTGAAGTGGGTGTGAAAATTTTGGAGGACAACAACTCCTAAGCTCCCAATAGTGATGCTGTATGCCGTAATGATGAGGATAGTTGATTATGATATTGTAAGATCGTAAAACCTCGTGGGAGGGGCTCGCTGGTTCACAAACGAAATATTAAATATGTTTGAGCCCCAAAGAATAAAAGCAGAAGGACCACCAAAAGTGTACTTCTGGAATAATTTAAGAGTTGATACGCCTTACCTTGGCAACGGTGGGCTTTCGTATATATCGAGGAGGACTTTTTATGAAGGTTAAGGGTGGGTATAAGGGAAGCCGGCTCGGAAAGGTAGGCACGATGGGGACGGTGAAATTTGAATAGCGCACGTCGATTCTCGAAGATTCAAAGGCGCGATAACTGGATAATTTAAACAACACAAGATAATCTGCAACTCTTATGAATTTAAAGGCGAGGCAGCGAGAGACGTGAGGTGAGGACTGGACTGACTACGGTTGAACTGCGGTGAGCGGCATTGCCTGTGGCAAAGGAGGGGAAGGGGAGGCTTTCCTGATATCTCATGGGCAAACAATAAATCGGCCACAACATTTTCCCCCACCCTGAAATCTATTTCAGAATCCTAAAGAAAATTTCACTGAGTCAATACTCCGAATGAACTGGTTGAACAATAACTAAAACACCAACGAGTTATACAACTAAGGATTAATAATAGCATAAATAATAGGGAAAAGAATGTTTTGAATAGGAGGTATGGCTCATTGATTTGGGAGTGGACACAACTTCACCACGGGCCGGACCAGTTCTCCTCGGTTGGTTCTCAATCTGGCAACTCTTGCAATGCCATCCGGACACCAGCATAACTCCTCCACAAGTGCAAGAGGCCACTGAAGAGGTGGAGTATTCTCTCGCATTACGACGACCACTGAGCCGATATTCAGAAGAGGAGCATCCTCAGTCCACTTAGCATGACCCTGCAGAGTATTCAAGTACTCCTGCTGCCACCGTTTCCCAAATCCTTGAGTGATTTGCGAGACGCGTTGATAGCGATTCAAGCGATTTCATGGTACAGCGCTGATGTCCTCATATGTGGTCCAGGGGGGGGGGGGGTGTCCCAAAGTCAGGAAATGGGCAGGAGTAAGTGCAGTAGGTCCATTTGGGTCTGCTGACAGGACTGTCAGAGGCCGGCTGTTCAAAACTTCCTCTATCTGAATGATGAAAATATTGAATTCCTGATAGGTTAGCAATTGAGGTCCAATAAGTCTGTACAGTAGACTCTTGAAACTCTGAATGTTGCGTTCCAAAATTCCACCGAAATGTGGAGACGATGCAGGGTTTAGGCGCCACTCGATTCCTCTACTTGACAGCTCGTTTCCCACAGAGGAGTTGAATGTTGAAGAGTATAACTACTCATTGGTGCTTTGCACCAAGAAAATTCGTACCCTGACGAGAAAAAATTATCTTGCAGGGACCCCTTCGGGACAGGAAGCGTCGAAAGGCAGCCAAGAAACCATCTGTTGAGAGTGTCGAAACCAGCTCGAAATGAAGGGCTTTGGTGGAGAGGCAGACAAACATGCACACATAGGCCTTCATGCCGGTCCCTTCTTGTCGTCTGACCATAGAAATTATGAATGGGCCTGCATAGTCCACTCCACAGTTTAGGAAAGCTTTGAACTTTTGAAATCTTGAAGCAGGCAACTGGGCCATTTTAGGTTCCAAAGCACGAGGTTTAGCCCTGAAACATATGTTGCATTTATGGACCCGTTGCCTCACCAAACTTCGAGCGGCAGTAATCCAATATTTAAAATTCAAGAGTGACAGGAGTATGTATGGACTTGTATGTAAATTATCCGTATGATACTGATCGACAAGTAGTTCCAAAAATGTACCGGCTTTAGGTGGCAGGAGAGTGTGACGGTGGTCATAAGACAGACGCGAATACTGGAGCCTTCCCCCACCCTGATCACCCCGTCTTCCAAGAACTAATCCAGTTTTCCAATCATGGAATTTCTTACAAGGCCTTTTCGTTTCTTGGTGGATTTACATTCTAAATAGACGAAGATATCCCGAAAATAGTGACGCTGAGTATACCGCAACCACAGAATCTCAGGTGGGTAATCTCTGACTGGTGTAAGAGGCCGGTACGGAAACGAGTTAGCCTCAGAGCTCTTAAAACATATATTATGCGGCTCTTAAAACATATATTATATATTATGCGGTGGAACGAATTAGCTTCCGATACGATGAGACACGATCTAGCATGGGCCTCAATATCTAATCCTGAGGAGTAGTTGTAGCTAGAGAAACTATCCTTTCTTCCACAGGGCGGGAGGGAAGAACCAAATCATCAATGGTGGTTATAGGCCATTCTGAAAATTGCAAGTTAGGCTACATAGGGCCGATGAACCACATATTGCGATGAAGAAGGGACCCAGCAGACAAACCCCGACTCTAACAGTCTGCAGGATATTGCTCCCCTTTCACATGGCACCACCATTTTACATCAGTGCGGTGTTGTATTTTTGTGACCCGGTTGGCAACAAATGCTTTCCACCTAGATGGTGATGAAGACAACCAGTGAAGAGCAACGAGTCACTGAAAAAAAAAAAAACACACACATGAGAATTCGTATCTTCAGAGTAAGTTTCCAAAATATAGTGAATCAGAGAGGAGAGCAGGAGGGCGGCACAGAGTTCCAGCCGCGGAATACTGGTCGTCTTCAATGGAACGATTTTTGATTTAGCTATCAGTAGGCTTACATTCCGCACTCCAGTAAAGCATAGTATGCCTTGAGCAGCACTGTAGAGGAGACGGCAGAGGGCAGTCTGCGCAACAGGTGGATCCAAGATGGCAAGGCTGCGTTGTGAAACATTTGCGCGATTTGGCCATATATGAGGCTTCTCGTCTAATATGAGGCTCTCGTCATGTCTCAGTCCTAGTACGGAGATAGAGCAACAATCCTTTGTTCTGGAATTGGAGTGAAGATTCGGAGTTTTTCTGATATTGAGAACGAGCAGGTTGGTAGCGCACCATTCTGATAGTGTCAACAATCCTCATTGCTAAACTTAGTGATGATGTCGATCAAGGTTAATGAGAGCAGCAAGCAGTAGTTCACGGGAGGGGGGGGGGGGTTTGGACGCACTATTTTGCCTTTCTGAAAATTGTACTGGGGCTTACTGATAATCCCATTTGATTTCAATGGTTCTCGGAGTTGTTGGTCCCGGGGTTCCTATATCAATAACTATCAATATGTGTGGGATTATGGCGTTTTAGGCGTTCTTCTCAAATGATAATTATGTTGATAAATGATTTTTATATATATGTCGCGCGCGCGTGTCTGTGTGTGTGTGTGTGTGTGTGTGTGTGTGTGTGTGGGTGTGTGTGTGTGTGTGTGTGTGTGTGTGTGTGTGTGTGTGTGTGTGTGTGTGTGTGTGTGTGTGTGTGTGTGTGTGTGTTTGTGTGTGTGTGTGTGTGTGTGTGTGTGTGTGTGTGTGTGTGTGTGTGTGTGTGTGTGTGTGTGTGTGTGTGTGTGTGTGTGTGTGTGTGTGTGTGTGTGTGTGTGTGTGTGTGTGTGTGTGTGTGTGTGTGTGTGTGTGTGTGTGTGTGTGTGTGTGTGTGTGTGTGTGTGTGTGTGTGTGTGTGTGTGTGTGTGTGTGTGTGTGTGTGTGTGTGTGTGTGTGTGTGTGTGTGTGTGTGTGTGTGTGTGTGAGTGAGTGCGTGATGCTTGAGTCAATGATCAGCTCCACTGCATTAGCGATGTATAGCTGACTACTGGACAAAGGACTTCGGTCACGCTGTAGCCATCATCGACGAATCTTACACTGAATCGCTCAATTATCCACATGTGCGACCTCTGCATCCATTCACGGGATTCTCGCCTTCCTAAAATACGGTCTTCCTAAAATTTTAATTAGTATTAATAATAGTGTAACTGGTGTAGTATAGTATAACTGAAAGTGTTTCAGAGTTTTCATAAAGCCAAAGCCTCCTGTAATCCAACAGTGGCTATGAGCCCACAATTATCATATAGCTGTAACGTTTTTCTTTTCTTGAAACTATACAGGGTGTAACAGTACTGTCCGGTAAAACTTGCTGGATCAATTCCACAACTAATTTGCAACCAAAAACTCCAACCTGGACTTTTCGAGTTATTTCGATTGTAAGATTTTTAAATGGTCATAACACCCTCAATGGGGGATTTTCGTTAAAATTTTTATTTGGAAAAAAATATTCAGAACTCTTGGAAAAATAGTTTAAAGCCCGTTTCCAACAATAAGCAGTATTTTTTAAATGAGGGTGATTTAAAGTAAAAATGCGGCAAGAAATGACTATCAGGTCTATTGACATCTGATTGGCTGTTGGCCCAAGGACGCGAAGCTTTGGAGGCGAAGGTTCTCAATCCTGCGATTTTGAGGACGTGTTTTTTTCTCTCTTTTTAATTAATTTACGGTAGGTACATCGTTCAAAGTGATGCACTAGCGCTCTAAGCGGAATTTTTTGGAATTGGTGGATTTGTAACCCACGAAAATTTCCCATTTGCAGCGCAAAATTGGAATCAGAATGCGGGCGTAATATAAATTTCGGAGTACATTCAGCGGACGAAGAATTGGACTGAAAAGGAAATTTTCTCAAATTTTCAGAATCACTATTTTCTAAATGGCTCTACGTGTCAAAAGTAATGGGTGCTTGAAAGCGCACGTGACAGGACAAAGTTTCTTAGAGTCCCAGCTTTTCTAGGTGTAGTTATTTTTCATTTTACTTACTAATTAGGAGAGAAAACCATGTTTGAATGCAAAAAAGCGTGTTTTTCGAGGAAATTGAGTGTTTTAGGGTATTTATGACTTGACCTGACCATGACTAGAGGAGTTAGGTATCGTTTTCTTCGTAATTTCTCACGCTGAATCGAATGGTGACACTCCCGAACCTCCCCGACCTTAAACAAAAAACTGGGGTTTAGAACTATTGCTACTAACAAGGACGTACTGTTACAACTTAATGATATTGCACTTCAGAATCCCTTAAACATGATGTGAAATCGAACATTTACATTTTACTGGCAAACGTATAAATTATGTTCTACTCAAGATAAAAGTAATACAAGGGAGTTGGGCCAAACAGGGTAAAAGGCTTCCGGAACTGATGGTACGTGCTCGGAAGCCGGCATAAAAGATTTTCGAGGCTGTCGGCGTCTGTACGAGCATTGAAAGAAATTCGTGGTGGAAGGGAGTTTGATTGGAAACGAAGTGGTATGGGTAGCTACTGCCAAAAGTGAATATTATGAAGGAGACCCCCGTTTCTTCCAAGGCAATAATAATTGAAAGACCGAGACTTGGGATCTCTTTTTCTCCCATCGATAATATTTTGGTATTTTAATATTCCCCTTCTAACTTGCATGGATCTTGGGGCATACTATTTGATTACCTTTTTTACAGTTGTTGACGAGAAATCCTAATATTTTCACATTTTACTGTGAGGTGGCACTATGGTACATTACTGTAACTAATGTACCATAAACTAAAATTAAACTAATGTAACTAATAAAACTAAACGGTAACAGCAGTTGAACGCACCTCCTGCTTTTCTCAATGGTGGGTGGGGGATGTGGATCGAAAGGCAGAAAAAAAATCGTAAGATTATTTGTTTTTAATGTAGGATTTAATGTAGAATTTATTTGCATGTTTACCTCTGATGGATCATGAAGAGACCAATTACCGGACCAAAGCCATCGCCATCAAGAGAGTGCGATCTACCACTCTGGCTTGAAGTAATCCTTGGTAGATATTCATTATTGAATGTTGAGGCCTTGGGAGCGAGGAATTCAGCCACGTGGGGCAACATATGACGGGCACTGGAATGGGACAATAAACTCGCAAACCACCAGAAACTGAATTGAACGGTGATTAAAAAGCTTTAGTAGATACTTCACTCCGAAAATGCGCTCATTAGATCATGGTTCGTGACTGAAACTTTTCGTATAGCCATAGGCGTTTCAAGGATTTCGGAACATACACGCAAGCATACTCAGCTACATGAGAGAGCTATAACTTCGGGTTTCTACTGTTAGATCCGTGGTAGCCGTAAAGAGGAGGGAAATATGTTATAGATCCAAAATTTGAAGTCCATCTAAAAAATGGCGAACGCTTATGGCTTTTTATGACGGGCTGAGTCGGGAAACAGGACATCTCTGCCACTTCTTCCTGATCATGAAAAATAGCTATGACTGGTAACTAGATACAGGAAGTACTTATGCAGTACCAGCATACGTTATCTATTTGGTCTCACAGACATTGGTGCGCCACATCGCGCACCTGTACGATAACCCAATGCAACATGGTTATGATTCGAAAGGAAGTTTTGAATCGGTATTTTCATCATCACTCTACCATCGGTCTCGCTATCGCTTTAGGGTTGTTGACCTTATTTTGTAAGGATTCTCCGGTGAATGAAATTTCATTGTTCAAGAAGGTATCGCAGAACAAAAGGCTCAATAAGGAGCTTAAGGCGACCCGGGAAACGTTTCTCAGTCCTGCTTGAAACAGGATGGAAAAATGCGTGACTTAGGAATAGATTGAAATCCATAAACTCAGTTTAAAATGAGTGATTTATTCAACTCTGCACTTCACTCATTCTGCCGTCCTTAGAAATTATCACATACCTCAGATATTGCAATGGATTTTCATTGGTGAATCGAACCATGACAGGCCCCTTCCTTTTCTCACAGTATCGGTAATAATAAAATGCCGCTTTGAGGCACGACCCGTTTAAATACAACTTTGAGACAGGGACAGTCGGAAGAAACCACCCATGAAGACTTTACTTAAAGCCTTCTATCAACTCCGTTGGATTAACTCCGTACTATTTACTCCATTTGACCATAAATTGAAAAACGTGATTATTTTAAGAAGGCAGTATTATGAGCCGTTACATTAGGAATCAAGGATAACTAATGAAAATAGGACATTCTAGCGGGAGAAGTGGAGCCGAATGCAAAACCAACCCAAGCATTGCCGAACTCGTCATCAGTCTCCCGCGAGATAAGGAGAGGGTGGCCCCCTGTCGGGTCGCAAAAAAGAAAGATAGGAAAAAAAATACTGCCTGGGATTTTTAAACGTGTGCCAAAGAGAGGGAGAGAGAATGAGAAAGGTTAACATGCTACCTAAAACATCAGTTACGAAACGATAAAATTCAAGATGCACATATTTCATGATAGTTTTCAGTTATTAAAATTTGTTTTTCTCACAGTTTTAGTTACCTATTTTTTACATTCCCCAGACCACGTTTTACTTGATATGTGCCTATTGCTACATAAGCAATATAAGTAGGTAACTACCTATTGATTTATATTGATATTTTTGGATTCTCATGTTTGAAGGATATTTTTATTAAATGAATAGGTAGTTACCGACATAATATTGTTTTATCTGTGAGTGTGGTGGATTAGTTAGATTTTTTAGGGCGAGAAGACTGAATATGAAGTCGATTTTGACCAAAGAGTGAAGAATTTTGGTTGTAACGAAGGTTCAGCTCCCAAAATTCATTTTTTATGGTCAAAAACCTGGGAAATTGTCTGAAATCACCATAAATTTGTGGAATAACACTTGAAGTAGTATCAACAGGTGAATCAAGACAATTAAATGGTACATACTATCAATGATCAAAGATAATTCGTCAAAAATAGAAGCCTAATTCGTGTTTATGGACGCCAAAATTGGTGGAAACCATCAAAAATAGCTATTCCAATTATTTCACTTGAAAGAAACAATAAATGAACAGCCAACATTTCTCTAGGTGTTTCCAATAGAATATTAAACCAATGTGACAAGGACTTTTTTGTCATGTTAACGGCACGTATGATTAGGTAGGTACCTATCCAATAACATAAGTGTAACTATGTATGTACCTATGTACAGTCATGGTGAGCGAATTGGTAAAAGGAGTTATGAGACATTTGAGTGACATTTCACGTGTTAAAATTACCTTAAACGAATGAATTCATTGAACAAAGCAGTTAGGTTATTCAGTAATGAAGTCCCTCATTGCTTATATCCTTATATCTCTATATATTATAAGCTCGAATCTCTGTCTGTCTGTGTGTCCGTCTGTCTGTCTGTCTTCCCACGGCCTAACGGCTCGACGGATATCGACCAAATTTGGCACGAATATCCAGTAGGCTCCCAAGTTGTGCAACGTCGCATTTTTAATTCCCTGACCATAGCGGAACTATGGTCGACCATGGTCAACTTCGTTAATTGAAATGGTAACCCCTATTTTTTATCGCGTATTCGTAATCTACGTGAAATTCTATCTACGATCGACCCTTCGGACTACCCCCGCGGTCGACCATAGCGCATCCATGGGCCCCTCCATAGTCGAATCCCGAATTGCTCAACGGATATCGACAAAATTTGGCACCAATATCCGGTAGCCTCCCAAGTTGTGCAAAGTCGCATTTTTGATTCCCTGACCATAGCGGAACTATGGTCGACCATGGTCAACTTCGTTAATTGAAATGGTAACCCCTATTTTTTATCGCTTATTCGTAATCTACGTGAAATTCTATCTACGATCGACCCTTCGGACTACCCCCGCGGTCGACCATAGCGCATCCATGGGCCCCTCCATGGTCGAATCCCGAATTGCTCAACGGATATCGACCAAATTTGGCACCAATATCCGGTAGCCTCCCAAGTTGAACGTAGGCGCATTTTTAATTCCCTGACCGACCATAGCGGAAATATGGTCGACCATGGTCAACTCCTGAATGGCTTGACGGATTTTGATAAAATTGGGCACAAATACCCGGTAGGCTATGGGATTTTTCCGTCGTTTGTTGGTTCCACGATACTGCGTACAGCGAATCTCGGATAGCGAGCGAAGCGAGGGTCAGGCTAGTTTTATATGAAGCCGCTTAAAATAAGGCTGGTTCTAAATGAGGAATCGGCAATGCTCGGGTTCATTTTGCGTTCGGTGAAGTTCGGCTCCACTTCTCCCACTAGACCCTCCTAATGACAATGAGGGTCTGAAACTGGCTGGCTGATTTTCTGTAGCAGAATTTTTCGCTGCTGACGATGAAAGTCAAATTATAGAGTCGGAAGAAATAAGTATATTACCTTGGTTTTATACCATTTTATAATTTCTGGCGCTCAAGTCTTTTACACACAAACACTCTTCTTTGGATCTCGTTGGAGATCGTCGTTACTGATATACCACGAAGCGTCGATAATGTTTCGAATTAGGCCTTATTTTGGAAGGTTTGTATAATCTTTGATTCATTTCTTTGTACATCCCAAAATCTGAATGCTTTATGTCCACACAGGTTTCAGAACTCGCTAGCAAAAGAGCAATTTGTAGGAAGTAACCAGTGCCGCTTCCGGGACATTTAATTAAATTAGTCTGCTTACTTTTTGATATCTTTTATCCATTTTTATTTGGCACCTCGAGTAATCCGCAAAAAATATTTTGCTGTATCAGCCACAGGAATTGTCTGTTCCTTCAGCATGATTGGTAGTGATGTTACTGTGCAATTATGAATTTTTTACTATGTAAATTAAGGAACTTATCTGTGGAATGACACACACACAAAAGTTAAAATCTATAATTTAGATCTCCAATGCATAAACCGGATTTTGGAGGGGTTTCCGGTTCACAGGGAGCATCTCTGAAATTTTGGAACGAGCCAAATAGCTACCTTTTCTTGGAAAATTCGCCAATACCTAGAATCTAAGTACCTAGTTAAGGCACAGTATAAAGTATGAGGTTACTAGTGCCGTCGAAAAGTAGAATCACCTTTACCCCTTTTTGGAAAAAAGCATATAATTTTATTATCGAACACCAATCCTCTTACATGGGTCATGGTTTTAGTCAAGGTTTTATTTTATTTTTCTATTTTTTTCTCTACTTATCCTACTTTCCTACACTTATAAAGGAGCTTTTTTTTCTAAAAAGCCTACCTGTAATGGGTGGGAACCAACACGGCTGCAGCCAGCAAGGCTGCCTGTTGGCAAGTCCTGAGTGTTTTGGTTAAATAATACCTCCTCGTACCACAGGAATGTCTTAAACTGAGCTGATTTGAAAAGGTGGCTGTCGTGAGTCCCTCCCGGGAACACTCCTATCATATTAAGTTCTCACCAATATCCAAACGCCAAACTAAAGCTCCGGAAATAAAGATATGAGTGGGGACAGGCGACAGAACCCAGGGTTACTCAACCTGGGGCCCCACTACCAGCTCCCTGCAAGGAGCTGGAGGGAGAGGCCCCCAAGTACTATAAAACCCCGGATCCTGGCGCTCAAGCTTCATTCGACACTTCCTCTAACCAGCTCTCTCTTCTCTCTCTTACCTTACCTCCCAGATGATCGGTTGACTACAGCCGCCTGGGAATTTCACCTCCTCTCTCCTCCTCCTTGTCTAGATGATCGGTTGAATACAGCCGCCTAGACAAGGGACCTCTCCTCTCCTCTCCTTTACCTAGATGAACGGTTGACTACAGCCGCCTAGGTAAAATTCCCTCATCCACCTCTCTCTCCTCCTAAGTCGTAGATGTTCGGTTGACTACAGCCGCCTGCGACTTTTCCTCACCTTCCTTCCACACCACCTCTCTCTCCTCCAAAGTCGTAGATGTTCGGTTGACTACAGCCGCCTGCGACTTTTCCTCCTTTCTCTCCTTTACCTAAATTCACTCACTCACCTTCCTTCCACGCCACCGTGATGAGAATTTTAAATTCATCACAGTGGTGAACCCGACGTTCACTCAACCTTCTTCCTTCCCACCTTCCCACCTACATGTGTCGCCCCAGTCAAATAGTTCGGTGTCCCAAATTTTAAATTCAAATTTCAACCAGTCAGTGTAAATTCGCAATTCTTGGCCCAAACCTCACCACTCAACTCTCAACTCAACGCACCACCGCTCCCGCCGATTGCGAATTTCAAAATTCAAAACCACGTCAAATTTTTGAATTTTAGTTACAGAAATGGACCCGAACTCACCGACGCCGCCGCTCCTCCGGCCGTCCCTGCCGCAGCCGCCGACCGCTACGCCGACTGACGCCGACAACCCCTTCACCAGCCTCTCACCGGCCGGTTCCGCCACATCCACAGCACCCGCCGCCACCGCCGCTACGGCCGCAACCGCTACCGACGTCATGACGCCATCCGCAGCGTTCCCTCTGTCGCTGCCCCCCTTCTACACGCACGACCCAGCACTATGGTTTTTCCAAGTGGACGCTGCGTTTTCGGCCGCCAACATCCGCAGCCAGAAGACTAGATATTCCCGGATCATTTCGTTGCTACCCTACGAGATCCTACTGCAAACTTCGGATATCTCCCCCGACGCCGCCACTGCATACGACGACCTCCGCAGCCGCCTCATCAACACCTACCAACCGTCAAAAATCGCCCGAGTCGCCGCCCTCTCCCAACCTCAACACCTCGGCGACCAGAAGCCCTCCCACCTCTACCGACGGCTGCGACACCAGCTGCAGGGGAGTATGACCGCCGACATCGCACGCACGTTCTGGTTACGTGCCCTCCCCCACCCCATCCAGATGGCCCTGGCCAGCCATCTCGACGGTCCCGACGAGCCCCTCCTGCGGCTTGCGGACACCGTTCACGACTTGGCTGCTGCGGCCGCCGTCAGCGAGGTGCGTACGCCGCGTCACCCCCCGCCTCTCCGGGACCGCACCAAATCCCGAGACCGCGGCCGGGCACCCTCCCTCGACGGACGTCGACCCATTTCGGCGGATCGCCGACGCGACTCTTCCGCCGACCGCCGCCGCCAGCGCTCACCCGAGCGCCGCAACACATCCCCTCCCCGCCAGCGCAGAGGACGATCCCCGGCCGCTGCGCGCGCATCCACCTCGACCCGCCCCACCAACACCACCTACCTCCCTGCGGACCCCCCCCACCGTTGTTTCTATCATGTAAACTTCGGTGGGGAGGCCCGCAAGTGCCAACCCCCCTGCTCCTTCGCCCCTAAGCAGGGAAACGCAGACGCCCGCCGGTAAATCCGGCGGGCCCCCCTCCTCGCCAACACGGGGGGGACCATAACCAACCCCCCCCCGCCCGCATTCACACCGCCACCACCACCAAGCCCCGCTACCCCTCCTACGCCGCCGCCACGGCTGCCAACCTCCCGGCCGCGCCTGCAGCGCCGCCAACACCCTCACCCCGCCACCAACGGGACGGAGCCTCCCCGCCCGCCACCAGGGCGACCAACCTTCCGGCTGCCACTCACGCCGCCGCTCCCGTTCCCCCACCACGGAACGGCCCCTCCACGCCCGCCACCAGGGCCGCCAATCTTCCGGCCGCCACTCACGCCGCCGCGGCCGTTCCCCCACCACGGAACGGCCCCTCCACGCCCGCCTCCAGGGCACAACCCCCTCCGACCGCCACTCACGCCGCCGCTACCGTTCCCCCTCCCCGGAACAAAACCAAAACACCTCCTACCACACGGACCAGCCCCCCTGCCGGCTCCACCGTTCCCCCCCTCCGGAACGGCAAGAAACCACCCCGCGTCTCCTTCGAGGCGGACCAACCAACACCGACACACATACCCACCTCCGCAATTCTGCACAACGCCCTGCCGACCCACCAGCGACTTTTCTTGCGCTGCAAGAAGACAAATGTTCCTTTCTTGGTGGACACGGGGGCGGCGCTGTCCATATTTCCCAATAACATCCTCCGTCGTCAGGCGCGCTGCTACCGGCAACTTCTCTACGCCGCCAACGGTACCACCATCCCCTCGTACGGGACGTACCGCTCCTCAGTTTATATGAGCGGACTCGCGTACGAGTGGGACTTTACCGTGGCGGACGTGGAGAAGGCGATCCTGGGGGCCGATTTCCTTGCATATTTCGGTCTCCAGGTCGACGTCCGGAATGCGCGCCTGATAGACCCCGCCACAAAAACACCCATCCCCGGATTTATACATGCCATCAACCACCCCCCCACACAATTTGAACGCCTCCTCCTCAACTACCGTCCCCAGCGCCGCCCCTCTGCCCACATCTCCACCGTCCAACATCATATTGAGACTTCCGGCCCCCCCATCACAGCAAAAGCCCGACGACTCCACCCCCTTCAACTATCGAAAGCCCGGCAACATTTCAACAAACTCATAGCCGACGGCATCGTCCGCCCCTCGAAATCCCCTTGGGCTTCTCCGCTCCACATCGTGCAGAAGCCCAATGGGGATATCCGCCCCTGCGGGGACTACCGGCGCCTCAATTCTAGAACCACGCCGGATCTTTACAATGTTCCCCACCTACGGGATTTCTCGTCACATCTTCATGGTGCTACTATTTTCTCTACCCTCGACATTTCAAGGGCGTTCCACCACATTAATATTCACCCCCCCGACGTCCAGAAAACCGCCATCATTACCCCGTTCGGACTATTCGAATACGTGAAGATGGGCTTCGGGTTGAGGAACGCTGCACAGACATGGCAGCGCTATATGGACAGCATCCTGCGAGGCCTACCGTTCGTCTTTTGCTTCCTCGACGACGTCCTGGTGGCCTCCAGGACACCGGAAGAACACCTCAGCCATCTCCAACAGATCCTCGACATCTTCTCCTCCGAGGGCCTCCTGGTTAACGCAGACAAGTGCGTTCTCGGCCAACCCTCCGTCCGCTGCCTCGGCCACCAAGTTTCATCCGAGGGCATCAAACCCCTCTCCGACAAGGTCCACGCAATTAGTGACTTCCCGCACGGTGACGGAACTCCGCCGCTTCCTGGGTATGTTAAACTCTTACCGCAGACACATCAAACACGCAGCACAACATCAACAACCACTCATACACGCCATTCCCCAACCCTCCAAAAAAAATGACAACCGCCCCATCACCTGGACCCCCCAACTCATATCCTCCTTCAAAATTTGCAAACAGGACCTAGTAGACGCCGCTCTATTGGCCCATCCCGATCCCCACGCCCCCCTGTCCATTACCACCGATGCGTCCGACTGGGCCATCGGGGCAGTGCTCCATCAGCACACCGGCGCCACCCCCCAACCCCTAGGCTTCTTTTCCAAAACACTATCCCCCACCCAGAAAAATTACTCCACGTTCGACAGAGAACTCCTCGCCATCCACGAAGCCATCAAGCACTTTCGTGACTTCGTGGAGGGCAGGCAGTTCTCTGTCGTCACCGATCACAAGCCCCTGACCCACGCCCTCCTACAGAACCGCAAATCCGCCTCCCCACGTCGCCTCCGGCAACTCGAGTTTATCGGGCAATTTACGTCCGATATCCGATACTTGCCGGGGGCCGACAACTGCGTGGCGGACGCGCTCTCCCGACCCACCCCTACCCCCGCGCCGGTGGCGGAGTTACTGCCCTTCCCCTCCCCACAAATCCTAAAATCAAAACAAACCCCACATTCCGACCCCGCCCTCTCCAATCTCATTTCCGCCTCCAAATTGGAACAGCTGCCGCCCCTCGATCTCTGGTGCGACGTGACGGCCGATACACCGCGCCCTTACGTCCCACCGGAGCTCAGGCGGCAGTTGTTCCTCCACTACCACTCCCTTCACCATCCTGGCATTCGGGCTAGCCGGGACCTTATCAAGACGCGGTACTTCTGGCCCCACATGAACACAGATATTCGTAACTGGGTTCTGGGGTGCCAGAAGTGCCAGCGGTTTAAGGTCTCGGCCCACCCCCATGTCCCCCCCCAAACCATCCCCGACTCCCTCCCGTGGGAACACGTACATCTGGACTTAGTGGGCCCCCTTCCCCCGTCCGAGGGGAAAAAATACTGCCTCACGATGATCGACCGTGCCACCAACTGGGTGGAATGCATCCCACTCGCGCATATCACCGCGGACGCCGTCGCGACGGCTTTCCTCGCTCAATGGGTTAGCCGTTACGGTTGTCCGCGAACAGTCACGGTCGATCAAGGGAGGCAGTTTGAGTCCGCCCACTTTTCCGATTTACTACGTTCCCTCGGCATCCACAAAATCCACACTACCCCATACCATCCCCAGTCCAACGGGAAAATAGAGCGGTGGCACTCGGTCCTGAAACAGGCCATTTCTACTTCAACAAATTCCCCTTCCTGGACAAAATCCCTTCCCTACATATTACTCAGCCTCCGCACTTCAGCTCGTCCTTCAGACCAAACCAGCCCCGCACAAAATGCATTTAAAGACCCATTACGTCTACCAGCCGACATTTTCACCCCAAATCACACGCCGTCTATTAACAGGGAACCGCTACACTCAACAACACCGACAAACGACACCACTTATCCCAAACGGTTTTTCACCACCACACACATGTACCTGAAAGAGCCCGGCATCCATAAAACTTTCCAACCACTTTATGCCGGGCCCTTTCAAGTCATTCGCACAGCACACACCACCGCAACCCTGTTAATTGACGGCAAACCACATACAGTCCCGTTAGCCAGGTGTAAACCCGCACCTGTGCTAACCCAACCCACTGACACTATCAGTCTCCCGCCGTCCGTTCGCTATGTCGCACCTCTCCCCGATGCACCAGTCACCTCCGTCGCCGTTTCCGGACTTCGATTCGGATCCGGAAATGGCGGCGATTCTCCGGGACGTTTTCGTCCCGGACCCACTTTCCCCCCTACCCCCTTCGCCCGGGCCAACCTCACTGCTTCTTTTTCCGCCGCCACGGATCTCCGGGTTACCTCCCCGTCCCCGACGATGGAAGTACCCCCAGTGGCGAATTCTACGCGAATTTCGCGTAGCACAAACCACGGGGGTACACCCTCCCTACACCCCCACGGACCCCCTGATGGACTCCATCCTCCAAGAGTTCCGCCTTGCGGAACTCATGCCCCCCCCGCCCCCCATTCAAATCACAAAACCCCCCATCAATTTCACAAAGCCACCTCCTGTCCTTCAACCACCAATTTTGAACCCCCCCATTTTCACCCCCCAACAACAATTTTCAATTTTCGACCCCCCTATTTCGGACTCCCCCCCTCAAACTCCTCAAACTCCTCAAATACCCAAACCAACAACTCCCCCTTCCCCCCCTCCATCGTCGGGGATATCCATAATAGTTCCCGCCGGGACAAAACGGCCCGGGCGGCGAAACGGACGGAGGGAGCGTCCCCACATTCCCCACGTCCCGGCGGCCAAGTCCCCCGCCCCGCTATGAGCAATCACGGCGGGGCCTTGAGATTCCGGGACAGTGCTGGTGTCTTATCAGCCCACTCGCACTATACCGGAGCTCGAGGCCCCACCGTGGCCTCCTCGTCACATCGACCGCCGGCGACTACCCCCAGAACACTACACTCACACACACACTACCACTCACCACACACTAACCACACCCAGGAAACGGCGGATTCCCACAACCACCTCCCACATGTTCACCGAATTTGTACATACCCTTCGTCTTTTGTTAATACTTATATATCTTCTGTAAATACTCCTTCATCTTTTGTACATACTCATCCATCAATTGTAAATACTCATTCATCCTTTGTAAATACCCCATATCCACCCTCATTGTTGTAAATACTCACCCACTCACCCTGATCACATTTATAAATGCCAAATGTTTATGTCTGTTGACCACTATTGTACATATCATCCACTCACTCATCATCCCCTAATACTTATGCCTTATACTATACTTACCATGTACTAACTCTATACTTCCCATGTACTCTTATGCCTTATGCTATACTTCCCATGTACTCACTCTATACTTACCATGTGCTCTATACTTACCTAGACTTAAGCCTCACCTAGAATTAAGACTTGCCTTCAGCTAAACCTCTTGGTTGCCGCAGCCCTCAGCTCCTGTCACCTTGCGCCTTCAGCACCACTTTTGTTTGCCGTAGCCCTCAGCACCTGTCACCTTGCGCCTTCAGCTCCACAACTATTGGTTCAAACTGGGGGGACCTCTGTCGTGAGTCCCTCCCGGGAACACTCCTATCATATTAAGTTCTCACCAATATCCAAACGCCAAACTAAAGCTCCGGAAATAAAGATATGAGTGGGGACAGGCGACAGAACCCAGGGTTACTCAACCTGGGGCCCCACTACCAGCTCCCTGCAAGGAGCTGGAGGGAGAGGCCCCCAAGTACTATAAAACCCCGGATCCTGGCGCTCAAGCTTCATTCGACACTTCCTCTAACCAGCTCTCTCTTCTCTCTCTTACCTTACCTCCCAGATGATCGGTTGACTACAGCCGCCTGGGAATTTCACCTCCTCTCTCCTCCTCCTTGTCTAGATGATCGGTTGAATACAGCCGCCTAGACAAGGGACCTCTCCTCTCCTCTCCTTTACCTAGATGAACGGTTGACTACAGCCGCCTAGGTAAAATTCCCTCATCCACCTCTCTCTCCTCCTAAGTCGTAGATGTTCGGTTGACTACAGCCGCCTGCGACTTTTCCTCACCTTCCTTCCACACCACCTCTCTCTCCTCCAAAGTCGTAGATGTTCGGTTGACTACAGCCGCCTGCGACTTTTCCTCCTTTCTCTCCTTTACCTAAATTCACTCACTCACCTTCCTTCCACGCCACCGTGATGAGAATTTTAAATTCATCACAGTGGCCATTATCAGAAACCATAGAACCAAAAGTCCCAAAAGTGGACATAATAGACTCGAGGCAAATAGTTACAGTCGTAACTGCGGCTGACGATATAAATATGTTCTAAGTGAATACAGTTCGAAACAAAAAAAATTGTTGACCCTCGAAAAAGATCCATGTGTACTCTGTCCCACAGAGCTCCAGGTTCTGGGCAATCATACAAGCATGCTAATTGCTAGCTGAACCTGAAAGTGTGAGAGTCTCTAAATCATTAATCACGTCGGGCCAACAAACAGTAAATTTGGCAGCCTCCCGCATGCGATTAATGCTCAAATGTCCGTCATGAAGCACTTTCATTAAAGAAGCTCGCAAAGAAGGAGGAACAACTGGCCTTGATTCGTCTTATACCTCGAGATGTTAACGGCCTGGAAAATATTTTCTAAGGTCCAAGTCAGCCGACGTAGATCCCCTTAACGAATTTATCAACGATTTAGGACGTGAGTGGAGATGGCATCAGCCTCGGAGGCGACGCGGATAGAGGAGACCAAAGGGAATGTGAAGGGGATGTGAAATTTAACATGGGGAGCCTGAGGTTCCGCATGAAATGTCGGCCATACATGTCAAATAGCCAAGGCAGCCGCTAGCCAAGGTAGGTGGCATTTGTGACGGTATATGGGAATCCCTTCCATAGTGGATCCGGTCTCTTTCCGATCTTTTTGACACGCGGCTGAAGGGGCGGTCGATTCGCGAAAACGAATCGTCAACTCCTGGAGGCATTGCGTTATAATCAAACCAGTGTCTCCGAGGGCAGCTGTCACACTGCTTCCCTACCATTCTTGAGAATGGGGAGGGGGAAACTACGCTGTACGGGCGGCGAATATAAACCCCTCATCCATTGCTCATTACAAATAAGTAACAGCTCGATCTCTCCCGAAGCAAATCCACTACGAGAAGAACACAGTCTAAGAATCTTAGTACAAATCGAGCCAGCTTACAAATGGTGGAGGTGCCTTAAGACCCCCAAGTACTCACCAGTAACCAGTTATACGCCAAGTAACAATTACCAACGTCTATGTGCTGATAATATTGAAAGAACGATAATCTGGAGGGCTTAGGAATCATCAAAGACTGGTAGGCATAATCAGTAAGCAAAACCAGTTAGCAACACGAGCGGGACCCATCGAAAACGTAATATTTAATAAAAGTAGCTAATAGTAATATGTATATCTTTCATGCATTTCTGTCTATAATAGCTCACCCTATGATTCCCAGACAGGTTAAGGTGCGTTAGAAATAAGTAACAGCTCGAACTCTCCCGAAGCAAACCCGCTATGGGAAAACAGTCTAAGGTCTTAATACAAATTGAGCCAGCTTACAAATAACTAGATCGAATCCGAGTCGATTACAAAAACACCCATCAAAATTTGGTAAAACATTGTGGCTGAGTACTGCAAACTATGATTACTCTCACCCGCTCTCCCCTGACTCTAAAAGTACATAAAACGCACAAACCAACATCAATTATTGTGCTGACATATCCAAAAATTAATGCACAACAGACTAAACTAAATAAAGAAAATACCGATAAAAATCAGATGAAAATGGCAACCTAAGGCATCGGACACAAACTATGCTTAGCCTTCTCGCTTCATCCTAAAAATTCATAACCTACGAGGGAACAACAAAAAATTCTTCTAAAATCTAGGGAGACAACTTGAACGAATAAAAACGCTGCAAAGTCCTTGTCACATGGGTTTATTATTCTATTGGACATACCTACAGAAATGTTGGCTGTTCATTTATTGTTTCTTTCATGCGTAATCATCGAAATAGCTATTTCTGATTTCCCAGGTTTTTCACCGATAAAAAATCAATTTTGGGAGCTGAACATTTGGTTGAACTCAATTTTCCACTCTTTGGTCAAAATCGACTTCATATTCGGTTTTCTCGTCCCCAAAAACATGGAAAAAGATATCTCAGAAGCTCATGTTACTAACATGTTACTGAAACGCAAAAAGTACCTATTTTTATACACATTTTCACTCATAACACCCCTGGGTATATTCCGATCGGGCTGAAAAGTTTCGGGACACAACTAGGGCCCAAATGGAGCGTGTTTGCGAAAGAACGACTTTTTTAGACCGAAAATGAAGCCTGTACACGTGATACAGCGTACGGCGGACGGCGGACGGACATTGCATTTTGGTTTATTATTCTGTGAATAATACACCTATGTATTCGCTCAGTAAACAATTTTTATAACACCCCCTCAAACTTTTTTCTTTTCCGTTTCAAGGTGCGTAGATTCCAAAAATGCAATGTCCGTCCGCCGTCCGCCGTATCACGTGTACACGCCTCATTTTCGGTCTAAAAAATTCGTTCTTTCGCACACATGCTCCATTTGGGCCTTAGTTGTGTCCCGAAACTTTTCAGCCAGATCGGAATATACCCAGGGGTGTTATGAGTGAAAATGTGTATAAAAATATGTACTTTTTGTGTTTTAGTAACATGTTTGTAAAAAGAGCTTTGAGGTATCTTTTTCCAGGTTTTTGTGGACGAGAAGACCAGTTATGAAGTCGGTTTTGACCAAGGAGTGGAAAATTGAGGTTGTACCAGATGTTCAGCTCCCAAATTTGATTTTTTATGTGTCAAAAACCTGCGAAATCGTCTGAAATCACCAGAATAGCACTAGGAAAAGTTTTAACACGTGGATCAAGACGATTAAATGTCACTACCAATGATGAAAGATAATTTGGAAAAAAAAGGAGCGTACCTAATTCAAGTTTCAGGGGCCAAAATTTGTGGAAACCACCAGAAATAGCTATTTCAATTATTTTACATGAAAGTAATAATAAATGAACAGCCAACATTTCTGTAGGTATGTCCAATAGAATAATAAACCCGTGTGACAAGGATTTTGCAGCGTTTTTGGAATCTACACACCTTGAAACGGAAAATAAAAAAGTTTGACGGAGTGTTATAAAAATTGTTTACTGAGCGAATACATAGGTGTATTAATCACAGACTAATAAACCAAAACGCTGCATAATCCTTGTCACATGGGTTTATTATTCTATTGGACATACCCACAGAAATGTTGGCTGCTCATTTATTGTTTCTTTCATGTTAAATAATTGAAATAGCTATTTTTGATGGTTTTCACCAATTTTGGCAACCCCAAAAACACCTATTTTTGACAATATATCTGTGATGATTGCGTTTTTGGAATTTACTCACCTTGAAACGTAAAAGCAAAAATAGCGACCGGAACGAGCCTGAGGACTACAAAATAATATTTGGAAAAAGAGGAAATTGGTAACAAAAGATATCCACAAATTTCTATCCCTATGAACGCTGGAGCTGTGCGGGTCACGTCGCGATGGACGAGTCGCAGCGAACTTAGCGTCCTGTTGGGGCCCTACTGTGGATGGCGAAGGGGGGGGGGGTGGCCAGGCGACGGGCAAGAAGCTAGAATAGCTTAGAATTTATTTATATTTAGCTTCTAGGCGACGCGTCGCTACGGGAGTCAAGGCGGGCGACCCCTGTACACTCGTGCACTGGCCTTTCCTCGACGGGACTGTACCTACCAATAATAAACAGCTCCCAATTCCGTCCCACGCAATCCTCACGGAATTCCATGGAGCGTATTCCATGGAATACGGGGCCTTACTCGATGGTAGCCGAGCTGCCCTCGCCTTGTTAGCACCCGCCACAGAACACATGAAGGGCCCCAAAGAGCCAAAAGAGCTGCACCAAGTATCTGGCGATTGGGTGGCAGATATTTCCCGCGTGTGCATTTTTACCGGGCGTAGACGCGTATGTACCAGCTATTAAGACGAACGGTTTTCAGGTCTCTTCCTGATTGTTTATTCACTCAATTAATCTTCATCATTCTTCACTCTATCAACCTGAACAATAATCTGATATGCCAATTAGTTACGGATAGCGGATTTTCCTCGCCACCTTATGGAATAGACAATGTGTAGCTTATATTACTTTTTATCTGTATCTTCTTCAAATGGCGGATGGAGTCTTGTGAAACAGAATTGCCATTTCATTGTCTAAACCATGGAGGTACCCTCTAGGTCTCGTTACCTCACCACCGGAGGTTCACCACCTTGTTACGCTAAGATTATCATATCACCCAGATTTTGGTTTATTATTCTGTGAATAATACACCTATGCATTCGCTCAGCAAAAAATTTTTATAACACCCCCTCAAAATTTGTTCTTTTACGTTTCAAGGTGCATAGATTCCAAAAATGCAATGTCCGTCCGCCGTCCGCTGTACGCCGTATCACGTGTACCGGTTTCATTTTCGGTCTAAGAAATTCGTTCTTTCGCACACACGCTCCATTTGGGCCCTAGTTGTGTCCAGAAACTTTTCAGCCCGATCGGAATATACCCAGGGGTGTTATGAGTGAAAATGTGTATAAAAATAAGTACTTTTTGTGTTTTAGTAACATGTTAGTAAAATGAGCTTTTGAGGTATCGTTTTTCATCTTTTTGGGGACGAGAAGACCGAATATGATGTCGATTTTGACCAAACAGTAGAAAATTGAGGTTGTACCAGATGTTCAGCTCCCAAAATTGATTTTTTATGAGTCAAAAACCTGGGAAATCGTCTGAAATCACCATCAATTTGTAGAATAACACTAGAAAAACGCTGCAAAGTCCTTGTCACATGGGTTTATTATTCTATTGGACATACCTACAGAGATTTTGGCTGTTTATTTCTTGTTTCTTTCATATAAAATAATTGAAATAGCCATCTCTGGTGGTTTCCACCAATTTTGGCCCCCAAAACACGAATAAGGTACGGTTTTTTTTTGTTTTTTTTTAATTATCTCTGATCATTGATAGTGCCATTTAATCGTCTTGATCCACCTGTTGACACTTTTTCCAGTGTTATTCTACAAATTGATGGTGATTTCAGACTATTCCCCAGGTTTTTGACTCATAAAAAATCAATTTCGGGAGCTGAACATCTGGTAGAACCTCAACTTTCTATTCTTTGGTCAAAATCGACTTCATATTCGGTCTTCTCATCCCCAAAAACATGAAAAACGATACCTTAAAAGCTCATGTTACCCATGTCGCTAAAACGCAAAAAGTACCAATTTTTACACACATTTTCACTCATAACACCCCTGGGTATATTCCGATCGGGCTGAAAAGTTTCAGGACACAACTAGGGCCCAAATGGAGCATGTGTGCGAAAGAACGATTTTTTTAAACCGAAAATGAAGCCTGTACACGTGATACGGCGGACGGCGGACGGACATTGCATTTTTGGAATCTACGCACCTTGAAACGGAAAAGAAAACATTTTGAGGGGGTGTTATAAAAAATTTTTGCTGAGCGAATACATAGGTGTATTATTCACAGAATAATAAACCAAAAGTATCAGTAGGTGGATCAAGACGATTAAATGGTACTATCAATGATCAAAGATAATATGAAAAAAAATAAAGAAAAAAAAGGAGCGTACCTAATTCGTGTTTTGGGGGCCAAAATTGGTGGAAACCACCGGAAATAGCTATTTCAATTATTTTACATGAAAGCAACAATAAATTACCAGCCAACGTTTCTGTAGGTATGTCCAATAGAATAATAAACCCATGTGACAAGGACTTTGCAGCGTTTTGGTTTATTATTCTCTGAATAATACACCTATGTAATCGCTCAGCAAAAAATTTTAATAACCCCCCCTCAAACTTTTTTCTTTTCCGTTTCAAGGTGCGTAGATTCAAAAAATGCAATGTCCGTCCGCCGTCCGCCGTACGCCGTACGCCGTACGCCGTACGCCGTACGCCGTACGCCGTCCGCCGTATCACGTGTACAGGCTTCATTTTCGGTCTAAAAAAGTCGTTCTTTCGCACACATGCTCCATTTGGGCCCTAGTTGTGTCCCGAAACTTTTCAGCCCGATCGGAATATACCCAGGGGTGTTGTGAGTGAAAATGTGTGTAAAAATAGGTACTTTTTGCGTTTTAGCAACATGTTGGTAATATGAGCTTTTGAGGTATCGTTTTCCATGTTTTTGGGGACGAGAAGATCGAATATGAGGTCGATTTTGGCCAAGGAGTGGAAAATTGAGGTTGTACCAGATGTTCAGCTCCCAAAATTGATTTTGTATGAGTCAAAAACCTGTGAAATCGTCTGAAATCACCATCAGTTTGTAGAATAACACTAGAAAAAGTGTCAACACGTGGATCAAGACGATTAAATGTCACTACCAATGATCAAAGTTAATTTAAAAAAAAAAAAAAAGATCGTACCTACCTAATTTGTGTTTTGGGGGCCAAAATTGGTGGAAACCATCAGAAATAGCTATTTCAATTATTTCACATGAAACAAACAATAAATGTACAGCCAACATTTCTGTAGAATAATAAACCCCATGTGACAAGGACTTTGCAGCGTTTTTCTACCACCATCTGTACGGTGTCGTATCCCTACCGTTTGGATGGAACTTTAATGTAAATGGTCACAATAATGTCGCTGAAATATCTGTTTAACTCCTTCGTAGAAAATAAATACCTATTTAAATCTAGACTGAATATAATAGAGTAAAATGTAGTCAACAAATTTAATTAGGTAAGTATCTGCCATGCAGAAAGGAAAAAGTGTTTTAATGCAAATACGCGAACGTATGAGAATGTAAACGGATTAGTTAGTGTAATAATAGACGTGATAGGCCTGGTTAGCTGTAATAAAAAGAGGACGAGGGTAGCAATTGTGGATAGTTTTGGAATACGGGACATTGGGTGGAAGGTGTAGAGTAACTACTGCTGTTAGCAACAAATGAAATGAGGTGATGATGAAGGTGAGGAAAATCATGCGAGGTGATAGGATCAGGAAAGCGAATAAGGAAGTCCTATTCGGTTTACATCACCGTAATACCTTGACCAAATCAATATAATACTTAATTAACCCAGAAACGAGAAATATGAATAAGAAACAAATAATAACATAAAATACAGTAGGTAAGCAGTAGGTATATCAGCAACTCAAAACAACAGCAACATAGATGTAGATACCTAATCCAATTCGTAAATAATAAATATAATAGTAGATCAGAAAATTCTTTTAAAAAAATAACTGAATTAAATACGAGATGACCAGGAGTACGTAAGTATCAAAATGCTCATCAAGCAACAGCAGCAAGTGTATATCAACTACCTTATAAAGCAAACGGAAAAAAGTATCTACAAGTATAGGAAAAGAGCCTCTTGGAGAAAACGAAAGCACGCACAGACATGAATCGCGGGTTACCGTACATTATACATGATGAATTAGCCGGGTGGCTGATCCGTTTCGGCCGGGAAGTGGGACAATGAATTAGTCAGGAGAATTTGGAGTAAATGAAGTCTAAGTTGGAAGGCAGATTCGTCATCGTAAGTGAACATTATGTTTTGAGGATCACTGTGAAGCGCCAAAGTGACCGCATAGGCACTTGCAAACACACCGCATTGAACGGCCATCTCTTTGCGGTTGGGCTACTTTCACAAACTTGATGTCAGTTGTGGGATTGATAAAAGGGTATAAATTTTTGATAGGTAATGACTTTTTGAGTTGGGGTGAGATGGTTACCATTTAAACTATCATAAACCCTGACGGTTCTGGAAAACGAATCATAGAATGTGGTTATCCAATGCCCATGTTCAAGAGACCCCTGGAAAAGAATTTGGATGTCATCATTATTTGGAGGGACGAGGTTATAACGGTGAGGTGCTTGATAATAAATTGTATCTTGGGGTTGAAAATTATTGTTGTGCCTGATTACCCCCAACAAACAGTTGATCGTCTCATCGGTAAGCATTTCACCCGAAAGAATTTCGTTTTCAATCAAATCAGTCACTTCAATGCCACGACGCCAAACAAACTCTGGTTCACGAATGATTTGGGGGTCGTTAATTGGAAGAACGGATTCATTTATAGGTGGAGAGTTAGGGCGGAATTCATAGTCCTCCCTCAACGCTGCGGCCGAGGGTACCCTCAGTCAAGGGTGGCTTCATCTCGAGGGCCCTCGACCGTATTCATAATCAAATGTTCGTGTGGTTGAGGGTACCCTCAGCTCACCATTCCCTCAAAGCCACCCTCAGGGGCTGATGGATACTATGGTGGTGTATATGTGTGTATGCATTTCTTCTTTTTTCCCCTTTGCCCGTAGATAGTGACAGGCACAGGTCACAAGTTGGAAGTTATTGACATCCATGTCCGGCAGCACCGCTGCCTTGACAGACAAAAATAAGGGAATGATGAATAAAAGCCATTATTTTCGGTTATTTTTCGAACTTGGAATAATTTTTTACTTACCAGTTGATTTCTTCAAAACAAATTAATTTTATTATAATGGGCCGGAAGAGAATTATTTTCTCAGAAGAAAAAAACCTATTTAACACCGCTGTTGAAAATACAAGAATATTGTGGAATGGAAAAAAAGGAAATGCTGCTCAAGGAAAAAAAACTTGATAACACAAAATATTGAATAACCTATTCAAGTTTGAGTTAATAGTACCTAATATTTTTTATATCGTTTTGTATATCATCATATTTTTCCATTGGATTTTGGAGGTCCCGGATGTACTTACCCAGATAACGAAAAACAGGCTGATGAAAACGGAGGTAGGTACGGACGTACTTCTACCCATGTGCTTTTTGTGTGTATACAGGGTTCGTTCTTACCGGTTAGTAGGAACTCGGTCCAGCTGATTTTCCATCTCATCATCCTAATTGAATATCCTATGCGTAATCCATTATTGGTTTGGAATCAGGGGAAAATACAAACCAGGAAAGACATTGTGGTAAAACACGAAAAAAATGCGAGCTAATCCACCCTTGAGGGTCCTTTTCACGTCCCTTCCTCTAAGCACCCTTGAGGATGCTTTCCAGCTGTTTGGAGGGTACCCTTGGCGAGGAAATTTGTTTATGAATAGGAACTCGAAATGGTCCCTCAAGGGTACCCTTGTGATCTGAGCACTATGAATAGGTTGAGGGATTGGTATGTCCCCTTGGGGGCACCCTCTGCTCAAACGCCCAAGGGTACCCTTGCCTATGCCATTATGAATACCGATAAGGGTGCATCCACCCTTGAGGTGCTTGTTGGAGGGTGCCCTTGGCCTTGAGGGAGGACTATGAATTCCGCGCTTAGAGAGGACTGAGTGGTCCACCTTTGGACTAGAAACAACTTCCTCAATTTTAGGAATTGGCGTCGTTGAGACCGATATTTTGAGGTGAGCTGAGGGAATTGGGAGCATTTCTTGATCACCAGAAAGCCCTATGAAAATAGGTTTGTGATCAGAAAATACTGATTCGTAAGTACCAGAATCAAAATACTCTACGTTTTTCACCCAAATCGTGTCAATCTGGGTGTTGAAATCAGTGGTAGGGGTCCCCGCGAGTAAACCCCGATTGAAACCAAGCCCGTTCATGAAGGTTTCAAACCCACTTTGCACTGAAAATGCATCGACATTAAAGTCTCCCAGAAACGCAATGACATCAGTTGGGTCAAACTGTTCGAATAATGAGATGAGGGTCTTCTTGAATGTGGTCACTGGATATTTAGGAGACCTGTATCCAGAAACTACGCGGACATTATGAAAAGCTATAATTACTATGTCGAAATGACTTTGACTAGCAATAAATCGGTTGTTGTAAGAAATCTTAAACTGTGACATAAATTTATTTTTGAAGAGGACAAGTATACCTTGACCCATAGTTGATTTGTTAGACTCGTTAATTCGGAACAGTTCATTATATGTTTCAAAAGGGAAGCTATCATTTTGTGAAAAATTGGTCTCTGAAAAAATAATCAAATCACCCTGTGAAAACCATGGATCGCGTTGAATATATTTCTGGTTCGTTTTGAGTGACCAACAGTTATGATAGATTACTTTAATTAAGTTCCCGTTGAAATTTTTGGAGTATGAAAGGGTGAGGAGTTTATTTTGTCTCAAGTCTTTCAAGGGCTCAACCACGGGATCTGAATCCGACGGTTCCTTAGGTGGTTTGAAAGTGCCTAAGATGAACAGATCATTGAGTTGCCGAACTCGACTCAGAGCAACGTACAACATTGAGCGCTGAACTTCTCGAATTTTTGTGAAATCAAGACACACCCTGTCGTACGTTTGGCCTTGAGATTTGTGAATGGTGAGAGCTTCGGCAGGAACGATGGGGAATTGAGTTCTCGAAGATTGATAACCAATTTTTTTGGAGAGGCTTATTTGAACAGAATTACGAGAAATAGGAACCCAGTTTTTGTTTGAAACCCCAAAATTCTCCGCAATTTGAGAAAATTTTTGTCGAAGATTTTGCCCCACTCTTTCTTCCCCAAAATTAAGCCAAAGGTATCGAGGATCATCAGCTGGAGTTATTCTTTCAAGTACTCCACACGCCCCATAGCTGATCACTTACGCGGTGCTGGCAGGGCAGTCGGACAAGAAGCCCTTGCCTGGAACGGCTGTTTACTTTACTTCTTAAATCGTTTTATTATACATCGAAGTTTCTGGCCTCCAAGCTGGGCCCGTCATCAGGATAAAACCTGTAGAATGTCAGCCTTTCCGTAGGAAGTTGACAGTGATATATCAAAATTTAAAAATAACTAATAAAACACAAACAAGAGGAACATTGTGCTGACAAGAAGCCGCATATTCAATTTTAGTTTATTATTCTGCGAATAATGTGTTCTGTGAATGTATTCGCTCAGAAAAAATGTTTACAACACCCTCTCAAATTTTCTTCTTTTACGTTTCAACGTGCGGGGATTCGAAAACCGCTGCAAACTAATTGCCACATGGGTTTATTAATCTATTAGACATACCTACAGAAATTTTGGCTGCTCATTTATTGTTTCTTCCATGAGCAATAATTGAAATAGCTATTTTTGATGGTTTCCACCAATTTCGGCCCCCAAAAACATGAATTAGGCCTCTAATTTTTTTGCAAATCATCATTGATCATTGATAGTCCATATAATTGTCTTGATTCACCTGTTGATACTACTTCTAGTGTTACTATACGAATTTATGGTGATTTCAGGCAATTTCCCAGGTTTTTGTTTCACAAAACGAATTTTGGGAGCTGAACCTTCGTTGAAACCTCAATTCATGACTCTGTGGTCAAAATCAACATCATATTCGGTCTTCTCGCCATAAAAAACATGAGAAACGACACCTCACAAGCTCGAGTTCAGTAAAACCTCAAGAAAACCCTCGAAAACCCCTTTTTTTACACCCATTTTTCCCCCATAACACCCCTGGGCGTATTCCGATCGGACTGTCAAGCTCCGGAGCACAACTAGGACCCAAATTTGTTCCCAAATGGGGACCCAAAGTGTGTGCGGAATAATTTAACGTAAATTTAAGGCTGGTACGTCATTAGAACCTCAATTTTCCACTCTTTGGTCAAAATCGACTTCATATTCGGTCTTCTCACCCTAAAACATGGAAAACGATACCTCACAAGCAAAACACCAAATAACCCCCTTGGGTATATTCCGATCGGGCTGCAAAGTTTCGGGACACAGCTAGGGCCCAAATGAATCTTGTGTGCGAAAGAACGATTTTTTAGATCGAAAATGAAGTAGACATGGATGATACGGCGTAAGGCGTACGGCGGACGGATATTGCTTTTTTGGAATCCACTCACCTTGAAACCAAAAAGAAAAAATGTTGAGGGGGTGTTATAAAAATTTTTTGCTGAGAGAATACATAGGTGTATTATTCACAGAATAATAAACCAAAACACAAAACACGAGGAACGTGGTTGTGGTGATAAGAAGCTTCTTGTTACCTCACTTTTCTTTTCACTACAATGTTCCTCGTGTTTGGGTTTTGATACTTATATTTAAACCGCAAGTTTTTCGGTCTGAACCGCAAAACGCGAGTGGAAATTTTGATTTTTGAAGACACAGTGTTCCGTCACATTTGTGGTCACAAGACTTTGATTTCAGACCCCCCCAGACCCCCTCCCCTTGCCATCGACCTTTCGATAACTCCCGAAATTTGTTGTGCAACGTGACCCCAGACTGAGCCGATTAAAAAACTACAAGGAAACTTCACACCAACATTTCTTTCTCGAATTTGTTTTCATAATGGTCAGAAACGGATTCGTATGTGGTTATAATGTTTTCTCCAGGCTTTATATTGTTCTCCTCACTCAAAAATTGAAAGCAGCAGGGACGTCGGAAGCCCAGCTCCCGAGGGGCGCCCCTAGAAAAACGGAGTTATTGGAAAGTTGGGGAATTATTTAGTTACAGAAAAAACAGTAAGTTACACTGATTTTTCGTGTTAGGTATTACTGGAAGTACGCAGTCCCACGGACATAATTTAGCGGCTCATATATATTGCTAAATGAATAAGGTTGTCGTGGTATCCCTCAAATTCTACATTTACCACTCCTATGTAATGTATAAGATTTAACCAAATAAACGAGGAGAAAGACGAGCTGTGCGACGCTGCGGTTGAAGCCCAAAAGGGGTTCCCCTCCATCGAACTCCCAGCGCTCCTCTACGGACGTAACGGCCGTTGGTGGACGAGGGACGAGGTGGAGGCACCTTTATATACCACCCGGCTCGCCCAGCTCTTCATTTGATCGATCTAGCTCTCACCTACCACTTCTCTCTCTCTCTCTCTCTCACTCGACTGACACCTCCTCTCTCGCCTAGCCTTCCTTGCGCCTGCTGTGGTGATAACCGCGGGGTGCTCCCCTCTCGAATACTCGCTGGGGTGATAACCGCGGGGTATTTGCCTTCTTCTTCCTGGCTTTTGGTGTGGTGATAACCGTGGGGCGCCTCCTTCTCCTCTAGCACCTGTTGCGGTGATAACCGTGGGGTGCTAGCCTCCTTCTTCCCAGCGTCTGCTGTGGTGATAACCATGAGACGCCTCCTTCTCCTCTATGAGACGCCTCTCTTTCCTCTACCACTCGCTGTGGTGGTAACCGCGGGGCGTTAGCGATCCGAAAAGACTCCTAAGGAGCAAATCCTTCCTATCTCTCACCCTATCCAAACTTAGCCTACCTTAATACTTACGACAAAGGTGTTTGGATTATTAATTATTAAAAGATAAGGAAAAAGATTTTGGGGAGGAGGTGAAAGGACGTTACGGGAGGAACGATGCTGTTATAAAACGTATACTCTTACTTACTGACTAGGTAGTGTAGCTTTCATACATATTAAGTATAATTCATATAGAAAGCTCGCGTGTTATTTATCTATATTGACTGTGAAAGTTTATTGTTACTGGGTGGAGGGGGTGGGGAAGATTCCTAGGTTGAAGTAGGTAACCATATTAGAAACGCTAAATGTTCAACAATATTTCACACCCTTTTGCAAAGGTTTCTGTACTACACGTGGACAATCTTAAAATGTCGAGAACTCTTTATTCCAACAAAAAAAAAACAGTTTTAGAATTTATTGGTGAGGTTTTCAAGCCCCAATCTTGGTTCTGAAACGGATTTGCATTGAGAAAATTTTTAAAAATTGTACGCAGGTACCTACTGACAATTTCGGAGCCACTGGAATAGCGTCGTTTCATGTAAAACTAGCTAACAGTGCAAATACCTCCGTACGCTGTCAACTATGCCCGTTCAGAAAAAGGATCTTTCCATTACGAGATGTGTCTTGGAACAGCACCTAAATGGAAAATGAAGTGAGCACCAAGTTGGACGACAGCAACTTACCGAACCATTTGTTTGTACTTATGTAGCACCACAATATCGAGGTCGATTATTCAAACTTGGAAAAAGGAGATGAACGGAAACCTATTCCTGACGCTTAAAGGCGTATATCCGAATAAACCCCTCGAAGAATCAGCTCTAATCCTCCATTCACCTCTAATTAGCTAAGAGGGTTCCTATAAAGCAACGGGTTCTTTTAGAGGCAGAACGTTGCAAAGCCATTCACACTAATTTGACGCCTAAACCCACTACATGAAGCTTATGCCCCTCGCAGTGTGTATTCAGGATACCATGCTACAGTGTGATGGTGATGGCTAAGGAGCTCTGTCGTGTTGTTATTATACAAAGTAAATGAACATTATTTCCAATTGGTATTATTTAATATAGGTACAAACTCTATCTACTGTATTTATGCTCGTATACAGAGGAAAACTGAGAAGGGCCTTATCGATTGGGGGTTGCCTTAACGATGATTTTTACTGATTCATCTAAACGTACCTAATTATACTAAATAAAAGTCAATAAAAGAACAATAAAAAAGGAGTGAGTTGAAATGTTTGTCACACACTGTACATTGCGAGGATGAGGCAATGTTCATTAAAGAATTTAAAAAAGTCCAAGAAGTTATTAATCTCTCAAATAGTACAAAACACGAAATTTCAGCTGATGTGAATTACTACAACTCTACTAAGGATGTCTGATCGTAACGACCTTGGCTGTTTCTGGAGCACGCTGGAGATTGTGTTGGCTTGTGAAAAATCCGTTACTTCAGTTTTTGCCAGTGCGGATGTCAAACTTGGAAACGTGTACAACGACAACAACAAAAGGCAGTAGCGGGTGGTCTCAAATACAACATATATACTAAACCAACCAATAACAACACCCAGTTGGATAAACCTGCTTCTTTCTCCTTCTACTTTCTTCTGTATATTTTTGATACCATGATTCTACTAACTAGCACTAAAAGAAGTTTAATTAGTGTTCGCCCTAGGAACAGTGATGGTATTACACGTTCAAAAATTTGTTTTGATAAGCGTGGGCTCAAAGGAGTCGACATATGAACAGACGAAGATGTGGGGTAGAAAAAAGTTGTCATCTATAACAGATCAAACCGTCTGGTTATACCTACTGATAAGTGGATCTTGATCGAAGAAAATCTGCTCAGAAACTTGGCGGCTTGCATATCTCAAAGTTACAAGCAAATACGGAAGGAGGATATCACGAAACCATCATCAGACACTTGGTCATTTCGATTCCAATTCTGTACCCCTTCTACATATAAACATCCCTCGCTTGCTATATGCGAAAAATTCGAGTGGTTCATTGATTGATTATGAGAACTTTTTAAAAATGATTTTCAAATTTGTTAATTTCTATTTCAGAATCATGATCTAGTTAATACAAAACCAATAAGTGATATTATTCTGTTGAAATGTTACTGTAGTTGACAAAACCAGCGATCGTGAGCAGTTCCGTTCGGTATTGTTAGTCTGGTGTCACTGTTATTCATTGGACAGTTGGACACCGCACAACCAAGTCTACGACACTAATTCAAGTGGCTTTTTCCTTTTTAGTATTTTCTCTAGGTCATCAACGTTGACCAGACGGGACGGCCTCTTCATTGACATGTCCTTGCAGCCGTTGTTGATGGGCTTCAGCAAATTGGTGATTTTCGGCTTGAACAAACTCCACTCCAAGATCATTCATGACGGTAGGAGTGAAACCAGCCGCCCATACAGCATAGTTTACATTTCCCCAGAGCTCAGTTAGAGTGAGGATTGTGACTTCCTCATGGTAAGACACTGGTTATATGATAACACAATGCTTCCAGGAGTTAACGATTCGTTTTCGCGAACCGCCTGTATCCTTCCTGCCGCATGCACAAAAAATCGAGAACAGCACTAGTCCATTATGGACGGGGCAGGCCGGGGCACATTGATAACGTTCCTGAGTAATTTTGTTGGACTTTCTGGTTTATCTCATTGCTAATTTTGGCTGCAAAGCCCCAAAAGTGACACCCATAAGCCCCACACGGCTTGAGGGCTTGTTTATTTTCGGGCATGAGTTCGTTCCCAACTGGCAAAACTGAGTGTCGTCCCATGAGCCAGTATAATTTCCTGGATATGAGACATAATTCCTCGCTCTTTTTCTTGACATGTGCCTTCCAGCCAATTCCTCCCAATTTGGCACGAGCATCATTCCCAACTACTTAGCCTCATTGGCAAACGGGATGACTTTACCATTGAGGAAAGTAGTTATGTACCTACTGAAGTTTCCGATTGGTGAATTCCACATGTACCGACTTGGTATCATTCATTTTTATCCTCCGTTGTACAGTCCACCTTTCTATTGTGGAGGTTGATCGGTTTAATTTGGTTGCGGGTTCACTATCGTCCTTACCGGTGGCCAGGATCAGGATGTAATTTGCAAACGTTGCTGATGTGTTGCTTTCGACTTCTCGTAGTTCGGCAGTGTAGATCAGACTCCTCCAAACCTGTTGTAAACATTTACCCGCCAGAAAAACCTCCTCATCTGAAAAAACTATTGATATCCATTTTGCCCACCAAAGTGGTATGCTTCGCACCTCGCTCTTGGGTGTGCATATAGAAACCTGTTTCTTGCCCCTCTGTTGGATATGAGTATCGAAACCTGCGCCCCCCCCCCCCCCTCCACCACCACCAAAAACCTTGAAATTTCTTTCACCGGGCTTTTCGCCTTGGGGTAAAAAGCTGCCCGCCAAACAGCATTGAAAGAAATGTCAAGGTTTGGTGGGAAGAAACAGGTTTCTATACTCATATCAAACAGAGGGGGAAGGAGCAAGTTTCTATATGCACATCCAAGAGCGAGGTGCGAAGCATGCTACATCGGTGGGCAAAATGAATATCAATCCTTTTTACGGCTGAGGAGTTTTTTTTTTCGGGCAAGTTTTTACAATAGTTGGGGGGGAGGGGGTATCACATCTTTTTGCATTGATGACGTAACCATTTTTTACCAGTAGGTACCTAACAATTTTCTTAGTAGGTACCTACTTATTCAGTAGGTACCTACTTACTTTTTTTGGCGGGTAAATTTTTACAACGGGGTTGTTTGGGGTGGGGAGGTGGTATATCATATATTTCTGTATTGATTGATGAAGTAAGCATTTTTTTTCCAGTACCTACCTAAACATTTTGTCACAGTACCTACCTACTTGCCTAACATTTTTCAAAATTGGAGGGGTGGTGGACAAAATGCTCAAAAGGCAATTCCTTGGAGCATAACAGATACATGTGAGTGCAAAATTTCAGCTCGATCCGTTATCCGTGAGGCTGTATACCCCTAAAAAAAGTGTCAGTACCTACTTATACCTAAAAATTTCAAAATGGGGGGGGGGGTGAGGGATGCACAAAAAGCCTTCTTGGAGCATAAAGAATATTTGTCCAAAATTTCAGCTCGATCCGTTAGGTCTGTCAGGCTGTAGCCCTGTCAAAGAAGATGAAGAAGAAGAATAATAAGTAGGATGAGGAGGAGGTGGTGAAGAAGAAGAAAAAGAAGGCGAAGAAGAAGAAAAACGTGAAAATAGCTATTTTCCAACTTCTATAACTCCGGCACCTATGGTCCCGAGGGTTGAAATTTGGTACACGTCCTCAGGCCCCTAGAGAATGGGTGTACGAAAAATCAAGAAGAATCAAAACCGGAGACCCACAGGCGGCCGAGTTATGGTGGGATAAAAGCGCCTACTTTTGTTGTCGTGTAAACAGTGTCTTGGCCGCTGTAGGTAGGTATAGAGGTGTGGTGGTTAGATGATGAAAGAGGTAATGTTTAGGTGAGGTATGGTGAGTGTGAGTGAGATGGAGATGAAAGTATTGGACCTAACGTCCGTGGTTGACACCTTTAACAAGAGCCAGGGAGGTTTCCACCACTTAAGGCGTTAGGAGGTTTTGCCCAGTGGTTGCCACTCGTGGTAGGTTAGCACCTTACTGGTTCCACCATTATGGGATCTTTTATGTATAAGGTAAGGAGGCGTGAGAGGAGAGAGAGAGAGAAGTCATCGACTTGGTTTCAGTGTAGAATGAAGAAACGGGCGAGAACAGTGGGTTTTTATAGGACCCTTTCCACTCTCCCCCAGTCCCTCGGCGGTCCCTTCCGATCGTCGAGGGATGGTGGGAGAGCTCAGGATTTACCTGAGGCCAATCACGTACGCCACCTCATTCACTGGTTTATTTGCGAGATCTATAATATTATAACAAAGTGATGTTCTGGGAGGATATCACGACAAGAGGTTCTTGGCATTCTTGGTGGGCGGGACGCTCTCGCGTCCCTAGATAATAGCCATTCTTGCCAGTGTTGCATTTTGGTGATAACGCATCAAGTGTTGCCAATAGAGCCAAATTCACTTCAACAATCTATCAGACTGGAAATTTTTAATCTATGTACGAAGTAGATGGAAAAACCTCAAAAGAGCTAGAAACGGTGTGCCTCATACAGTGTTGCAGTGGAAACGATTTTATCAGCTCTCAACTTGGCAATCAACTTTCAATCATCCAACACTAATTTTCGAGCTTATTCCAGTGATATTCCCCCTTGCAAATCCAAAGCTTCAATTACCCTGCACTACTACAAGACCCACAAAAACGCAAATATATGTTGTAACATCAGGTCATGGCCCAATTCTAGGATTTAAGTCGAGCTTTTTTGTTTACATTCTGAAGCAAGTTGATATGCAAAATGGGGAGGTTCACACAACTTCCTGATTTTAAAAAGCGTATGATGATTCTTTTGGGAAAAGAAAGGTTGTGTTCCAAACATACAATTTTCTTTGACATTAAGAAATAATGCCAAACCAGTACAAGGAGCATCACCCATTCCTACTAGTGACTGGGGGTCGCCACTTGCCACCATCCCCAAACCAGATAGGGGGCTGGGCCTATGCGTGGAGTACGGCGGTAACCTTTGTTGGTTCTTGCCAGTTTCGGTTGTTGCCAAAATTGAGACGTTCTGAATAGTCTCCGTAACTCCAAATTTTTTTTTTTTTTTAGTTCTTAGTTTTTTTTTTAATACTAGATCTCTTCAAAGACGACAGTTCGGTCAAGCTATTGACAATGAACTGAAACCACGACAGCAAGAAACATTTTGACTAGAAATTTGAGTTGTGGGGGTCAAAAATCGTCGAAAATAACTCGAGTCGCCAACTGCAAAAATACTCACATAGGTAATGGCCCTAATGGATGACTGGAAATATTATATCTTTCTCACATGCCCTGAAAAAAAGGACATTTTTTCCGGCGCATAGGAGGATGTAAATTGTACCCCGGATGATATATATAAGAGTCTGTCAATTGGGTTCCTTAAGTTCAGTTTAAGAGGGAAGGCGTTATTAGGGGGAAGGGGGATGCGCTATTTTCCTGGGTACCAGGGGTTTAATAATACATAGAGAGGCACAAATTCCAAGAAGAGTGAATCGCATCAAGATCCTAGAAGCGGATTCGGGGGAAAAGCTGCTAATAAAGCACGCGTTTTGTCAATTTTTCTCTCTGTAATATGAGCCTCTTTAAGCTGATTTGTTTCGCAGGGGCTTCCTTTCGTAATGGGAAACCAAGCTGAGAAAAATTTTACTTCCCCCTCCCCACACCATTTGATGGTTTTCGTTTCAAACTACGAAGAATCCGAAAAGAGGATGGTATTCTGCCCGATCGCCGCACAGTCGTACAAAAACGTGAGAAAGCGCTCAACACTCAAATTTTTGAAGTATTTTTCCCCCGGCTTGCCGACCTTGAATACGTGCTAGACACCTTCTGAAAAAGCCATTTCTCGAGTTTCAGGGCCCCCACAATAATTGCAGGTCGTCATTAATCGTTACAATACTATGATAGAAATCCCCAAAATTCTCATGCACTACAATTTTTCCTTCCATTTTTTTAAATTTCGGACGGAGAGGGTTGGATCAATTTTTTCTCGTTACAATGTGATGTCAGGAGTGCAAAAAACGTTTCCCTCAATTTCAAGTCGTTATTAGGTAAGGGATTAATGAATAATTAACAAATGTATAAGTATCATGTTTCTTTTTGTCCTAAAGTTTTTGTGCCTCCATGTGTCTCTTCGATTCAGAGCTTAGACACTCTCTAAACATTTATAGAAAGATTCCAGACCAAAATTAGCTGCGACCACCTTCGACCTTGAGACCCAGAGCTCACTCAATAAACTAGGAAAACGTGAACTGACAGACTCGCGTTTTCGCTAGGTAAACAATAGAAATGAAGTGTAGATCGTCACCTGTGGGCTTCTACCTAGCGAGACAGATAACTGGTCGACATCCGATATTCATTTGTAGTATCTCAGCCAGTGCCAGTAGCAGTGATGTCTCTACTAAAGGTAAAAACCGTGTTCTTGTTGAGATTTTGTTGAATTCTGATGAAAAAGATGTCTCTTGTTTGATACGATACCTCGAAAATCATTTTCCGGCAGCCGATGAGAACATCCAGCTGCTCGAACGATATTTGAATGTGAATTTATTGAATAAATTGAATCCAGCAAGAACAGGGGAGGTTTTTATCAAAAAATGAGTTATGGCTGGAGTGTTTTTTCGAATGGCCAGCACCATCATCATCATGGGAATTCAGTTACCTACGCAGAAGGGGGTCCATTTTCGGATTCTACGTAACTTGAAACGCATGATTCCACAGGTTCATTACTGAAAATAATAAAGCAAAATTAGAGTGGACGAACGGCATGGCATGGGAGTTGCAATTGGATATTGCTAATAGTTTGAACCGTTGGGTAATAATTTGTAGCATTTTTGCATTATGTATAAGACCAAAACGTTTGATATCGGATCAGGTATCATAGATTCATCTTAATGTGATCCAATGATTGAAAAATTGAATCCGCGTTGCTTGGGAATAACAGAAGGCCGCAATTTAGTCGACGAAGCGGGTTGGGCGATGTGGGAAAGACTACGGGGTCGGATAGGCTACAACCCGCGCGACCGATCAGTCTTGAAGGAGGGGTAGACCTTAAGCGCCGCTCACGACCGGAGCCGATCACCTCTGATCGGACAGTAACATGGAACTGTACCGATGCTCTTCTTCTCTATAAAGAGTTAAATACAGTTGTTGAAATTGACTCGAATAACTTCTATATTTAAATTCGGAACTTGAAAGAATTCACAATTAAACAAATTTATTCATCACTCATTTAATTAGAAATTAGTGTTCGAGAATGGTGAAAATCAGGTCTCAAGATTTCCCACTACCGTGCTCAAGCGGTATCGAAACTTCATTCGGAAGATCTGGTCCAATCCAATGTCCAACTTTTTCAGGTTATGATTTATAATTTAAAAATTCCCCTTGAACAATTTTGGGAAGAAAAGCCTGTCGGTTTTTTTTTAATGTTTCTTCTTCTTTTTTTAGTAAATGGAATGTGTCTGGAGTGAAATCTCCGGAAATCTGAATTAAGCTGCTGACTTTTCCAAGTTTTGTGTTTTAACATGGTTACGAAAGCCGATTGAAATGGAAAACTTAGATTTTAGCGAATTTTCAAAGAAAATGAAGATATTGCGATGAACCCAAATTTTTCATTTTCATTTTCATTTCATTTTCATTTTTCATTTTCATTTTTGAGAACTTTTTATATGCAAATTCGTTTCAGAGCATGCTGAATTAACGAAAATTGATATATTTCATGTAAACATAATATATTTATATAAATATAATATATACATAATAATATATTTATATAAATGTAAATATAATATATAATAATTATTTATTTATTTATGTGTCACTCCAGACGATATCTGACCTTGGGTACAAGATAAAAATTCCGAATTTCGCCATAATTTTCGTAATGCCAAATAGAAGGATGGGCCGAAGATGAGCAATTTTAACAATTCTAAGGGGGTCACTAAAAGTGGGAACACTGAAAGTGGTATGGAAGTGAGTAAAGACAGCGAAATTCCATCTCAGTTGTTTTTCATACAGAATAGGGGTCAAGTTTGGATTTTTTGGGGGTTAAGAATTGGTACGAAGGGCTAAAATCAATATTGATTCACTTGACGTTGTGTGGGATGGTGATTCACGACAGCAAGAGCGACTATTTCGATTACAAAAATATTTTTCTCAAAAAACAGTGGGTCACATTTGACTTAATAAGGGTTAAAAATCTGTAAAAATTGCTAAAAACACGAAAAAATGACGTGTTATGGTCTTTAAAAAAATGGTATGGTTTTTCGCTGTATCATCTTTTTACACAATAGCACGAATATTTCTTGGAAAATTCGCTACAGCCATGCTGCATGACTGGAACTTTTTCAGTCTACGCCCACCATAGCGAATGCGGAAATCCGAACTACTCAGTTTGGTGCAGGTTACAATGACGGCACTAATCATGGATATGATGAAAACTTTTAATTACCTGTTAGTTTCATTCACATAATTCATTCGCTGTCCGTTCCATTATGCATCCGTACAAAATAGTATTCCCGCTGATCGAAACATTTGACTTTGGGCTTACGTTTCAATTTTGCCAGATTTCATGTTCAACAATTTCCTGTTCATAACTCGGAAAAGCGAACTGACTAGGATTTGCCAACTGTACTCAAAATTTCCGTCCAACTTGGATTCTCCAATTCAACTAAGATTTTCCTGATGACTACGTTTTTCCAACTGTGCTCAGCGTTTCCAACCTAACATTTTTTGCCAAATGGCTGGAAGCCACCCGCTGATCTCTCCTGCTGACTAGGATTTTCCAACTCACATTGGTCATTTATCAAAGATTTGCAGACTAAATTCGTGTGGAGAGTACCTAATAGGTATCCGTACTAATAAATTTCTCTTCCATTTGCCGACTGGGCAAGCTGGGGAAAAATAAAAATAAAATGGAAATAAAAGACATTTTTTCTAATGGTTTATTATTTCTCAAGTTTTGATTTTCACCTACCCATTAAAAACGGAAAAAAGTCGCCTCGAAAATACTTGTAAACCCCTTCACAAGAAAATTAAATTGATAAAAACGGGAAAATGTCACCTGATGGTATCGGGTTCAATCACGATGGGACTGGCCGGCACTCACGGCACTCGAGTAAAAAGAAAGAATCGAAAATATACTTACACACCTCCTCTTCAAACGGCCTGATTCCTGGGAACGAAACAGAGTGGGTAGCGGGTAGCGCACTCTCTGAGTTGCCTTACGAACCATACCAGCAGGCAGATCCTCTTGATGCAGAGTGTGCCCATGATTTCTCTACTATGCACGTGACAAGAGGGAAAAGCAAGCGGTGATTATTCAAATACTTATTGACGAAATCGATTATTATAAGATCTTATTTAACCACCACTACTGGGTAGAGACGGGGGGGGGGGGGGGTGGATATTCAGTTTGTAGAGATAATGGGCTGACTGTAGGAACCACGTCGCCTCGAAATCGTATAACTTCGTAGTTGTTCGTGGATTTATGGTTTTTGCTATTCCGCTAACACTGGGTAAAACAAAGGCGGTGAATACCTGATCCGAGCGGAAGAATTCTGAGTAGAGAATTATGTGCGGAATTTCGATAACATCTTTACGCGACACTGACTGCATAGCACTCTTTACCATACCGATCATTCCCCAACTTCACCTTTTATTGTACCTACGTTCATTGGTAGTAAAATGTGAGGCAATAGGGATTATAATGTATTGTGACTTTCCAGTTCCGTATCGAGTGGTCCTTTTCCTTCAAGACCTTACGTAGAGTCTTTTTCCGAAGACACGAGTCACCTGGACGTGTTAACAGCGTTTGAACTGAAGGTCATCCGGGTACCATTAACGGGGATAAGTTGCTTCAAGAGTCGTTCACGAAGGAAAATAAAAGTCCATTTGACCTCCTCAGTGATTGGCCCTGAACGGAATGGACGCTCACGTTGAATCTATTCCGAACCCTTGAGCTGCGGGGAAACTTTAAAATTAATTTAGTTTTATTATAAATGAATACTATTCCATTTCCTTTCCTTTTTTTTGTTACAGGTGGGACCAGGTGAATGGGCACGAGTGATGATAGGGCCTGTTCTAGGCCTCGGGCTGTCGCTCGTGTCCTTACTTGGTGTTGTGGTGAATCTTTGCATCATAGCAGTCGTATTCATGGCTAAACAAGTAAGAGTAAGTATGGCGTTGCACAACACGAGCCTTCTGACACACATATTGATTTATTCACCATTACTAACATAATTATTATACCTATATTACATAGTAAACTGAGAGTTATGGCAGTTCGAGCGTTGGTTCTACAACTTGTTTTCACTTCCAAAGTAAATAGATGCCGAAATTTAGACAGTGTTGAGATATATTGTCACCTGCAATATATGTTCAACATCAACCCGAGTTTATGAGTGGTTAAGTAAAATATTTTTTGTTTCATTAAATTTTGAGCTGTCAATGTGAATATTTGTCTTCTTGGTTTTCAACAAAGATTATAAGACTTTACATTTGAAAACGATAGCGAAAAAAAACGAGTTCTAGTTTGCTTAAAGCTCAGCCGCTGGGGCGGGACAAATATGATACATGGAAAATGCACGTCGAAGCCATATTAACAAAAAACGCTGCAAAGTCCTTGTCACATGGGTTTATTATTCTATTGGACATACCTGCAGAAATTTTGGCTGTACATTTATTGTTTCTTTCATGCGTAATAATCGAAATAGCTATCCGATGGTTTCCATTAATTTTGGCCCCTAAAACACAAATTAGGTACGATCTTTTTTTTTTTTTAACTATGATTTTTTTGACGTAGTAGACGAACTTGAGTATATATGGACTACTCATAATAAATCGTGATCTTCTCACGATAATGCTCCTGTTCTCCCTACCATGGGATTCTGAAAATTTTCGAATCGCTATTTAGTCAAGAGATTTGCTACGATCACCTCAAGCTCTGAATGTCAAGATTGTAGAAGAAATTGAGGCACGAAAGGAGAAAGAATCTGACATTGACGAGCACAGTGCGTTTTTATGGAAGAGTCAGCCACGTCCTCGATTTACAGATTCAACAAAAGCATGTAAACCACCACAGTTTAGCTCAAATAGGGGTGTTTTAATATTTTAACAAACCAGAGCACATAGCTCGTTTTTGTCGAGAGAGGAAAGTAGTTTCAAGGCGCGAAGAGTCAGCAGTTGCTAGTGAAACTGCTGGGGGTTTCGGGCTACTGGTCTATGAATCCAATAATTCTCAGTCAACAGTGCGCTAGTGTTTTGACAGCGGATGTACTGCGCATATGGCGAACGAATTGTGAAAGGAACCACAGCCTTGCAAGTGAGTCACATGCCACTTCGAAAGGGATTGGAACTGCTGTTGTAGTACCAGTTAATAATGGTTGGAATAAAGTAACCTTATCAGACACACTATTTGCACCTGAACTACGAAGAAATCCCATATCAGTTGGAAAAACAACCGACAAGGGCTACACAGTAATGGACGGCATAAGATTCCACCCAGTTTGGTTATTAAAGGATCAGAGCAGCTTAATGGAACCTTAAGATTCCACCCCGATTACCTGCGGGCAGCTCAGAGTAACCTTAAGTTTCTACCCCGAGATTCCACCCCCCTGAGACCCCCCTAGGCTTGGAATACGTAGTTAGTAAAACGTACATAATATTTAGCAATATTTATTAACAAAATTTATCTGTATTTATCATCAGAAAAGCAGGTGCCAACCTAATGAAATGTTATTGGTTCGAGTCCTGTGTACGAGGAACATGTCTGGGTTCAATTCATACATCAATTAAAACATTACTTTCGTCCAACAGACTCAGCATAAAATGACGACACAGTAGCAACTAGCTCGACTCTAGAAATTTGTTGAGCGACATACAATTCTATTTGGTTTTGAAGTGCGGTTTTTCGAGCTATAGTACGGGGATCATGGAATCTATGGGTGGCGTGTCTGCTGTTTAATTTTATGTATACCTCACTTCGGAATTTCAGCGTAGTTCACCTGACGCCAACGTTTTTTGAATGAAAAACTTGTGTCCTTCCACCAATAACAAAGAAAAACGGAGTTATTGAAAAATAGTACATTTCCACTAATACACAAAAAAACGCAAAAAAAACTTTTTTTTTTTGTTTTTTTTTTGTTTTTTGTGTATTAGTGGAAATAGACTATTTTTCAATAACTCCGTTTTTCTTTGAAATGGGTTTCCACGATTTCGTCGCGAGTGATTTAGTTCGTACCAATAACATCTCTTTTCCTCGTTCCCTTGTCATAATTTCGAGTTTCACTATCTGTTTCACGGATGAATTAGCCATCGCACTGCCGTATCGGTACTGACAAACATCACCAGGCGATACCCTGAGCCTCTACATGGGAGGTCTTCAAACACGGAGGCTGGGTGGAATCATAAGGTCACTGGCCACTGTTAGACCGGGCGGAGTCACTCTAGGCCGATGGGTTCAGTGAGAGGCTCAAATCCGTCGAGTTAATGACAACACGGAGCGGAATCTTAAGGCTCCCAAAGTAATATTTTAAAGATATCGCAATTAAAGGTATCGCAATTATACAAGACGAGGATGGAATAATCAAGTTGACTGCTGACCGTATTAACGGCTTATGTTATCTCCGTCAGCACCAAGAAGAGGAGAGTTTCGAAGAGTATCTGACAATTTGCCTCTCTTGGAGTGGCATCGGGAATTTGGACATTTGAATTTCAACGACTTGAGACGTCTTATCAGGGATAACCTGGCAAGAGGGATACGGGGCAAACCCCAACGAATCCGTTCAGCAATGTAAGAGTTGCATTCAAGCGAAATTAGCGCGCACGTAGGAAATGCGCGAAAAGTGAGAGAAGCCACTGACTTATGACAGCCGATGGGAATTCAATCCTTCGGTAAGTCGCTATATTTCATCACGTTCATTGACGATTTTTCTAGGTGGACTGAAGTAAGATTCTTGAGGAACAAAAGTGAGGCATCAAATGAATTTAACACCTATAAAAATATGGTTGAGAATTTGACAGGCAGAAAAATCAAGTTTCTACATAGTGAAAGCGGGAGTATGATAATCATAAATTCAGCACACTCTAAGATAACTGCGGGATGCAAAGAAGATTATCATGTGCCAGAACCCCACAGCAGAATGGAGTCGCTGAAAGGCAAAACCGAACTCTCAATGACATGCTAGAAGGTTTCTCATCGGTTAGAACCTACCACAGATGCTCTGGGCCGAGACCGTGTTAACGGCCGGACATATTCGCAGTAGGTGCCCTTCAGATGCGTTGAACGGTGAGCTTCTATATACCTACTGGACTGGTATCGGTTGTAGCTTATTTTCGACAATTTTGAAGTAAGTGTATGTTTTAGACAAGAACCAAATAGGGGGAAAGTATGATCCAAGGGGGATAGCAGAAGTTTTCGTTGGTCCAAATGGATCGAGAGGCTACAGAATTTGGTTGTCGGACGACAAGAAATTTATCACTTCAAACGATGTCAGGTTTATAGGAAAACTAGAAGACACTGTGCGAGTAACCTCAGCTTTGAAATAAATAGGCCACACCAACGATGGTTTATCAATTTCAGAGTATTTTGTAACGATTTCTGGAACTTAGGCTCCTAGAACTACCCGACCTACCATGCTGCCAGACTCGTTGGCATCTGAGACGAACCGTCCAGTGCAGCAATCCTCAACTCTCGTAGGAAACACAGAGTCCCAGGTCCATAACGATCGGATGACGACGCAGAACTCCCGGTTAGACGTTCCACTAGAGCTACCAAGGTTCTTCCCCCAGAAAGTTATAAAGGTTTGACTGCTGACGCTAACAAAACCGAAAATGTTGAACCTAGGTCTTGGACTTGGAAAAGTTACCTCCTGGAGGGAAAGCTGTGGGTTTTAAATGGGTTTTTAAGGTCAAATATGGTAATAATGCACTAGTAGAGCGAAAGCACGTTGCCAAAGGGTTTTTACAGAAATATGGCGAGGATCACGATGAGGTTTTTGCACCGAAAACACCCCATCACTGTAAGAATACTGCTCACTATAGCTGCGTCTAAGAAGTTATGTGTGAAACATTCTGACGTGAAAACTGCATTTTTGAATGGAGATCTCAAAGAAGACATTTATATGGCACAACCTGAAGGTTTTGAGGATGCCAATTGGAAAGATTTGGTTTGCAAACTAGAAAAAAGCTTATACGGCCTAGGCAGCGAGAGCCTGGAATGAAAAAAAATAATAGCGTGTTAATTGAAACTGACTTTCGAAGAAGTGAAGCAGATTCTTGTTTTCATGTAAAATTAGAAAAGGAGCGTACGCATATATACTCATTTACGTTGATGGCATCCTTTGTGCTGGGAGTGAGGAAGATGTTGGAAAGATTATCAAATGTTGCCGTCATCGTTTGAATTGAAAGATTTGGGAATGGCATCAAATTACTTGGGAGTTGAAATCGAACAATGCGGTCCTCAATACTTCATTTACCAAAGGAGGAAAATCGAGGAGCTAGCAGTACGATACGGTCTGCAAGATACCAAGCCAGTGAAAACACCTACGAAGGCTGGGTTCATGAATTCGACTGCTGAATCTACACCTATGTCTGATAACATAAGTATCGGTCAGGCTGTGCGTTCCCTAATGTACTTAGCAGGCACGTCAAGGCCGTAGAGTCGAAAAGCCAAATCACAGTGACTGGGATGCGGTGAAGAGTATACTGTGCTACTTGAAGTCAACGCTGGACATTAAGCTGAAACTGAGTTCGCAAAACAAACATTAAATTAAACTGCTACGTGGATGCTGATTGGGCGCGGGAAAGGGAAGATAGAAAGTCGATCAGCGGTTGTTTATTCCGTGTAGCTTCAAGCTATGTGTGTTGGTTGTGTAAGGAGACCTCGGTTGCTCTGTCCTCGACAGACGCTGAGCTGCATCAACTGGAATGCAAGAGGCATATTGGATTCGAATACTTTTAAAAGACATGGGTCACCCTCAGGAAAATACAACTGTTTTAGAAGACAACCAAAGCTGCATGAAGTGCATTGAGGACGATAAGGCGAGCGCAAAGTTTAAGCAATTGGATGTAAGGAAATACTAAGCCAAGGATCTTATCCTTAAACGGGAGATTTCATTAGAGTATTGGACCCCTAATGAACGGGAGATTTCATTAAAGTATTGGACACCTAATGGACCTTGCAGACATGCTAACAAAACCTCTGAAGTTCCATGATTTCCGGGTGCATCTTCGATTGTCTTATTCGACAGATGATGTTAAGGCGGCTTGTTGAGATATAGTGTCACCTACAGTATGTGTTCAACATCAACCAGAGTTTATGAGTAGTTGAGTAAAATATTTTTTGTTTCATTAAAGTTTGAGCTGTCAATGCGAATTGTCTTCTTGGTTTTCAAAAGTGGGGATTGTGCCTACTTTGACCCGAACAAGATATGTCTGTCAGTGCGTTGGTGTATTTATTCAACGAATAAATACTCTCCGGATTAGTTGAAACCCAGGTTATATGTACCTACATGTTGGACGGATAGGAATTGCAATATGTTATTGCGTCACGACTGCTGGAGCCAGGAATCGAAGCATTATAATGCGAATAACACCTAATTTTTTGTCTTACGACTTCAATATTCGAGGGTATACTGTTCTTGGACCATCTTCCTCAATTCAGAGTGAGGAAAGTCACAATAATTGTTCAGTGGTAAGCGCCTATAGAAGTAGCAACTGAGAAAGAACGCTGCGAAGTCCTTGTCACATGGGTTTATTATTCTATTGGATTTACCTACAGGATTGCTGGAAATACATTTGTTGTTTCTATCATGTGCAATAATTTAAATAGCTATTTTTTATGGTTTCCACCCATTTTGGCCCCCCAAAACGCGAATTAGGCTCCACTTTTTGATCAATTCATCAAATTTCATTTTGCACCTTATGTGGTAAGCCATCTTGCAATTTGGAATAAACAAAAAATAAACCTTTAGCTAACCACTCAGCTCTTCACTCAGCTACTGAGCATCATCACGTAGGTACTCACATAAGCCCAAATAAAAACAGTTTTTATCTGTGTTCATGTGAGTACCTGCCTGATGATGCTCAGAAGTTGAGTGAAAAGCTTTGTAAAGAATAAATTAGTGGTAAGCTAAAGGTTTTTTTTTTGTTTATTCCACTTTTTGACAAATTAGCTTTGATCATGCCATTTAATTGTCTTGATTCATCTGTTGATACTAATTCCAGTGTTATCATACAAGTTTATGGTGATTTCAGACCCAGGTTTTTGACTCATAAAAAAATTATGGGAGCTGAACCTTCGTTACAACCTCAATTCTTCACTCTTTGGTCAAAATTAATTTGATATTCGGTCTTCTCGCCCTTAAAAACATGGAAAAACGCTGCAAAGTCCTTGTCACATGGGTTTATTATTCTATTGGACATACGTACAGAAATTTTGGCCGTTCATTTATTGTTTCTTTCTTGTGCAATTATTGAAATGGCTATTTTTGATGGTTTCCACCAGTTTTGGCCCCCAAAAACACGAATTAGGCTCGACTTTTCCTTTCAACAGATTATTTTTGATCATTGATAGTACTTTGGTGGTTTAATGAGAACCAACAAAAATAATAATTTGACTCCAGTCAATTAATAGCGAACTTTGAATAATATATTGAACAAAAAATAGTAAATTATAAAACTTGAAGAACGGACTTTTGAAAACGACTTTTTTGACTGTACTAATTTCAATTTGGAAAATTTGGAAATTTGTCCGAATCATATGTTAAAAACCGCGCACAACAATTTATCAACTGTAGTCAACCGCTACAGGAGTCCCCCTCCAGCGAAGACGACCTTCTTGCTGCAGACAGTAGGAGGAGTCTTTGGCGATTTCGATTGCGATGCCTCCTGCGAACTTTGGCTCAGCGTGTAGGCCGGTTTGAGGCGATCAATTGAGACAGCTATGTCCTTTCCATTGACTCGCAGCCGAAAAATCTTCTCCCCGCGCTCCAAAACCGGATAGGGTCCGTCATAAGGCGACTGAAGAGGGCGTCGGACAGCATCGTGGCGCACGAACACGTGAGTGGCAGCAGCTAAGTCCTTATGCACGAACGTATTTTTCCTGCTGTGCATAGCGACCGGCACTGGACGCAACTGCTCCATATAATGGGTGAGGCGACCAACGAGGCTTGAAGGATCTTCGGGCTGTTGCGGCGGAGGTTCAACAAATTGTCCAGGTAGTCTGAGTGTTGCGCCGTAAACCATCTCCGCGGCAGATCTTTGGAGGTCTTCGTTGACTGCTGAGCGCAAACCAAGAAGAATTACCGGCAGGACGTCAACCCAGCCTCCGGTGGCGTGGCATCTGATCGCCGCTTTCAGACTGCGGTGCCATCGGTCGACCATGCCATTTGAGGAGGGGTGGAATGCGGTCGTGTGAATCCGCTTAGCTCCCAGAATGCGGGTAAGCTCCCTGAACATGGAGGACTCAAACTGTCGCCCCTGGTCTGTGGTAATCCGCAAGGGCACGCCAAATCGACTAATCCAACCCATGCAAAATGCTCTGGCGACGGACTCTGCAGTGATGTCACTAATGGGCACGCATTCTGGCCAACGCGTGAAGCGATCAATGCAGGTCAGACAATAGCGGAACCCTTGACTTGGTGGGAGAGGTCCAACAATGTCTACATGCACATGAGCAAATCGTTCATCGGGTGTAGCAAATGAACCGGGTGGACTGATGATATGCCGCTGCACTTTGCTTTTCTGACACTGGGGACAGGCACGAACCCATAGGTTATTGTCTTTGGCCATGGACGGCCACAAGAAACGAGCCTTGAGGAGCTTCAAGCTACCCCTCTGACCAGGATGTGCTAAATTATGGACAGTGTTAAATGCAGCCTGTCGAAAAGATGGTGTAATGTATGGGCGAACAATACCGGTGGAAGTGTCACAAATTATGGGTGTGTTTGAATTGAACATACAAATTTTCGAGAATTGGAATGAATTGTCAGTGCTCATGAGATCTTGGAGTTCTTTATCACTCTCCTGATCGACGGCTAACTGCTCCCAATCGATGTTTGCGATAGATTCGACCTCTTCTATTCGCGACAGAGCGTCAGCGACCACGTTCTCCTTGCCTGCAATGTGTCGGATATCCGTCGAAAATTGCCCTATGAAATCGAGGTACCTCAACTGGCGAGGACTTGCCTTATCCGATTTCTGTTTGAAAGCGAAAGTGAGTGGTTTATGGTCCGTCAAAATACAAAATGTGCGCCCCTCGAGCATATAACGAAAATACTTAACAGCAGCATAAATGGCTAAAAGTTCACGATCGTATGCGCTGTATTTTCGGGCTGCATCACTTAACTTTTTTGAGAAGAAGCATAAGGGTTGCCAATGACCGTTCACTAATTGTTCTACTACTGCACCTATTCCTGTGTCTGAGGCATCAACTGACAATGCTAGTGGTGCCTCTGGAATTGGGTGAGCAAGTAAAACGGCTGTGCACAACATGTCCTTACAAGTTTGAAAAGCTTGTTCCAGGTCTGGGGTCCAATTGATCGCAGTTTTGTCTCTCTTCTTGTTTCCACTGTGCATTCCATGGAGTGTGGCTTGTGCTTGAGCAGCTTTGGGAATAAAACGTCGGTAGAAATTTAATTGGCCTAAAAATCGACGGAGTTCGGCAACGGTTTTTGGAAGTGGGAAATTTTTTATCGCCTCGACTTTGTCAGGAAGCGGCTTCGTTCCTTCCTTATTGACTAGGTAGCCTACAAATTTCACTTCTGTTTGTCCAAAAACGCTTTTCGATGTGTTAACAATAACCCCATATTCCCTAAAACGATCCAACAATAACTTGAGATGTTCAAGATGTTCTTCTTCATTGTGCGAAGCGACGAGACAATCATCCAGATATGGGTAACAAAAATCTAAATCTCTCACGACTTCATGGATGAAACGTTGGAACGTCTGAGCTGCATTCCTGAGTCCAAACGTCATGAAAGGAAACTCAAAAAGTCCAAATGGAGTCACAATGGCGGTCTTTTCGATATCTGAGGGTTCCATCGGAATTTGGTGATATGCTCGGACTAGGTCGATCGTACTAAAAATGGTGCGTCCAGCTAACTTATTGCACATATCCTGAATATTAGGTAGTGGATATCGATCAGGAACTGTAGCAGAATTTAATGAGCGATAGTCCCCGCATGGTCTCCATTCGCCGTTCTTTTTCGGAACCATATGCAAAGGACTGGACCAACAACTTTTTGAAGGACGACATATACCCTGCTCCATCATGTATGCAAATTCCTTGCGCGCTATGGCCTCTTTTTCGGGTGTAAGGCGTCGAGGTTTTGCAGAAATGGGTGGACCCACAGTGATAATGTGATGTGTAACAGAATGTTTTGGCATGATTTTTCCGACAGAATTAGGATTTGTAACGTCAGGATATGCGGACAACAATTGCTGGTATGGCGATCTCAACTCAGGCGAAACAGTGAAAACCGCGGAGTGTGGAACATTACCAATCGCTGCAGAGGTGTGTAGAGAGGTGACACTATCAACTAGTCGACGACCCTTCAAGTCCACGAGTAGTCCGAAATTTTTCAAAAAATCAGCGCCAACAATAGGTTTGTCAACATCGGCTACAATAAATGACCAACGGAACGGACGTCGTAAACCAAAATCAATTTCAACAATTTTATTTCCGTAGGTATGAATAGCAGAACCATTAGCAGCGTACAAACGAAAATTAGAACTTGGAGGTTTACGTATGCGATTTTCAGGAGGTATTACCGAAATATCGGCGCCAGTGTCTATCAAGTAACGACAACCAGTGTTCTTGTCTGAAACAAATAGGCGACTGTTATACTGGACCGGAGCCTCTTCTGCTGCCGCCTCTAGCGCCGGTCCCGTTCGTTTCCCGCCGTTGTTGAGGAGGAAGCTGTATAGGAACACGGCAAAAGGCAAATGGTTGCATTATCCTTAAATTTATGGTGGTAAAAACATACGCCGTTAACATGCTTACGGGACCGGGAACGCGATCGCCGTCGGTTACCTTGATCCGGGTACCCTGCGTCGTCTTTTGGTCGACCTCGGTCCAGCGCGTCAATCCGGGCTGATAACCGCTTCATTTCGGCCACGATCTCGTCCAGCGCGTTCGGAGTGCCTTGGGCTGCTGAGGATGGAATTATGCTGGGCGAACCAACTACGTGTAGTGCGGGTGGCGTGGTGACTTCGGCAATCTTGTCGGCCATCGCGGCAAGATTTGTCAAATCCTGGTCGCCTACGCTTAAAATAGCCTGGGTTTGGGTCGAAAGACGTTGTAGCCACAGGGATTTAAGAAGTGCGTCGCTTACCCGATTTGCTGACAACTCACGCATTTCACGCAGCAGTTGGGATGGCCTCCGGTCTCCCAGCTCCAGCTCGCCGATCAACTTCCGCAGCTGCTGGTCTTCGGATTCGGAGAACCGTTCTTCCAGTCGTCGTTTCAACGTTTTGTACAAATTTTGTTCAGGTGGATTCAAAATTAAGTCGCTCACTTGTGCTAGGATATCGCTCTCAATGGCACCCACTAGCATGTGGTACTTGGTCACATCGCTAGTAACACCCGCATTGAAAAATTGCGATTCTAACTGCCGAAACCATAATCTAGGATTTTGTTTCCAGAACGGAGGAATTTTGACTGAAACTCTTTGAATTTGGGGATGTGCGTTATTTTCTGCCATCACGTCGGGGTCACCACTTTGGTGGTTTAATGAGAACCAACAAAAATAATAATTTGACTCCAGTCAATTAATAGCGAACTTTGAATAATATATTGAACAAAAAATAGTAAATTATAAAACTTGAAGAACGGACTTTTGAAAACGACTTTTTTGACTGTACTAATTTCAATTTGGAAAATTTGGAAATTTGTCCGAATCATATGTTAAAAACCGCGCACAACAATTTATCAACTGTAGTCAACCGCTTATTTAATTGTCTTGATTCACCTGTTCATACAACTTCTAGTGTTATTATACAAATGTATGGTGATTTTAGACAATTTCCCATGTTTTTGACTCATAAAAAATGAATTTCGGGAGCTTAACCTTCGTTACAACCTCAATTCTTCACTCTTCGGCCAAAAACAACCTAATATTCGGTCTTCTCGCCCTAAAAAACATGGAAAACGATACCTCACAAGCTCATGTTCACTAAAACCTCAAACATTCCTCGAAAACCACTATTTTTGTTTATTATTCTGTGAATAATACACCTATGTAATCGCTCAGCAAAAAAATTTTATAACACCCCCTCAAATTTTTTTCTTTTACGTTTCAAGGTGCGTAGATTTCAAAAATGCAATGTCCGTCCGCCGTACGCCGTATCACGTGTACCGGCTTCATTTTCGGTCTAAAAAAATCGTTATCTCGCACACATGCTCCATTTCGACCCCAGTTGTGTCCCGAAACTTTTCAGCCCGATCAGAATATACCCAGGGGTGTTATGAGTGAAAATGTGTATAAAAGTAGGTACTTTTTGTGTTTTAGTAACATGTTAGTAACATGAGCGTTTGAGTTATCGTTTTCCATGTTTTTGGGACGAGAAGACCGAATATGAAGTCGATTTTGACCAAAGAGTGGAAAATTGAGGTTCTAAGGAAGTTCCAGCCGTAAATTTACGTTAAATTTTGGTCTAAAATCGTCGTTTTCCGCACACAGTTCGGGTCCCCATTTGGGAAAACATTTGGGTCCTAGTTGTCCTCCGAAACACGGCAGCCCGATCGGAATACACCCAAGGGTGATGTGGGGGGAAAATGAGTGTAAAAATAGGGGTTTTAGAGGGATTTTTGAGGTTTTAGTGAACGTGAGCTTGTGAGGTACCATCGTTTTCCATGTTTCTTAGGGCGAAAAGACTGAATACGAAGTCGATTTGACCAGAGTGAAGAACTGAGGTTGTAAAGAAGGTTCAGCTCCCTAAATTCATTTAGTATAAGTCAAAAACCTGGGAAATTGTCTGAATTCACTATCAATTTGTATTATAACAATATAGAAGTAGTATTAGCAGGTGAAGCAAGACAATTAAATTAATGGTACTATCGATTATCAAAAATAATCTGTTGAAAGGAAAACCCGAGCCTAATTCGTGTTTTGGGGGGCCTAAACTGGCGGAAACCATCAAAAATAGCCATTTTAATATTTGCACATGAAAGAAACAATAAATGAACAGCCGGCATTTCTGTACGTGTGTCCAGTAGAATAATAAACCCATGTGATAAGGACTTTGCAGCGTTTTACACTTATTTTTCTCCCATATCACCCCTGGGTGTATTCCAATCGGGCTGCCGTGTTTTGGAGGACAACTAGGAGCCAAATGTGTTCCCAAATGGGGACCCGAACTGTGTGTGGAAAAACGACGATTTTAGACCAAAATTTATCGTAAATTAAGGGCAGAAACTTCCTTCCAACCCAACTCCTCAACTTTCCACTCTTTGGTCAAAATCGACTTCATATTCGGTCTTTTCGTCCCAAAAAACCTGGAAAACGATACCTCAAAAGCTCATATTACTAACATGTTACTAAAACACAAAAATTACCTATTTTTATACACATTTTCACTCATAACACCACAGGGTATATTTCGATCGGACTGCAAAGTTTCGGGACACAGCTAGGGCCCAAATGGAGCATGTGTGTGAAAGAACGACTTTTTTAGACCTAAAATGAGGCCGGTACACACATTTTGGTTTATTATTCTGTGAATGATACACCTATGTAACCGCTCAGCAAAAAATTTTTATAACACCCCCTCAAAATTTTTTCTTTTTCGTTTCAAGGTGCGTAGATTCCAAAAATGCAATGTCCGTCCGCCGTCCACCGTACGCCGTATCACGTGTACAGGCTTCATTTTCGGTCTAAAAAATTCGTTCCTTCGCACACATGCTCCATTTGGGCCCTAGTTGTGTCCCAAAACTTTGCAGCCCGATCGGAATGTACCCAGGGATGTTATGAGTGAAAATGTGTATAAAAATAGCTGTACTTTTTGTTTTTTAGTAACATATTAGTAACATGAGCTTGTGAGTTATCGTTTTCCATTTTTTTTTGGGACGAGAAGACCGAATATGAAGTCGATTTTGACCAAAGAGTGGAAAATTTAGGTTCTACCAAATGTTCAGCTCCCAAAATTGATTCTTTTATGAGACAAAAACCTGGAAAATCGTCTGAAATCACCATAAATTTGTATAATTACACTAGAAAAAGGGTCAACATGTGGATCAAGACGATTAAATGACACTACCAATAATCAAAGATAATATGAAAAAATAAAAGAAAAAGAAAAAAAGGTGTGTACCTAATTCGTGTTTTGGGGGCCAAAATTGTGGATCAGAAATAGCTATTTCAGCTATTTCAATTATTTCACATGAATTAAACAGAAATTAACAGCCAACATTTCCGTAGGTATGTCCAGAAGAATAATAAACCCATGTGACAAGGATTTTGCAGCGTTTTTGGAATCTAGGTGCCTTGAAACGGAAAAGAAAAAATTTTGAGGGGGTGTTATAAAAATGTTTTGCTGAGCGAATACATAGGTGTATTATTCACAGAATAATAAACCAAAAGGTACCTACCTAGCAAGCTCGAGTTCACTAACACTTCAAAAAACCTCGAAAAACCCTATTATTACACCCACTTTTCACCCGTAACACCCCTGGGTGTATTCCGATCGGGCTTCCGTGCTTCGGAGCACTGGTAGGACCCAAATGTGTTCCCAAGTGGTGACCCAAACTGTGTGCGGAAGAACGACGATTTTAGACCAATTTTTAACGTAAATTTGAGGCTGAAACTTCGTTAGAATCTCAATTTTCCACTCTTTGGTCAAAATCGACTTCATATTCGGTCTCCTCGTCCTAAGAAACATGAAAAACGCTGCCTCACAAGCTCATCTTACTAAAACACCGAAAACCCCCAACTGTGCCCCCCATAACACCCCAGGGTATATTTTCACCCATAACACCCCAGGGTATATTCGGATCGGGCTGCGAAGTTTTGGGACACAACTAGGGCCCAAATGGAGCCCGTGTGCGAAAGAGCGAATTTTTTAGACCTATATTAAAGTAGATTATGGATGATACGGCGTATGGCGGACGGCGGACGGGCATTGCATTTTTGGAATCTACGCACCTTAAAACGTAAAAGAAAAAAGTTTGAGGGGGTTTTATAAAAAAATTTTGCGGAGCGAATATATACGTGTATCATTCACAGAATAATAAACCAAAAAAGACAGATTCTGCGACTCTTTGAGTCGAGTTCTGAATTCAGTAAAGAAACAAGACATTGTAATCCTCATTGGCTGGATGCCGGAGAATTGAATGGAGACCTGAATGCCGAAATTTGTTCTGACATCACAAACCGTGAGCACGTCCTTGGTGACGTTTTGGTGACAATGGCCAGATCAACGTTAATGGCGAACTTTTCTAGTGGTTGGGGGCTCCATGTATCCTAGCAAGGAGTGCCATTGGGTAATCGGGGTGTCTCCATATGGACGTACAGTAAACCAGATTGACCATCTGGCTATCAAGAAAACCTGGAATGCATCACTTCTGGACGTACGGAGCAACTGTGGGGCTAATGTTGTGAGTGACCACCATCTGGTAGTAGCAAAACTTTGGCAGAAGATCCATGCTGTTGCTCAGCTAGCCAAACCCAGGGGAACAAACCTCCAGAAACGTTAACGCTGAATTGCATGGTTCCTGAGACTAGTAAAGAGGAGTCCGTTGAAATTGTGATGGCAGTATCCAGGGAAGGTGTAATGTGGCATCATTAGTAGAGCCTTTAGAGTTGGTTATATTCGCAAGGATCGCCCGCGCAAAATTTTGCGCGAAAACATAATACGTGCTCCGAGAATCAAAAAGTCTAACCGCTAAGAAACTGGTTAATGACTGGCCTGATGAGAGGATTTATGTAAATGAGAACATCAAATCGTTCCGTGCGGAGCTGCTTCGATGTACTAAAGCTAAAGCCAAGGAAAGAGGACTGAGGTATGTCTGGCTGTAGAATGTCGTCTTGCCTGTGAGGAAGGAGGAGTGAGCACGTGAAAATCGTCAAGACTTTCGAAGATGTAGATGGCATGTAGATAATTATGTGCCATTCCTTCTACAATACAATTGAAATATCTGGAATTAATTACAATCTGCGGTTTTTAATGTTTAAATTATAATGGATGAATCAGAATTTATTTTATATTCACAGAATCGAGTTCTCTCGCAAGTTTTTCAAAATTTAGACGAGATGAAATATAAATAGTCTGATATCGAGGGTTTGAAAGTTATTATTCAAAACACTGGAAGTCTATGCCGCTTTTACACCAAGCAGACACGACTGTTTATGAATTTTTCTTCGTCTTTAAAAACAAAAATACCACAGCGACCAGTTTTCATTTGCGGAAACAAAACGCAAACTCTGTATGTCTTTCCTTTGTTTTTGTTTCGTACCTTTTACACTGAACAGACAGAAACAACAGTTTTCAGTCTCTACCATCATGTCTCCGGATGAATGACTTATGTATGGGTGTATCTGTCCTTCCAGAAGATATCTAACCTTGGGAACATGATAAAAAATTGCGAGTTTCGCAAAAAAATAAAGACCCCATAAGAAAAGATGAGTTCAAAGAATAGCCATTTTTGTTAGCAAAAAACCGCTGAACTGTCAAAAAATGTGCTCCAAAAATCGAAAAAAAAACGAAAAATGGAAAACAGCTGACAATTCATCCTTTTGGCAGAATATCAGTTTGAAAAGTTCGAACAGAACGTTACGCATATGACCGCCGTGAATTTAAACGTCACAAATTTTGGTGCGCAGTAAAGTGCTCAAATTTTAAACAATATGCTCAGAAATCGCTAAAAATGGCAAAAATCTGAAGATTTATCCTCTTTGGCAGACATCGATTACAACATGTTTGAATGCCGTAAACGAAACTGGAATACCACCAAACAACACGATTGACTCTATCAAGAATAATCATCATTGTTTTGGTTTATTATTCTGTGAATACTACACCTATGCATTCGCACAGCAAAGAAATGTTATGTACAACACCCCCCTCAAAATTTTTTCTTTTCCGTTTCAGGGCGCGTAGATTCCAAAAATGCAATGTCCGTCCGCCGTCCGGCGTATCACGCATACCAGCTTCATTTTAGGTCTAAAAAATTCGTTCTTTCGCACACATGCTCCATTTGGGCCCTAATTTTGTCCAGAAACTTTGCAGCCCGATCGGAATATACCCAGGGGTGTTATGAGTGAAAATCTGTACAAAAATAGGTACTTTTTGTGTTTTAGTAACATGAGCTATTGAGGTATCGTTTTCCATGTTTTAGGGTGAGAAGACCGAATATGAAGTCGATTTTGGCCAAAGAGTGGAAAATTGAGGTTCTACGAAATTTTCAGCTCCCAAAGTTGATTTTTTATGAGTCAAAAACCTGGGAAATCGTCTGAAATCAGTATCAATTTGTATAATATCACTAGAAAAACGCTGCAAAGTCCTTGTCACATGGGTTTATTATTCTATTGGACATACGTACAGAAATTTTGGCTGTTCATTTTTGTTTCTTTGATGTGAAATAATTGGAATAGCTATTTCTGATGGTTTCCACCAACTTTGGCCCCCAAAACACGAATTACGTACGAATTTATTTTTTTCAAATTATCTTCGATCATTGATAGTGCCATTTAATCGTCTTGATCCACGTTTTACACTTTTTCTAGTGTTATCATACAAACTAATGGTGATTTCAAACGATTTCCCAGGTTTTTGACTCATAAAATATCAATTTTCCACTCTTTGGTCAAAATCAACTGGTGGTTGGTTTTGGATTTTACCTCAAGGGACAGTTTTGGGACCAATTTTATTTTTTTTTTGTTCGTCATCGACTTGATGAAAATGAAACTTCATGATAGGATTTTCGGATACGCCCATGACAAAGCTATCATGTTTTTGAATAACTCCAGTGAAAAACTCATCGAGGAAAGCAGCTCCGATTTTGTATTAATATGCCAAGTGCGTGTTAAGAATTAAGATCAGGCCAAGTGCCTGATCTTAATTCCTTAAGGCTACATATTGATAAAACATCTGTTTTAAAATTCAGCATTTCGCTCACCCTGACCATCATGTTATATTCCATGAGTACAATTACGAACAATGTCTGGATTGTAAATGCAGGTCATTGGAATTTACTAATAATTACACTTGCTTAGGGATTTTTTTATACTAATTTAACTTTCCAGCAACATATATCCACTCTTGCTAACAGATTAGTCGTGAATCCGCTGACCAGTAGCCTCACGTGTCTCCAGTAAAACGAATACAACGTTTACGTACCCCAACTTAGCTGTTTTGATTTATTATTCTGTAAATAATAAACCTATACGTAATCGCTCAGCAAATAATTTTTATATGTTCCTCTCAAATTTTTTTCTTTTTCGTTTCAAGGTGCGTAGATTCCAAAAATGCAATGTCCGTCCGCTGTGTCACGCATAACTACTTCATTTTCGGTCTAAAAAATTCGTGCTTTTGCACACATCTTCCATTTGGGCCCTAGTTGTGTCCCGAAACTTTGCAGACCGATTGGAATATACCCAGGGGTGTTATGGGTGAAAAATGGGTGTAAAAATAGGTGTTTTTTGTGTTTGAGTAACATGAGCTTTTGAGGTACCTATCGTTTTCCATGTTTTTTACGACGAGAAGACCGAATGTGAAGTCGATTTTGACCAAAGAGTGGAAAATTGAGGTTCTAACGAAGTTTCAGCCCTAAATTTACGTTAACTTTTGGTCTAAAATCGTCGTTCTTCCGCACATAGTTTGGGTCCTCATTTGGGAAAAAATTTTGGTCCTCGATGTGCTCCAAAGCTCGGCAGCCCGATTGGAATACACCCAAGGGTGTTATGGGAGAAAAATGGTGTAAAAATGGAGGTTTTCGAGTTTTTTTTTTTTTTTTTAGGTTTCAGTGAACAGGAGCTTGTGATGTATCGTTTTCAATGTTTTTTAGGACGAGAAGACCGAATATGAAGTTGATTTATACCAAAGAGTGAAGAATTGTGGTTTTAACAAAGGTTAAGCTCCCGAAATTCATTTTTTATGAGTCAAAAACCTGGGAAGCTGTCTGAAATGGGCGACTTGCGTTTCGTACCCTTGCGATTCGTACCCACTGAATGACGTTGTGATTCGTACCCACTTCGTGCATTAGAAATGTGTGTTTCGTACCCCGACTGAACCCAGCCTTGCGTTTCGTACCCACTGAATATAGTAATATCCCCCGAGTAGTAGTATACCCCGAGTGAATCCTAGAGGAAACCCAGGCTCCCAAGCAATGAGTCACAACAAAATAGAACAGCCGGATGGAACAGTGTTTTGATTAGCGCTTGAAGATGCGTATACTTAACTGTTATCTGTTACGAAAGTTGGGGACAATAGGACAACAATCGAATGACTCGCTACATGTGGGAGGTTGAAATCATGTTGGTTCAGGTGTCATATTGTGTGCCTGTCTCGGATATGAAGCTACATTGGCTACAATCCGCTATTGCCGATCACCGAAACGGGATGGATTCCTACAAGTTTATGAAAAATGTCTGCCACAAATACCGTCCCCACAAGGAAATTACAGAGTAAAACCTACCTAATTTGTCTGAACTTATACAAACATATTGATGGCAACCTGTCTGTACGTGAGTCTCTTATTGCATATGTATTCGTCCGCAACCAATAAAAATATTTTTGTAATTTAACCTATAGCATGCCTTAAACGCCTAAAAGCCAAACGTGGGTACGAACCACAACACCTACTGAAAAGGATGGGGAGTTGGACTAGCTCCAACGTCCCGTGCAATGATGGATGGCGTTTCAAATTTGCTTAATCCACCACATCCTTCCTTGACTGCAGGGTAAATTGGTTCGAGGAAAATAACGAACAAGAGTTTCTATGCAAACTGGACAAATATATATTAATCACTTCTGTGCTGCAAATAAGCAGTACTTATACCAGAATATGGAGTTGGCAATATTTCGCGATTATAGTTTCCCAACGTCCCCAAATGTTCATTAGATAGATGTTCGCTTATATCTACTTAGGGCAGATCTGACCTTGTTGGCTTGTGGCGATGTGAACGGAGAAGACGGCGAGAAGGGGTGGTGCAGGAGGCGGGTTCCGTCGACGAAGTCCCTGCAGGTTTTCAGCTGCGCGATCTCTACCCGTCGTTTATTTCAGCAAAATCCAGTCCTGTGAGATATGTAATGATGGATTCTACAAATCCCAGTTTCTGAATCGCGTTACTCAATGCAGGACAACTATCGAGACGACCACTTTGCTGGAGAATTGCTGCTTGCAATCGATCTCAAACAATCGGCAAATGGCGAAGGATACTGCGACCTTCTGCCTTTCCAGACGTGGCGAAATATGCTATTAATTTTTCTTTATGCGAATCGCTGGAGCTCCAAATCGTTACTGAAGCCTTTTCGGCAACAGTCCGACCGACTGGCAGAGAAGGCAAGTGGGGGCCGACAGGATTCGGCATCCACTTTTAGGCCTGGAGGGCAGATTCGGCAAGCTGCAGCAATGGACCCTTGGACAGGATAATCCTCAAGACGATGACTCGTTATCATAGGCCTACTCTACACCTCACCAAAGCCTCACAAATTTCACCTCCTAACAACACTCAGTTCCCGTCACAAAACCTTACAACGCCTAACACACCGCCCACCAAATTTGAGAAACAAATTTCAAAAATCAAGTTCGTAAGGAGAGGATCTGAGAGGGAGGAGCGGGACTACCTTATGCACGGATCGCTTGAAGGATGACCTTGGAGTGGAGACGGTTATAACACGGACTGCGCCGTCATTCCCTGGATCGATTGCCTCCACCTTGGCCAAGGGCCACTGCAATGGCATGGCAGCCTCATCCTTTAGAAGCACCAGATCTCCAGGCTGTATGTTGGTCGAGTCCTTCTTCCATTTGTATCGATGCTGGAGTGTCCACAAATACTCCTTTCTCCACCGACTCCAGAATTGCTCTGTCATTCGCTTGACTAGCTGCCATCTATTCAAAACGTTTTCTCGAAGATCAAGAAGTGTAGGCTCGGGTACAGTCAGCAAAGGGCCGCCCACCAAGAAGTGCGCGGGAGAGAGGAAGTCTGTCTCTTCGGGACTGTCAGAGAGAGGGCACAGAGGTCGGGAGTTTAACATGGCCTCTATTTTTGCGAATACGGTGCTCAGTTCCTCATAGGTCAGGGGTGTCGTTCCAGTGATGAGATGGAGTCGCTGTTTCACGGACTTCACGCCCGCTTCCCATATTCCACCCATGTGTGGGGTTAATGGAGGGTTAAAGTGCCATTGTAAGCCGTGGCGAACTGCATAATCGTTGATTGAGTCTCTGGTGATTTTTTGCTTGAACCATCTAGCCAAATCCTGAAAATGACGAGCTGCACCCATGAAATTGGACCCACAATCAGTGTAAATATCACTGGGAAGTCCTCTTCGCGCGGTAAATCTTTCAAATGCCGCAAGAAATGCCTCAGTGTTTAACCGTGTGACGGCCTCAAGGTGAAGTGCCTTCGTGGTCATACACACATAGAGCGAAAGGTAGACCTTGGAAGTTTGAGACTTGCGACGTAAGGAGTCTCGCATAATGAACGGGCCAGCGAAATCTATGCCCACATGTACGAAGGGCCGCCCACCATTTACCCTGTAAGCCGGAAGATCGCCCATTTTAGGTATCACGGAAGAAGCTCGTGATTTGAAGCAAACTATACAATGAAACCCTCGAGTTCGTATTAGTTTCCGAATTGATGGAATCCAATAATTTGTTTGGATGAGGGCTTGAAGTGCTGTGGGACCTGGGTGCAGATAAAGCTTGTGTAGGTGGTCAACCAGAAGGACGGAGAAGTGAGATCTCGCTGGCAGAAGAATCGGGTACTTCTGATTGACAGCAATGTTCGCATGCCTCAATCTCCCACCTACTCTGACAATGCCATCCGGATCCAGCACAGGCGACAGGGTAGCAAACTTTTTCATGGCAATGTGCACATCATTAGACTCTGCAAAGAAACAGTGTTTTTGGACAATTCGAATACACATGGCACGAGCCAGTCTAATCTCATCCAAGCCAAGAGGGCCCGTCTTCATGGGGCAACAACAGCATCCAACATGTTTGGAGTTATACATCCACCTTCGCAACCAAGCAGTAGATCGTATCATTTTATCAAAAGATGAAAATCGAGCCATCCATGCGATCAATGGATTTTCACATCTAGAAGTGAGAAGAACTTGCGGAACATCGGTTTTAATTTCAGGCAAGTCGTGGCAAACACCTATGATTGACTCAGGCCACTCATCCTCATCATAACAGAGCATTTTGGGCCCAACCACCAAAATTCATTGTCAGTTAATTGACTTGGTAACTGGCCTCGAGTGCCCAAATCACTGGGGTTATCATGAGTTGATACATGGCGCCATGACAAGGACTTGGTCAGCGAAACGATTTCAGAAACTCTATTAGAGACGAAGGTTTTGAGGCGATATGTGGGCGTACCTATCCAGCTCAGCACAACAGACGAATCACTGAAAAACACTGGAGGTATTTCAGTACCATTGAGGTTGGACGAAAGGTGACAAGAAGATTCATATAATCGTGCCAACAGAAGTGCTCCACATAATTCGAGACGAGGAATTGTTAGTACTTTAGTGGGAGCGAGCTTCGTTTTTGAGGTGAGCAAAAAGGTCCGAATGCCAGTGCGCTTAAGTATCCTCAAGTACAGAGTACCACAATATGCCTGCGATGAAGCGTCAGCAAAGCCAACTAGCTGATACTGATAGCTTCCCTCAGTACCAACAAATCGAGGTATGCACAGCGAAGATAGGAGTGGTAGTTCCCCTATAGTGATTTCCCATCTTTCTCTCAATGACACAGATATTTCCTGGTCCCATGCATACCCGGCCTTCCATAACTCCTGAATAAATGACTTCATGACAACAACCACTGGCGACAGAAAGCCCAGAGGATCAAATATTTTGGCAACTACTGATAGAATGGCACGTTTCGTGTGCTTTATATCAGATGGTACCTTTATTTCGTATCCATAAACATCGGCATCTGGATCCCATTTGAGTCCCAAAATTTTGATGTGGTCTCCATCCATGCTCGAAATTTGAATAGGTTCATGAGAGATAGAAGCTGGAATTCTTTCAAATAATTCCGGACGATTCGTAGCCCATTTGCTAAGTGCAAAGCCACCTCTTCCCAGTAGGCCAATGATTTGCTTGGCTAATTCACATGCCTCTTCGACTGTTTCACCACCCGTGGCTATATCATCGACGTAAATATCGTCCGTTATTACAGACGCAGCGAGAGGAAAGTTAGCACCCTCATCAATGCACAGTTGCTTGACTACACGTAAAGCAAGGAAGGGCGCTGCTGTGAGACCGTACGTAACGGTATTGAGCTCGTATTGCTGAACTGCTTCGGTTGAGGAAAAACGCCAATGAATATGTTGGTATTTTTTGTCGTCAGGATGTAACAGTATCATTCTATACATCTTGACGATGTCGGTTACAAATACTACCTTATGACGCCGAAAATTCATCAATATTGCTCGGATGCCGTTTTGTAATTTTTCACCTGACAACAACTGCTCATTCAGATTAGAAGGACTGATTTTAACGCTTGCATCGAAAACCACCCTCAACTTAATGCCCGTAGGGGTGTCTTTGACCACACAATGATGGGGAATTACAAACGACGATCGAGAGGATGCAACATTCATATGACCAAGTTCAATGTATTCGGACATGAACTCGTGATACTTCGATTTTACCTCGGGATTTTTCGATAATTTACGCTCGAGGAGTAGAAATCGATGCAGTGCAACATTATATGAATCGCCCATCGATGGGTGATCATGTTTGAACGGTAAACGGACAATGTACCGTCCATCCTCCGATCGAGTGTGAGTTCGTGAAAAATGCTCTTCACATTTAACTGCTTCTGGGTTAACTTGAGTTTGAGTAGAGCTTGTTTCCTCAACCTCCCAGAAGCGAGTCAATGATGCGTTTAAATCATCCGGTTCTGACAATGAAAACAGGGAGACTGCTGGAATGAGCTTAGAACCTGTTGATGGTGATGAGAGTTTTCCAACAACAACGTGACCGAAGACGGTGCCTAGCAATTTTGGTTGGAACTCATCGAAAGAGACTGTCGTGCCAATGAAAATATCAGCAAAGCAATCAGCGCCTAGCAAAACATCTACTGGTCCTGGTTTCCAGAATGAGGGGTCTGCTAATTCATAGGATGAATACCTCAACCGGATGTTAGCAGGAATGGGAACACTCGGTAGGTATGAAGTGATATTGGATACCACAACGGTTTCAACTGTCAAATTCGGAGAGCAACTACTACGAGGACGAATTAGGCACGAGGTTCTACCCTTGGCACCTTCAAAGGGTGTTTGGCCGATGCCAGAAATCTTCTTGGGACATCTTGACATCGTGAGGCCCAACCTACTCATGCACTTTGAAGTCATAAACGAAAATTGGCTTCCTGAGTCAAGTACCATTCGGACCAGTTGAAATGACCCATTAGAATCTAAGACTTCAGCTAATATAGTTCCCAATATTACTTGAGTGTCTTGTGTGGAAGTAGAGCTCAAGGCTGCACCAGATGAATGACCCGACGGATGCATAGCTGGAATTTTGCTTGATGACGAATTTGACTCAAATTTATGAAGACTGGAATGATGTTTCTGTTGGCAAAAACGGCAATGCCATTTAGATGGGCAAGCATTAGTTACGTGGGATGAATTTAAACAATTTTTACAACCCTTCCAGTTGTTTAACATAGCTGATCGCTGATCGACAGTAGCCTGCTCATACTTCTCACAAAAACGCACTGAATGATAGCCATCATTACAAGCAGGGCAAACGGTAGAGTACTGCGTGTATTCTTGAGAGTGGCCACTTTGTTGTTTTGTATTCGAAGAAGGTGAATTATTGGTAAGCAATGATGTTTTTGGCTTGGAATATGAAAATTTGTTGCCATGTTTACCTGTGGTATTAGAAGGACCTTCCTCTGTTCTTCCCGAAAATAGTGATTCGCTATCACCTGCCAATTGCATCGCCATTGAGCGTTCACGAACAAAGGAAATCAAAACATCTACAGTGGGGAAGGTGGTAGTTTTATGTTCGATCTCAAACTGTTCGCGAGTCACTGGATCCAAACACTTAATTGCCATAAAAAATAAAATGAAATCCTCAGCGTTTGCAATCTTCAACAGTTTGAATGCAGCTACACTGTCTGCTACTGACGTGAGAAACGATCTCAACGAACTGACGGACGGCTTCCCCTGAAGAGGTTTCAAGTTCAAAATTTGGGATAAATATGCTGAAGCCAACATTCGCTTGTTGTCGTAAGCGTCAAGAATAGCTTTCCAAGCAATTTCATAGTTATCCCCATCGAGCGAGTAATGACCAATAATCGAAGATGCTTGGCCTTCCAATGCTGACACTAAATAGTGGAATTTATCGACAGGAAGCAAAGTCGGATCAGAGTGAACCAACGAGTTGAATGTATCTCGAAATTTAGGAAATTTTAGGATATTGCCATCGAAAGTGGGGATGGGTATACGAGGTAAAGTTTTTGCAACCCTCGATTCATTCACAGAAACGTTCGGATCAAACGACAGACGTGATTGCCGGGATTCAACACGTTTCAGAGATTCATAAATGTGATTGCAATCATAATATAACTTTCTGACAGTAGTCCAAAACGATAGTTCCCCAGCTTTGGGGAAACCATTTTCTTTTCCCGCGTTAACATAAAGATCAACGGTTTCTTCCCATGCAGTTTCGAATTTGGAATAATATTTTTCGAGAGCCCGATACATGCCAAAGAACATGTCGACATTCGATTTATCGTTGCCAGCGACAACACCTTGATCGTAAATGGCTTTAATTTCTTTTGCATACGAGTTTATTTTCCTTTTCGAGCTATTTACTGACTTGCCGAATTCGTCGATTGCTGATTCGACCTCCATTGTTGTTCATAGATTGCGAAGCAAAACTGAGGATTAAGGAGCAAATGACAAAATGGAAACGGAAATGGAGGATGGGGAAATGGAATTTGTGAAAGATAGGAAATTACGAACTGAATGATTAATACCTAATTACTTGATGCGCTGGAAATTTCCACAATAGTAATCTGCAATAACAATTCAAAATTCAAGTTGACTTGTCGGATAAACCTATTGTAAACTTAAACTCGAAATTTCTAATTAATGGGCCATCATCCAAATATGGCAACGGATAGATTATTCAAACAATGACCAGAATGAAAAAACAGCGAAACAGTAACAATTATAGAGAAAATAATATATAGGTACCTAATTAAGGTATGAACATTTTATAACGATCGAAATAAATAATAACATGCATAAACATGAACGAGAACACAATCAACGTGTAACAGAGCTAAACATTATTAGGTAGGTAGCTATTTATCATTCATGGTAGGTATGGAATATGACCTTTAGTACCTAATTAGTTGTATTAAAAACGTGCCGCAATAAAACGTGGCAAATGTGTGGAAGCGTGTCTTACTTGTTATAGTAGTATGTTAAATACCAATACCCTGCAGTGAAATGCAATGGAAAACCATGCTCTGCTACCAAAAATGAAAAGGATGGGGAGTTGGACTAGCTCCAACGTCCCGTGCAATGATGGATGGCGTTTCAAATTTGCTTAATCCACCACATCCTTCCTTGACTGCAGGGTAAATTGGTTCGAGGAAAATAACGAACAAGAGTTTCTATGCAAACTGGACAAATATATATTAATCACTTCTGTGCTGCAAATAAGCAGTACTTATACCAGAATATGGAGTTGGCAATATTTCGCGATTATAGTTTCCCAACGTCCCCAAATGTTCATTAGATAGATGTTCGCTTATATCTACTTAGGGCAGATCTGACCTTGTTGGCTTGTGGCGATGTGAACGGAGAAGACGGCGAGAAGGGGTGGTGCAGGAGGCGGGTTCCGTCGACGAAGTCCCTGCAGGTTTTCAGCTGCGCGATCTCTACCCGTCGTTTATTTCAGCAAAATCCAGTCCTGTGAGATATGTAATGATGGATTCTACAAATCCCAGTTTCTGAATCGCGTTACTCAATGCAGGACAACTATCGAGACGACCACTTTGCTGGAGAATTGCTGCTTGCAATCGATCTCAAACAATCGGCAAATGGCGAAGGATACTGCGACCTTCTGCCTTTCCAGACGTGGCGAAATATGCTATTAATTTTTCTTTATGCGAATCGCTGGAGCTCCAAATCGTTACTGAAGCCTTTTCGGCAACAGTCCGACCGACTGGCAGAGAAGGCAAGTGGGGGCCGACAGGATTCGGCATCCACTTTTAGGCCTGGAGGGCAGATTCGGCAAGCTGCAGCAATGGACCCTTGGACAGGATAATCCTCAAGACGATGACTCGTTATCATAGGCCTACTCTACACCTCACCAAAGCCTCACAAATTTCACCTCCTAACAACACTCAGTTCCCGTCACAAAACCTTACAACGCCTAACACCTACTTCTCGGGCGCTTCCGGAACGTGGGTACGAAACGCAAAATTCCCGTTTTGGCCTTCGAGAGCGAAACGCATCATTGCTGTCCCAGAGCGGGACTGAAACGCAACATTTTTTGGGCCCTGGGTACGAAACGCAAAACCCCCTCTGAAATCACCATAAATTGTATAATAACAGTAGAAGTAGTAGGTATTAGCAGGTGATCAAGTCAATTAAATGGCACTGTCAATGTTCAAAGATAATCTGTAAAAAAAAAACTATAATAAAAAGGGAAAAAAGGAGCCGACATCGTGTTTTTGGGGGGCCAATATTGTTAGAAACCATCAAAATCACTACTTCAATTATTGCGCATGAAAGAAACAATAAACGAACTCCGACAGAATAATAAACCCAAGTAGCAAGGACTTTGCAGCGTTTTTGGATATTGCGGCGACATTGCACCGACTGGCGCCGTCATAGTATCAAACACTTTACAGCAATTTCTGACAATCCAGTGCGCATACCCTGAAAATTTTATTCCGTAGGACCCATTTTTACCTGGGGTTTGCATTGGCGGCGTCACTCTCCATGGTGCCTCACCCTGACGTCGGTCGTCCTCGAGACACCAAAAACTATGCAGCAAATTCGGAAGTCCCACAGTTCTACCCTCAGAATTGCAAGTCAAAATACTCAAAATTGCGGCTCGTAGCGCGATACAGACATACGTATGCCCGCAAATGTCGCTCGTGTCTAATTAAGAGCCTCAATGACGATCGGCAATTAAGAAAATTGTTTTACATTTTCAAAATACTTGGAGGTTTTGTGAAGATTAATTTCCTTGAAATGGTATACTTTGGCCTGAGCTATTCTCTGATAATATGTGGTGTTATTACATGGGGCTGAAGCTGTAAAAAATATTTAATATCTTTACAGACTGCTCAAAACATTTTAGTTAAAATCATTATGAATAAACTTTTAGATATCGTACCCGCTCACTCTATAATGAATTTCGAATATTGAAACTTGAATGTATTTATTTGAAAGAGTCTTTTGTACATGTAGTCAAGTCAGGTATGGATCGAGGACATTATGTTAGTATAGTGTCAAATACTATAACAGCGCATAGCTCCAACATTAGATTACCCAAGGTAAAAAGGAATTATATAGAAGGAAAGTTTATATTACAGCATTAAATTTTTTAAATAATAACAATATAAATATAACTAAGTTGTCTAGTTTAGAAAATCGTCGATCGCAAATTTTTGAGGCTTAATTTGCAAGTAGTATGCGAATGAACCGTTTAATACTGCTAATAATTTTGTAATTAAGATTGTTCCTATTTCGATATGTGTATGCCTGGTTCTAGGATTCCTAGATTACACAAGTAACAATTTGCATCGCATATTAATATGTAGCGCACACATATTTGAACGTAAGTACCTATCTGATAAGCAACTCCACGGAAAAGCCAAAGACCTTTGAGGTCTTACATTTCCGTGGGCACGCAAACTCTGGTCATATATATATTTTTTTGTGCTAATAAATAAATAATAGTAAATAATTAGGTAATAATAATTTGGTCGACGACGCGGGTTGGGCGATGTGGGCAAGGCTGCGGGGTCGGATAGGCTACAACCCGCGCGACCGATCAGTCTTGAAGGAGGGGTAGACCTTAAGCGCCGCTCAACAGGGAAACAATCGTGCAATATTTTTCAGCATTTTTTTATTTCCTTTTCTCATAATACGGACCTTGAAAACCTCAATTTTGAGGTGGTGTGAATTTTTTTTCCATCTTGATTCGAAATCAAAATGATTATGGACGACACTATGGCACGGAAGTTGGGAACTGGATATTGTTAATTCTCTGTACATATTTTATCCATCCAGTTGACTTTCCGTCCATCTACTTTATGACCATTCTTCGTTTCTCAATAGCCGTTGAGTGCAATTAGCGCTCATTTAGTGATCTATTAGTAGAACCCTTCTCTCACATGAAATTTATTTTAAACTAACGCTATATTCAAAATCAGCTGAGAGTTCTAGTTTCCGATATACTTCATTCTACCGGTTGCCTACATTTGAAATGGGTCTTTTGATGCTGGCTGAGTTCCTGGAGCGTCCAAGGATTTAAAAGAAGTAAACTAAACTTACAGCTATTTCAGGCTGAGGCGTCCAACTTCCCTGGTAGCGCGGCGATCAGAATATTATCCGATTACTTCGCTCATGACCAGTTATTGCCCCACCGCCGCCGCGCGCCGCCTAACGTTGGGACGAGGGGCGTTGGGATTTGAACCGATGCGACGGACCGCCGCACATTGGTCCATAGCGCGAAAAAATTTGATTTTTACAAAGTGAATAAAACAGAAATGGTCTTTATATTCCAAAATTAGGATAGTCAGAGGCCACACATTGATAGAAGAAATAATTTTCACGCGTTGTACATTCAAGAATAGGCGTATGAAATCGGCAGTAAGTATAATCCTTGATTATCGCTTATAATAATAGCAAGATTCATTTTCGCTAAAATTCCATGTTGATCATTGGTAAGGAGCTAGAACGTTTTTTTCCGTGATTCTTTATAGTTAACAATCAATAAAACCAGTGCCAATAAAAATTGTGTACGCTTTCCGAAGGTTTTCTTAGTTTTCAAATTTGTGTACGAAAAATTCCATTAAGTAAGTCGGAAACTGGAGTGTAACTAATGAGCTCAACCAAGCTCCGGTTTCATTTTGGTATGTAAGCAATCAGTAGACCTTCCTTTCAACAATGGAAAAGGGTTTAGCGGCGGTAACTTGCGGTACGTGTTTACAGATTATTTTAAGTGGGGCAAGTGCCGTGTTCAAACATGTCAGCGGTGGTATGGGTTCATTTCTATTGCACTCGTCGGAATCCCACCACCTGCCAAATCAGGGGGCTTCTCGGTTTTTGCGCTACCAACACTCTCGTAATGGTGTATTTATGGATACATTGTGGACATATATCTGAACAACGAGAAAATTTTAGAGAGGCGCTTGGAAATCCTGAAAGATAGACATCCAGATCCCGCTTTTGATTTGGAAGAAATGTGTATCTTACTGTGTTAAAACATTTCTTCCTCATTTTAATACTAAATGGGTTGAAGCTGTGGACGCAATAAAAAGTCATTTTTCGTGAATAACTCAAATCAAGAATAGTTGACTAAGACATTTAGTATTAGCGGTAAAGTACAGGACAGACCCCCTACAGGTGGTCGACCCAGTAAACAATTTATTGATTGCGGGACAAATAAAATTAAAAAAGTTGCGAGTCTTATTCCGATGAATTAATTTTAGCAGCAGCTGAGGCTATTCAAAAAGAAAATAGACATGAGTTTAAAGGTCCCTCGTTTAGTCCGGGAAAAGCTTTGGAGATCATGACTGACGCAAAATTGTCAAAGTACCAATATATGTACCATTCTTAGGAAATCGACTAAGAAATTAGGATATGCCATTTTTCCTTCATATAATCAAGTAGGTATTGGAAGCAATAAAGGAGTGCTACCCTAATACCATTGAAATCAATGATAGTGCTGCCAATTTCAGTTTGCAGTCATTACTGGACCATACTACTAAGCGCTGATATTAACTACGAGTGTAGTTAGTGACCTTCAACTTTAATTTTTTTAAAGTATTTGTTCCTTCATTTGAAAATTAATTAGATATTTGATATATAATAAAAACCAAAAGATAGTTAGGTACCGATATTTTCAAAAGACGAAATCAAAATCCAGGTGTTGAACAAGGTATGAATATCGAGTGTGTACTACTAATTTCCCACAATATTCTTTCTGTATTAGGTTTTAGGGCTTGGATAGTGGGTCCATTCAACCCAGCGCAAGGAAAAATATGGGAAACTATTAATAGCTGAGTAATTTTCAAGAGTGCTGAGTGTTTTTCACAAAATGGGCTGTTTTTGACCATTGTGCGCCGTCGCCATCCCAATCCCAACCACCGAGTGCCATAGTGTTAACGCGCTCGGCCAGGCGATTCGGCCTCCAAGGATTATTACTATCTACAATTTTTTTTTCCACATTTGTTATTCATATATTTATATGGTGAAATCGGAAATTTCACAGACAACTTTAAGCCAGGCTTGAGCTGTTTTGCAAGAATCGCCCTCCTGCACTGGGAATGAATATAATAAAATAGTGGGACTGTCATTGGACAGAAACCCCAACACATGTGCCATGGTACGTCCCGTACGCAATAGAATATCTACC